>ULGQ01000008.1:663801-971148 GCA_900519045.1 Yarrowia divulgata
ACCACCTCACAGTCGCTCAGTCTCCACGGATACAAGCCCACCCGACTTTACGTCACACCGATTACAGCTTCTTCGCCAAATCAGCCGCCCAAGATGGCCCAGTCTGATACGCCCACTAGATCATTTGTTTATTTGCTTTGTTTGATTGTTGATATTTATCCGGTCAAGAAGGAGGAACAGGAGGAAACGAGCACGTCAAGTCATACGCTCTTCTGAACACCCGAATCCGAGTCCGATGTGCGGGTTTAGCATTATTATAGGCCTCAAGTAGCTGAAATGTATTTCCCTAGAATAAAAAAAAAAAAAATTGCCCCTAGCTACTTGTAGTGTTGGCTTAATGACATGAAAGGATAATACACTCAACAGCACCACGATCGGATATTCATTATAACAAGAAGTCTTTTCTATGACTTGTGAATATCATACAAAAACATTCCGAACAAATCATCATCTCTTTCCAGTCGATTTTGTAAGTTCATCGAATGCAGGTGTCTCCACCTAACATGAATATTTTGCAGGTGCGCTTTTCATTTGGGAGACTTGGCTGCGGCCTGGCTGCATGTTTTTGTCGCCTAATTACTGAAACGGGATCTTTAAAATGACAAATAGGCTTTTGTGCAAAACCCGCCACCTCTTCTACAGTCTTATCGCAGCATAATTAGAGGTTTCTTGAGGCAACGCTGACAAATTGTATATGGGTTTCGTCATCAACGAAAATGGTGGCCAAAGATATGCTATAAAGCAACGTGGACGGACCTCATCTGTCGTCACAAACAACAGCTCACCACTTCTTCAGACACAGAAATGGACACAGCACTCTCCCAATTGCTAAACTTTGCCTCTAGAGGTCGACTCTTTGCCTATCCCGAGCAAAAAGCCGGGTTCCAGGTGCCCACCAAGTTCTGGTATGGCCCGGAACAAACTCATGAACATGACGATGTCGAAAGGGGTCTCAAAGACACCGATGACACACCTCTAGATTCGTCAGACGCTTCAATCATCAGTACGAAAGAGTGTCTGGAAAAAGACACTGTATCAGATAGTGATGATGAGCTAGTTGTGGGCTGGTATGGACCAGACGACCCTGAGAACCCCCAGAACTGGTCATCGCTGAAAAAGTCCTTCATCTCTGGACAGGTGCTTGCTCTAACCTTTTCCGTCTACATCGGATCTTCCATCTACACCCCAGCCGTGCCTGAGATCATGCAACACTTTCACATTTCTCTGAGTGCCGCATTGGTACCTCTGTCTGTATTTGTCTTTGGATACGGCCTTGGTCCTATTGTCTTCTCTCCTCTTTCCGAACATCCTGCCGTGGGCCGAATGTGGATCTACGTCATCACCCTGCTCATTTTCGTGTGTTTGCAGGTCCCCACCGCTCTGAGCCCTAACATTGGCTCTCTCATCATCCTCCGATTCCTGGGTGGCATCTTTTCTTCTCCTGCTCTTGCTACCTCGGGAGCCACCTTTGGAGACATTTACGAAATCGCATACATTCCCTTTGCTCTTGCTCTGTGGGCCATTTCCGCCATTTGCGGACCCGTGTTTGGACCAGTGCTTGGAGGAGTGTTTGCTCAGGTGCTGGGTTGGAGATGGACCTTTTGGGCGCTTCTGTGGATCTCGGGTCTCTGTCTGGCGGTGCTTTTCCTCTTTTTCCCTGAAACCTCGGCTTCAAATATCCTCCACCGACGAGCGAGACGGCTGGAAAAGCTGACAGGCAAAAAATACACCACAGCTGCGCAGCAGGAATGGGCTGCTAAAAAAATGTCGACTGTGGCCTACGATATCCTGCTCAGACCTATCCTCATCACCTTCACTGAGCCTGTTGTGTTTGCCCTCGGTCTCTACATTGCCCTGCTCTACTCTACGCTTTACAGTTGGTTTGAAGCCTGTTCTGTTGTATTCTCCGAGATGTACGGCTTCAACACCATCGAATCCGGTCTTGCGTACCTGGGTCTCATTATGGGGGCCTTTATTGGCGTGGGTATGTACTTGCCCATCATTTACACCAAGTTCACGCGTCCTGTTCTCCAGGGTAACTTCCCCCCTGTCTCCATGTTCATGAAACTGTGTCTGATCGGGTCCGCAGTCTTCCCTGCTGGTCTCTTTTTCTTTGCCTGGTCTTCCCACAAGTCCGTTCACTGGATCGTTCCCATCATCGCCTCGGGTGTCTGCGTCATCGGTATGGTCTTCATCTTCCAGACCGTCTTCAACTACTTGTCCGGTTCCTACCCCAAGTACATTGCTTCTGTTTTCGCAGGCAATGGTCTGTTCCGAGCCTTTGTCGCCGGCGGATTTCCGCTGTTTGCCCACCAGATGTTGCACGCTATGGGACCCTCGAACTTTCCCGTTGGATGGGGAGTTACCATGGTCGGATGCATTGGAATTCTCATGGGTATTATTCCTTTGGTACTCATCAAGTGGGGTGATAAGCTGAAGGGATCTTCCCGATGGGTTTGACGCTTTTATAGATGCGCGTAGATGGCGCAGATTTTTTCAATAATTAATTTAATAGACTTGTGTTTACAGGATAGGGGTTTTGTATGAACGTATACATCTCCTCCTTATGCAAGTAGCTAGGTACAGGGCCTTATTAAGCTTTGTGCTCTAAAGGAATATACGAAAGCTTAATGGAAAGGGCGCATGCAACACACCGTTTATTCAATCATGATGCTCAGTAAGTGCAAGTGGTCTACAATGCTTTGGGACTCTGCAAATGTGACCTAAACTACTCAGCTTTTAACTCATACACACACGCAATTACTGCCCCACCGCGAGAAATGAAAAGTCAAGGTCATGTCAATCTAGTCTGAGTCAACCAGATTACTTCAGAGTACATCAGAGCCAGTCAGGTTTGGTCTGGACAAACAAGGATAGTCTGGACCATTTAGGGTAGTCTGGGTCTGCCAGAGGTGTGCACATGGGGGGATGCTTAGACAAGTCCGAGTTGTGAGTGCCTTGAATATCGGCTTCTCCAAACAGTCAAGGGTGCAGTGTGACGCTCCAATACCAGATACTTTACTGGAAATGACCATTTCCGCCGCTACAACAATTGAACTCTCCTGAAGAATTATTTTAACGGCAGAAAATTCCATCAGCTCGATGAATCCAGCGGCAACCATGTTGAGGACAGTATCTTAGTATGTAGCATGAAGAGCCGAGTGACTCAACAAAATTCCTGTGGTATCGTTGTCTTGTTGCCTGAGCTTCTCTGTTTCACCGTGGTATTAAGGAGCATCTGAAACATATATCCTTGTGGGTTTGATAATGTCGGGAACATTTTTGTACATGTATGTGGTTATCCTGACCCTGTGTGTACACGAGTGACGCTGAGGTTGCGGTGGTACCCAAAACTTTCCATGATCTATGGGATATGATTGCGAGCTGGTGTTAGATCTTTATGCTGATACAAATGCCATTAGCTAGTATGCAATGACCACAAGCACTTTTCGTGATAAACACAACTGAAGAGCTTCGTAGTGATTGAGCAAGACAGACCGAATTTCATATCTTTAGAGATGGAGGACACTCTTCATGTGTGTAACAAATCCTATGACACCCTGAGACAGGCTGAAACACGCCCATCGAGTGTGCCTCACAAGTCTAGTTTAGTTACTGTGTGTATAGTACTGTACCCATATACAAGTCTCAGTGTTAACATGACTCATTCATTCATTGATCTATTTCTGTAATATCATTCACTCATTGCGTGTTGTCGGAAAGTCCCTGCTGGGATCTTGAACGCATCTCATTAAAACATGCTTCATCAATCGTGTAGCCGGCTGGCGCCCAAGCGGCTCAACCGGGCTATAAAATACTAATACTGGTACTCGTAATACTGTCTCTGCCGGGTCACCACCACGAGACCGGTAGCCTCGGAGTTGAAAATGAGGCCCAGCTGGTCGCACAACGACATCACCATCTGCCGCTGCTGGGGCAACAGAAGGGGGTGCGAGTAGACGATTTCAGTGCGCTTGGCGTCGTCTCGGAACAGCAGGAGCTGCGAGTAAAACTCCAGGGTCTCGGGGTCGTTGAGATCCAGCTTGGCGGCGGCGGGAGGGGGCGTGGGTGTGGGGGAAGGGGAGTATTGGGGGTATGACATGTGAGGAGTCACATGGGAGGGAGCAACATGGGCAGGTTGGCCGACGGGGCCAGACTGAGCCATGCTGGGGGGCTGCTGCTGCTGTTGCTGCTGCTGCTGCTGCTGCTGCTGCTGCTGCTGCTGCTGCTGCTGGGGAGGTTGAGGGGCACTTGCGGGAGGCTGGTTTTGGCCGCTGACGTTGCGTCGTCCTCCCTGGCCTCCCTGGCCTCCCTGGCCGCCCTGGCCACGGTGCTGCTCCTCCAGCTGGCCGCGTCGTTCTCGCTTGTCTCGCTCGATGCGTTCTCGCTCGGCCAGGGGCAGCATCTTTTTGTACTCGACCCGCAGTTTTCTGCCGCCGATCTCTCGTCCGTTCAGCGAGCCAATCACAGCGGCCGTTTCGTCAGCAGTGGTGAAGTTGGCAAACGCCAGGCCCCGGAACACCCCGTTGTCAAAGTGGTAGTTGAAGGCGTAGGGCAGTGGCAACCGCAGCTGGGTCATGACGTCCAGCAGCTGCTCCTTTTTTATGGCAAACGGAATGTTCTTGATGACGATGGCTGTGGGGATGAGATCGTCATCGGCGAGACCGGGGTGGCCGACATTGGGGCCCACGGGAGTGGGGGCTAGGGGAGCCATTCCTGGAACTCCTGCGGGGCTGCCTCCCATGCCAGGATGGGGGCTGGGGACACCTGATCCCATGCCTACGCCGATAGGACCGCCCAGACCCAAGCCCGCCATGCCCTGGGTCAGGTTGTAGTAGGGCGTGGTGGTCCGCGATGCATCGGTGGCGGTGGCACTGGTTCCGGGCCACACAGAGGAGGCCGATGTGGTGGAAGAGAACGACGATCGCTTGGACGCCGTGTTGGCGGGGTTGTTTGTGTCGATATCAAAGTGTCGGCTCTGTGCCCGCTTCAGGGGCGACGGAGATTGTCGGTTGCTCTGCAGCCCTCCCGCAGAAGCAGCTGCTGGTGCTGACGTGGTTCCGCCCAAATCAAGACCCACAGGAACAATAGGCACTGGGGCGTGGGTTGTGGGGCCATGGGTGGGGGTGGTGGCTCCGGTGGCCGAGGCGTTGGAGCCGGGGACGCCCTGATTCCGATATCCCATCATATGCAGCGAAGAAGACGAGGACTGTCGATGGATGGGATTGGTGACGGAAGAATTTGTAGTGGCTGGAGATTGAGCCGGAGAGTGTTCAAAGAAGTTTGACATGGTTTGAGCGTCGTTGCTGTGTAACTGTCTGTCGTTTCACCACTCGGGAGTGATTCACTGTCTCTGTTTTATACCCCTCCAACAATTATGCCAGCCGGCCAAATCTTGAGATTTTTATGGTCGGTGTTTGTGTCGAGTGAGTAGTAGCGAATAGCCTTTTTTGTGGTGTGAGGGTGTAAAGTGGGACGTTTCGCAGGTGGTCGTGGGTATGGACTATGCACACAAACACAACCGAGGATCGAGAATCGGCACTTTGCTGTCGGTCGATTGCAAGAATGAGAAGCTAGCAGCTGAAAGAAGACGTGAATCTTGCGGTCTCTTTTGGTTACGTCGGAAAAAAAGCTCGGCAACAGTATTAAAAGGTCTGGTTTAAACCACAGACCTACTTTTATATATAAAGCCCACCCATGCTCCCAGGCCACCCCTCCCAGGCACAAGATTAAACTCTGTCCAATGTGTGACGTGCCATTACGGCCAGATGCTGATTAAGCTGAAAAACCCTGCGCCCTCATTTATGGCAAGGCCATTAGAGTGTATGCATGGGACGACTGGGCCAAATAAGGCTATTTGTCTTTGCTGTGATTGGCCGGTGATACCGTGGAAACGGGCGGTCACGTGACGTACCCCCCACGGCACGTGACCAGCCGCAGAACCCCAAACCCCAAACCCCACAAACCCCAATGGTCACGTGAGGCGCGATCACGTTATGTGAGCGGCTACTGAAATATATCACTCTTAATTGCTCGGTTTGTAGTAACCGAGTTTTATGCGGCTGCTGTGGCCAAGCCTGGGCTTTCCTATCAAAGGCGTGAGTTCGTGCATACATGTATTCTCCTGCTCTTTTATCCGGTGTGTCATGTCTTGGCTTGAGCTTCTGTTCGAATCCGCGGTTCTGCGGATCATGCATATTTCACATTTGTCTAGAGTAAAAAACACTTGAGACTGAAAAGAATGATTGCTGTAACGAAGCTCAGAAGCAGAAGCACAGATGGGTCCGTTGTACAAGAAAAGGATTGGCGAAAAATGCTGGTGGCGCTAAATGGCAACGGTTGATCGCACTGTCCTAAGTAATGTCAAGTATCTAGTGCTGATCATTCGCACATCCAGAAGAAGTATACTTAGGAGCGTCACCACCTGGTACAGTGTTCAGTGCTTCTCAATCTTCACTTGGCACACCAAACGCTCGGTATAAATACTTCTCAAAATGCTGCATTCAATTACCCATCAAACACGAGAGCCAACCCCTAATTAGATGCCCCTTTTCCAACCATTCCAACGTCCTACAAGTATGTACCGGTAGATCATCTCTCCCTGACACAACACTATTATGGTTCCCTGATTGGATATGGGACCCAGGAGATGACCCTTTATATTACTTGTACTAATTAGAAAAGCCATACGTACAAAGCACAGGCAGAAGGGTTAATTTCTGACGACTGCCCTCTACGTTTCTGGCTGCTGCTGAAATTGCGTATTTTATAGCAATCAAACGCTCTAGCAATGTCTGGTCCGTAGCTTATGTAATGGTGCATAACCTCCGCCTCCGCACCAAACCTACTACGGCAGAATCGCAACATCACATCGCTTTGATCTCACACAACATGTTAAGAGCGCTGCAAAGACATGTGGGGACCCACATGGGTCTCCATGTGCCGCTCTTCCGGCAGCTAGCGCCAGTGGGATATCGCCTGAGTTCCTCGCGCCCCAATTACATGTCTCCCGTCAGACAGAAATCCACAGTCCCTCATGTGGGTCGAGTTGATTTGACCGACACAAAAACCATGGTCCACGTCAGTGGCCGGGATGCTGCCAAGTTTCTCAATGGTCTTTTCACTCTGCCTGTGTCTCCGGGCGTGGCTACACCCTTTTCTGGAGTGTTTGGAGCGTTTCTCAACGGAAAAGGACGAGTCATCTCAGACGCCTTCCTCTACACAACCAGCAACCATACGGAGGAGGATCAGAGCTTTGTCATTGAGTTCGACAAGACCGTGGAGGAGGAATTGCTACTGCACCTGAAACGACACAGAATCCGAGCCAAGGTCAAGGTGGAGAAACTGACGGACTATGAGTGCGTTTTCATCTGGAACAGAGACGCAACCCCTGACTACTGGCGTCGCGAGAACGAGTGCGACAGCGGCTTTTTCCAGAGTCTATGTGAGGTTGCCTGGAGCGTTGCTGAGGTAGGAGAGACTTCCGAGGTCGTTGAAAAGGAAGGTGAACCCCCACAAAAGCCGCTCTATGGTCTTTTGGTGGACGATCGATACCCTCTTCTCGGCATTCGAATGATTCTGCCCGCCAAAACCTCCACGACCTACTTCTCCGCCATCCCCTCCGCCAATCTAACACAATATAATATGCTGCGGTACATCCGGGGTACCCCTGAGGGCTCGCGTGAGATCCCTCCCAACAAGGCTCTCCCCATGGAGTCTGATCTGGACTACATGAACGGTCTGGACTTCAACCGGGGCTGCTATGTCGGCCAGGAGCTGACCATTCGAACCCATCATACTGGTGTTGTCAGAAAGCGAATTGTGCCGTTCCAGCTCTACCAGGAAGGCCAGGTGCCTGGTGAATACGAGTGTCAGTACGACCCCGAGCTTTCCGAAGCTCTGCCTCCCCTTCTGGATGGCTCTAACGTCATTTCGCTCAACTCTCAGCCCGAAGAGCGAACTTTCGCAGCCTCGCCTTTCGATAGCCCTAAGAAAGAGACTGAACCCAAGCCCGAAGAAGCAGCTTCTGAAGGAGGGGTTCCTAGCTGGGCCAAGCCCAAGGAGAATGCTGCCCCAGAGAGCAGCTCCTCCTCCAACACTCCCAAGCCTGTCAAGCTGGGAAACATTTTATCACACCATGGAAACGTGGGTATGGCTCTTGTTCGACTGGACAAGATCATGCAGCAGCAAGACATCGAGCTGGCTGTTGAGCTTCCACCTGGACCCAACGGAGAGGTCAATTATCTTCGTGCCAAGCTCTACTATCCTCTTTTCGTGACCGACGTCAGTGAGGCCGAAGCAGAGGCGGAGGCTGAGATGGAGGTGGAACGTGCCCGCAAAGGGGAAACACACAAAAATGGACAGTTGTAAATAGAACTACAGTATTTAAGTGATTCACGTATGTATTGCCTGGGATCGAACCCCAGCTCATTAACGGTGTGTGTGTGTGTAATAATTGGAACCCTAATCCACCCGTGCATAATCCGTAGTCTAAATCCTCGCCATAGTTCGGAGTGTAAACAAACATTCGCATCAATGGCTAATCTGTTCAAACGACGAGGCGAGAGTATTGGAGTGAGCAGCCAGTCCAAGGTGGAAACTACCGCGGTCCAGGCGCCAAAGTCGAAACGAGTCAAAACCCAGCATCAGCAACTCATCACCAATGATGACTACGATCAATCTGCGCTCTATGATATCCGCATGACTCGCCAAGAGCAGTTGCTCTACGAGTATCAGAAAACAGCAGAGGAGGCCCAAATCAGTGAGTACCTAGACGTTTACAAGTGCTTTGATTTTTCAGGTAAAAGCTCTGACTTGTAACCCTTGTCATACTGAAGAGGGGGGGGGTTCATTAGGTCAGAGATAAGAGACAGAACCACATCAACTCGCTAACACAGAATCGGATCGTCTCATCATACAACTCACAAGTGAGCTAGAGGCACTGCGTCAACAACATCAGCATTTGCAGTCCCAGATGACCGCGGCAACTGAGGCTGTGGAGGAGCGAAACACATACATTGCCGCCAAGGAAAGCGAAACTAAGGCACTACAAGAAAAGGTGGAATCTCAGAGAAAAGACATGAAGAAGTACAAATCCAGTTTGAAGCAACACAAACAGGACGAACAGTCAATGGAGACCATCTATCAGATTGTGCAACAGTTAACGGGTACAGATGTGTCGATCGTGTCACAAAACTCCCAGGGTCAACAGCTGTTCCTTTGCACTCAGACCGGCAAGAACGGAACTGTCAGATACCATTTGGGACTTGATGGGACCGACAGTCCAGACTTTGCCTACCAGATCATCACCGAGACTGAGGAGGATAAAAAGGCGGCCAAGTTGCTCCCGGAATACTTGAGAGGCAGCATAACGTTCGCAAGGAAGGAGGCCATATCCTTCTTCAACAAGATCAGTGTCACTCTTGCCAAGAAGTGATGCAGCATTGGTTTACCAATGTGTATTATATAGTCATATATTGATGATACCATCTGGATCAGCATTAATCAGATCTTATTCATATTTTACAGATGCCACAGTACAGTACTTGTAGACACTTAAAGGTCGGCAACCAACACCAACTCTCCCTTATCGTTCTTCTCGATCTTGAAAGACTTGAGAATCTCCTTCTCAGAGATGTTCTTGTTCTTCTTGAGATCCTTGACGATCTTATACATGGAGGTGGGCTTTGAAATGTCCAGGGCAAAGTCAGAGGACTCCTTGGTACCCTTTTTGTCCTTCTTTTCCTTCTTTTCCTTCTTCTCCTTCTTCTCCTTCTTCTCCTCCTTTGCAGGCTTTTCCTCCTTCTTGGGCTCCTCGACAGGCTTAGCAGCCACGGGCTTGGGTGGTTGCTGCTGCTGCTGGGGCTGCTGTGTCTTCTTGCCCCGGTACAGGGCTCCCTCGTACTTCTCGGCCTCGGAAATGCAAGAGGTGTGCTTCACGTGGTCGTTGTTGAAGAATGTGGTGGAGCAGTCGATGCAGGTGAAGTAGGCTCCTCGGCACTGGTTCTGGTGAGTGCCCAGCTTCTTCTTGACGATGGTGTCGTTGCAAACCTGTGTTAGTAGCTGTGGCTGTACGAAGCTCAAGAACAACAGCGAGCTCGACAGTTCAGGAGTAGTTGTGAGCAGCACTTGTAGCCAAAGAGCTCAGTCCTCATTTTCGTCACATCCGCGTCCCAGTTTTCGTAGTAGGCACCTCAGGGTGAAGCCCACATGATACCCCCCACCCCCTCTTCACTCACTTCACAGGAAAAGGAGACCATTTTTGGTTAGTTGCCGGTGGAATTAGTATTCAGAGTGTCGTTCTCAACTGATTCCAAAAATTTGAGATAATGCATGGGGACTATATTTTTCAGGCAAGGTTTGGATTAGGGGTCGGAGATAACAAGCCCGATTAGGACGTTATCTCCGACGAGTGAAGTGTGAACAACGTGTACGACGTGAGTTATCTAGCAGCTTTTGATCGGGTCGAATATCGTCGATCTAAAGTGATGTGCTTTTTTTCATTTAACCCGACGCGTTGTGTTCTCTACCTGTCAGGTCTCTGTTGTCATACTGTACACCTCATTTAGCTTTTCGTGTGATATGTACATTCCTTCTCGAAGCTCGCCAATATGAATTGGTCCCGTGAGACCTGTGTTTCAGCCACATCCCGATCAAGTGGTGAGGCTGGGATGTTTGTTTACTTCGACTGGTATGAGGTTTTGCCACACCGTTCTGCCACACCCGTTTTGCCACAACTACAACTATGCATTCTTAATTGGGGGGGTATGCTTTGGCGGTTGAAAAACGGTGGAAACTGTGTGTGCTTGTGTCACATCTTGAAGCATTTCCAGTCACGTGATACGAACACTTGTAGTCAACAAACGTGTGCAAATATACACTGTATGTACATACCACCGGTACTTGTATGATGAGTCTCTATTTACCCCTCCACGCCTCACAACACGACTGGTCCCAAAACCTTAATGTGCGGCTTAGTAACATCACACATCGCTGTAAATAAACTCGGTGTACATGCACGGGATTTGGTTTTTTTGCGTGTACAGCAATCAGCAAGAGAATTTCGCCATTCAAGTCAATCATCCGGATCGCATTGGAATCGTCGTACGATGAAACAAGATCGAACTAAACGACGACTGTACAACGGTCCCTACGACAACTCGGGCCGAACCAGCCGAGGTAATGGGGGACAGCGACATCAACAAGACCACCCAGACCACCTTGGTGATCGGGACAGCGAGAACCACCGTGGTCAAGGGTCTTCTCTCAAGTCTCTGGTGTCGTCGCTGTGGAGCAAGTTCCGGGGCAACACGCACAGCGACCCGCGACAGCGACGCCATTCCGTGGCTATCGAGGAAGGTGATACAACCGTGGAGTTTCAGAGACAGCAGCAAGAACAGCTCGATCGTCTTGACAACCGTGGCGACAACAACAACCGTGTCACTAACGGTGAGGATGTCGTGATTGAAGACGAAGAGATTGTAGTGGAAGAGGCTGACACCCCAGCTTTCCAGGTGAGTATTTGTGGACAATCTACAACGCGATCTGTACTAACTCAGTGGGTCAACGGAGATCCCGTCTCGATCATCAACGCATACAAGGCTGCCATGCTCGAAAAGCAGCAGGCTCGGCACCGTCCTGTGCGAAAGCGCTTGGCTCTGGGGTCACCTGAGCGAGAAGTTGAGGAGGAAGAGGATGATGGCATGACTGGAGCCCTCGTTTTGCATGAGAACGACGAGAACAACGAGAACAACGAGAACAACTACACCAACGAGAACAACTACACCAACGGCTACAGCCACAACGACGCGTCATCGAAGATGCTGGTCAGGTCTACCGCATCATCAAAGAAAGAGCCCAACAGATACAAGGTGGCAGCAGAGGCCCGAAGAGCTCCCGCACGAATCGCCAAGAGACCCAAATACGTGGACAGCGAGACCCAGACGTCTTCTGTGCCCATTTCGCGACGACTTCCGTGGTCTATCGACCTGCAGTCTCTACCTCAGGAACGTATGTCTCGACCTGGTTTCTACTCGGCTAATTTCGAGCTTTCGGATGAGGAGTCTGAGGACGACAATGACATGCAGGGCAATGTGACTGCAGAGGAACTCGACAATCTCAACAAGCCTCTTCCCTTTGACCTCAAGGCCACGTTCCTGAAACATCGAACTCCGTCCAAAAAACGGGCTCAACAGGAAGACAACAACAGCTCTTCACCAGTCTACACTCTCAATCGGGCTGCCACAAAGGCTTCTGTTAATGTCGAGGCTGATCCCGCTGAACCTGAATCTACCGAGGAGCCACCCACCAAGGCTCTGCCAGCCCCCGCATTTGCTGCGCCAGCTTCATCGACTTCTTCTACGAGTGCTCCTGTTGCCAAGCCCAGCGCTGGTTTTGATTTTGGAGCCAGCAAGGAGAAGAAGGACAAGCCTGTTGCAGACAGCGAGAGCAAGCCTTCATTTTCTTTTGGTGGTTCTAAGGAGGACAAGCCCAAACCGTCATTTTCTTTTGGTGGATCGAAGGACGAGAAGAAGGACGAGGACAAACCCAAACCGTCTTTCTCGTTCGGTGCATCCAAGGGAGATGATGCCAAACCTGCACCTTCGTTTTCGTTTGGCAAGAAAGACTCGGAGAAAGAAGAAGCCTCAGATTCGAAGCCCTCTTTCTCACTTGGAGGTGACACAAACGGAACCAGTGCCAAACCTGCCGCATTCTCGTTTGGCGCCAAGTCTGACACTCCAGCCTCAGCCTCAGCCTCAGCACCGTCTTTTTCGTTTGGTGCAAAGTCTGACGAAAAGAAGACAACCGAGGAGGAGAAGGAGAAGAAGACCCCTTCCTTTTCGTTCGCATCCAAGCCGGAGTCCAAGCCGGAGTCAGAGTCCAAGCCTGAGTCGTCGACCAAGAAAACACCAGGATTCGGAAATCAGCCGACTACCCCCTTGTTCTCATTTGGTTCTAATGCCAAGTCTGATGCACCTAAGCCGATCTCCTTTGGCGGTAGCAAGGAGGATACAACCGAGCCCGCTGCCCCCTCCTCCAAACCCATGTTTTCTTTCGGCAGCACACCCAGCATAGCACCTACCACTGATAGCCCCAAACCCAAGACTTTCAGTTTTGGCGCCAAAGCACCGGAAGCAGCGGAAACAGCACCCGAAAAACCCGCTGCAACCGCTACTACACCCTCAGCCGGATTCTCTTTTGGCGCTAAACCATCGGAGCCTTCTTCTGCTGCTTCTGCAGGTGCCGAGAAACCAGCCGTGCCCTCGACCGCATTCTCCTTTGGCTCCAAACCAGCAGCTGCCAAGGACTCGTCCACAGCATCCAAACCTCTATTTGGTGGTTTTGGCGCCTCTTCTTCCGGGCTAGGCGGAAAGAGATCTGTCGATGACGGCGAACAAGCCAGCAAAAGACCCATGTTTGGCGGCTCTACAGAAAAGCTGGGGTCTCCGTTTGGATCGGACGACTCGTCGGCACCCAAGCCGTTTTCGTTCGGATCTGGTGCCTCCACTCCTGGCAGCACCAACGGTGCACCGACTGACAACAAGCCCTCGTTTTCGTTCGGAGCAGCGGCCCCTGCCTCCTCTACATCGGCAAAGCCTGGTTTTTCGTTTGGAGGCGCAAACCCGGGCGAAAAGAAGGACGAAACCAAGCCTTCTTTCGGCAGTGCTGCCTCGACAAACCCCCAGTTCTCGTTCGGAGGAGCAAAGCCTTCGTTTGGAGGATCGGGAAGCACCACTGAGACCGCCAAGTCTGGCTCTGCTGGTTTCTCGTTTGGAGCTTCAGCTAGCGCACCTGCAGCAGCAGCAGCTACTCCTGCTTCGTCCGGTTTCTCGTTCGACAAACCTGCTGGCGACAAACCCGCCTTTGGCGACAAACCCGCCTTTGGAGCTTCTTCTACAACTGCCCCTAGTTCTGGTGGCTTGTTTGGGGGAGCATCTACAGGAGGAGCTGCTGCACCTAGCTTTGGAGGAGCAACATCATCTACAGCAGCCCCAACCTCTGGTGGTCTATTTGGAAACGCGTCCAGTAGCTCTCCCTCTCCTGGCTTGTTTGGAGCCAAGCCCAGTAGCACTGATGCTGCCCCCAGTTCAGGAGGATTCAGCTTTGGCGCCTCTTCTAATGCATTCGGCAATGCCAACAACAATGCTGCCCCAGCCTCAGCACAACCTGCCAGTACGGGCTTCGGTTTCGGAGGAGCCGCCCCCGCACAGCCTGCCAGCACCGGTTTCGGTTTTGGAAACCCCTCGCCCTCTGCATCGATAAGTTTCGGCGGTGCTGCCCCCACTACCACCACCACCAACACCACCACCAACAACAACAGCTCTAACGGCTTCAGTTTCGGTGCTGCTGCTCCTGCTGCTGCTCCTGCTGCTGCTCCTGCAGCTGGATCAGGAGGAGGTTTCAGCTTTGGCGGCGGTGCAGGATCAGCCGCCAACACGTTTGGATTCAACGGTGGATCAGCAGCCCCTTCCACCCCCGGCACCCCCGTCAGCAGCTTTGGCGCCAGCACCGCGCCTGCTCCCCAGACCCCCAACTTTGGCTCGCCGGCGCCCGTGCAGAACAACATGTTTGCCCAGGGCTTCCCTCCTGCTGGCGACGGTTCGGGACGCAAGATTGCGCCTCTGCGGCCCCGAAACAGACGAAGGTAAACGGCGTCGTTGGTCCGCTGGAATATATAATAATGTGTACAATAATGATTTGATGATTCGAGGGTGGGAGAGGACTGACTGAAGTTGAAGGGAGGTGTACTAGGCCATATGTATATGAAACACGTATTTCAAACTTTTCAGATGCCCATAGAACAAGCACGAGAGGGTGTACAAGTATCTCCAAGCTGAGTATATCAGCCTGATCACAAGAGTCAGCTATACCAGAATATCAATTTCACTCATCTTAATACCGTGTCGGTGCTGTGTCATACAAAGAATTGTGCATCATTTCGCTCGCAACGGATACACATTTTTTAGACCACACCTGTACCAGTACAAACCAGCTCAGCTTCCTGACTTGTGAGTTCAATAGCTAGTGTAATTAAAACGAATTAATTCCTCCATCTGTACAAGTAGCTCGTTTTGGCACCTCTCTTCTTCAGAGACTGCTCCTTCTTGGGCGTTTTCGTCGGTTCGAAAGCGTCGACCCACACATTTGATATTAATTACAGTCTGAGTCTGTATCTTCACGAGTCTGATAGGTAATTGTCTGCTCTAATTTGGTAACATTGGATAGAGGGCACGCTACTGTATCATTCATAGAATCACTGGACGTGGGACTACAAACTGGTGCCACAGACACCACTGAAAAACGGACTATATAATTGGAGGGCAACTGTAAGGTGTTAATGAGGTGACTATGAGAGGTTGTACGGTCGGTTGTCTATGAAACAAGAACCGGTCGGGTAATATTTAGGCAATTACCAGCAGGTGACACTACTATCAGAACGGCGTGTCCTGTAAAGTGGGCTGTAAGTCGTTACATATGCTTTCAACATCCCCCTGCAAGTAGACCGATTCGTTCAGTCGTCCTCACTACGTCCAATCTTTGCATCCATTCCAACAGTTGTCAGTAACAGTCTGAGAAAAGCAATGAACTCAGGAGAGCAAAGACAGGAGTGCGCAAAACGGCGAGGCAAGGCAGCATAGGAGACAGTCTACAAAAGCCGCAACAGACTCGAATCATCAGTTCTGACGTTTGTGGGGACGGCAAGACGTTGCCCATGTGAGCAGACGTATCGGAAAGAGGCTGCTTATCCACTCCAACGTTTGTTTTTCTAGTTGCGGTACTCAAGCGTATAGGTGGTTTGTGTCAGTCCGCGTTCGGATTAAGGTTTTTATCGTCATCTGATGCTCTTATCATTTAGCCGCCCGTTAACCGCCAGTATCCCCGGGCTCGTTTTCGGTGTTAAAGAATAGTCTTTAAGATGGGTTGAACATACGACGGTACTTAGCACACACTGAATGGCAAGCCGATAGCAAAGTTCAGTTCAAAGGCTGCATTTTTCGTTCCAACGTTGGAGCTGGGTTTCTTTTTTTTTGTATCGACCATATCGTGCAACTTAGCAACTAAAGAGGTGACCAAAAACAGAGCAGTGGCAAATCCGGCTCATCCTAGGGGGCACTGTCACTGAGACATGTCGGGTGAGACACAAACGGCGCCAAAACGGTATCCGAAAGTTAGTGATCTGCAAAGGTGGGGGGTTAACTCCTCGGAGACAGAAGCTGAGCATGAGATAATACTTAACTCCGTGGGGGCGCGGTAAGACAGGTTTGAGACAAGTCAAGAGAACGTGCAAAGGGGGGTGTAGGGGGGTGTATAGGAGGGTGGCGTCTGAGTTAGTCACCTGAGGGGCTTTCCGGACGAGCTGACGGAGGTGACGAAGGTATCTGCGATTTAGTGTAAACTGACAACAACGTTGGACATGAGCAGATAGCAACAGTATACAAGTATGTAAGGTCATGCACGGAGCTTCATTTAGATCATCCTTGGGCCATCTCTGGTACCGGTATAACCCACAAGCCATTTCGTGTTACGTATGGTGCTGCTGGCTCGATCTTGATCGAATGGCTAGGTTGCAGCGTAGACTTGAACTCAAGCTACGAGTCGACGTCATTACTCATGCATAGACAAAATCTGGTTGATCTTAGCGCCCTCATCCGTATTCGCTATGCAAGACTGCGCTTACTGCTGGTTGCTGTAGATGTAAGAGATACCCAAAGAAGCAATGACGATACTCCATATACTGTACCGAGACTTAACGGTGGCGGCAAAAAGTTAGGCATCTGGATATACAGTACCTGGTAGGGAGACGGCTCGAAGTAAAACCGTTACGGTACTCGTACCGGCGCAACTCCTAAAGGCAACTTGGAAGCAGGAATACACCTCCTACCATGCGTGAGACAATGATTACTGGGGGTTGTGCCAACTTTAGAATGGCTTGCTGCGGAGTATTTTGTTTTTTTGTGTCTCATACTGTTTTCGGATAGGACGCGCACCTGTTCGTGTTTGCTTTCAGAACATGTTCGCAAGTTGTACCAGTGAGTATCGAGTCGTCGTATTTACTACATGTTCTCGTATGTTGTGTTGATATTGGTGACGGGATCTATCTTGAGGAATGCATACATGTGTTGTCTCGCTTTCCACGGTCATCTTCTGATTAGTAAGCTGGTATAATTTGAACACTTCCAGTTTTATGTCTATCATGCTCAACCACAGTGGCTAATATTTCACAGCCAAATACTATACGCATTATCTCAGACTCAGTTTGGGGCAATCCAAATTGGGATAGCCGTGATCATCTGTGAGACCCCCAAGGCCGCTAAATTTAAAGGGGCTCAATGCGATTGTTTTCTTTTGAAGTGAGACACCGGAAGGCGCGCGTATGATAGATGCATCTTGCTAGTGTGCTGGTAGCTAGTGTGTGTCTGAGACAAACAAGTTTGTCATGGTGAGACAGAAAATGAACGTCAGGTGGGTAGGTGGCACACACTGCAGGTGTGCATGTGCGATGGTCTAGAGACACGACATTACTCAGAAATAAATCTCTGCGCAGAACCGGTGGTGTGAGCAGTATGTGCTGTACATCAGCCACAAGTACTGTACTTGAACAAGTACCATTTTATCTTGTTTTGCGCAGAGTGAAAATTCCGCGCTCCGAGTCATTAAAAGTTTTTCCATGGAGCGATTGGCGGTTGATAGACGGCGTCCGCCCTTAGCTCTTTTATCCTATCAGTTTTATTTTGGGTGTGACCCCCATTGGCGACAATAGCCCAAATCCAAATTCCCATTTGTTTGTTTCGCTCGAAAATATACGCTGGTCTAGTCGTTGATGTACAGAAGACCCAAAGCCAATGTGCTTGAGGCCTTTCGTCTACAGTTGACCGAGTCTCTAAACTGCGAGACTGAGACAGAAAGTTGACCCGGCAGATCTGGACTGGAGAGATAGGCCAGATGTGTCGCGGCATGACTATTGACAGTATGTTCCTCGGTGTTGTTGCTCGTAAATATCCCCATCTGCATCATATAGGCTCTTTTATCTCCACATCTCGGTTCTATCCGATGACACGGGCTATATTTCGTTTGTCAACGTCTGCAAGGCCTTCACTGTACATGAACGTTACACTATTGACGTTTGGGATCGCTCCGCACATGTGTTCGACTTGGAGATATCTGTACATGTAGCGGCGGTTACAGCTGGTAATTTCTTTTGCGTTCACCCAGAAGATTTTGGCTGCTTCCTTTTTCTCCAGCACACAGGTCCACTTTGTCTCTCACCTATAAGCCAATGTCTTAAATCATAAGAGAAAGGTTTGCTGAATACAATCCAGTGCAGCTGAGACATTGTCCGCCATGCCACGCAGCGTGGGATTGTCGTTTTGCCTTTCTTTTCAGAGATCTCGAAGATCTACAATGGAAGGGCAAAAAAAGTGAGTCCAAAGTCTTGCCACTATGGCGATCTGTACCGAGGAATCAGAGGAGTCATATCTTCACATGATGGGAACACCAGCAGAGTGTGGCTCTTTTTTCGGCGGTCAAAACGACCATACATAAGCCCCACACTCGTATATCTGCGTTGGACAGCTGTGGGAGAGAAAGACTGTTGATGTTTTTAATTTTGGGCGCAACAGGGTGTGAAAAGTCAAGTTGGGGAGGTATCTGGTGGCAGATAAATACTCGAAAAATCATTTAAATTGTCTAGCCAGCAGTCCGTCCAGATTGAAATTTTCTCCCGATTTTCGTGAATTTGTGGGCGGACATTTAAGACGAAACGGTTTCGTTTTGGTTGCATGCGTAATCACCTCGGTTCAGAGTGGTGCACAACCTTGTTTTGGAGATCATATTTTGTAGATCAGAGATCTCACAAGTACAACTACAAGAGAGTGCAATAATCCAAAATTCAAGCCGATGGCAGTGCTCGTGCATCGTATCAGAGCTCTTCACTCACCTCCTTGATATACACGACGTGTTATTGGACAGCTGGTGAAATATCATATTATTATATCCTACATTACCATAAGGCTCCGTACCAAGATGGGCCAAGTCGTTCCTTTTTTTGGCCTCTCCTGTGGGTACCCCCACGTTTTGAGTTTGTCCCTTCGTATGTACACTTCGTCAGTACACGATCCTACCGGCCTTTGAAATGTGCCAGTACATACCGTGGACTTTGCTACGACGTACTTGTAGGACAGCAACAAACTGTAGAAACCAACAGCAACACTTAATTGCCGAAAACATGGGCTTTGTACGACGCGCGACTATTTTGCACTCATTTTAATGCTACCCCAGCAACGCTACATTCCTCCAAATTACTCGTAAAAAAAACTCGATTTTCCCCACCCAGCATATGTGCTGCCTCGGACTAGACTATGGACACAAGACTATTGTTGTGCGAGCTCTAAATTAGGCCGAGAGCTTATGTGGATTGACGGATTCAGCGAATAATGCAAATAGGGTTAACGTTACGGTTGGAAAAAAGAGAGCTAGGGTAGGGGCTGGGGGTAGGGGCTAGGTTCCAGCTGCGCAACGCGCAACCTCTTATGACAAGATGATTTTGAGCGTACAGATGGGTACAGATGGGTCAGAGTACTAGAGGCTCTTGGTCGTTGCTATAAAGCGATGAAAAACACGAAATATCGCCGATTTAGCTCTTTTTCAGCAACCCCAGATCCACTTAACCAAGTCACGTGAGCGGCAACATAAAGTCCAGGCTGCACGACTGGTGGCCACCCCCCCCCCGCCCCCCACCCCCCTTGCTGGCGACCAAAATCTTAACGGTTATTACGTCACCGTTTAGCGTCAGGATCTACAAGGTGTCGATTGCATTTGGAGTTGGATACTGGATTGGGAGGCCACAGCCGAAATGCAATCTGGATGGAGTCGTGGTGGGGCACAAATTGAAGCCCAAGGCTTAGCTTGCTGGTACGGGATTCTCAGACTTTGATCAAGTCGATTTAAGTACCTGGTAGAAACGAAATCCCATCCAATCAAAACTAGTTTAATGGCATATTTACGAGCGAACCAGGTCCCGGAACGAGTTCATAAATGCCCCTGTAGCGAGTGTCTTCAGATACAGCCATCCCCTGTACAAGTGTTAGCTGTCAGATGAGTATTGGCTGAAGTCTCAAGGTGGAACACGAATATCAGCCAACAAATGTATGTACCGGCACTGACAAGGGCAAGTTATTGTACATACCGTTCGGATGGTGTGTTTTCTCCCGGTTGCCATGGCAAATGATGCCTCCAATATAAAGCTATCGGTACCGTACTTGTAATCATTGACTTTGTGAACCCCCCTGGTGCAAGGGCGATCTTGTTTTGCTACAGTACAGGGTGTGCCATGTTTCTGCAGCACGTATATTGTCATGTAAATCCCACGAATCCTGGAAAATACGTATAGCCCCGTGGTATAATAAGTTGGGCACAAAAGCAAGCAAGTGATAGGAGGGTGGTGGTGCAGTGTTGCACGTGACAAAATGATGTTGCAGAGTTCCTCTATTCACGTGACACATTTCACCAGAACTAATTACAACCACAGCTGTATGACCGTTATTCGGCTACCGGTTGTGTATGCGCTTTTTTCCTCGTTTCTGTGTACGCTGTGGTACGTACACTCTGGTGCTGCTCTTTTTGCCTTCAATATCCCGTAACAATCGCTGCCGATCTTTTTGTGCATGAATGGGCTGTCGAGAGGCTGGTTCTTGTACTGGTAATTACGAATGAACCGGCTCAAATCGAGGCCTTCGCAAGGTGGAGAGAAGCAAAAAAGGTGGCCGAGATGAGGGTTAGACTCTCTATTGTTTAGTNGGAGTTGGATACTGGATTGGGAGGCCACAGCCGAAATGCAATCTGGATGGAGTCGTGGTGGGGCACAAATTGAAGCCCAAGGCTTAGCTTGCTGGTACGGGATTCTCAGACTTTGATCAAGTCGATTTAAGTACCTGGTAGAAACGAAATCCCATCCAATCAAAACTAGTTTAATGGCATATTTACGAGCGAACCAGGTCCCGGAACGAGTTCATAAATGCCCCTGTAGCGAGTGTCTTCAGATACAGCCATCCCCTGTACAAGTGTTAGCTGTCAGATGAGTATTGGCTGAAGTCTCAAGGTGGAACACGAATATCAGCCAACAAATGTATGTACCGGCACTGACAAGGGCAAGTTATTGTACATACCGTTCGGATGGTGTGTTTTCTCCCGGTTGCCATGGCAAATGATGCCTCCAATATAAAGCTATCGGTACCGTACTTGTAATCATTGACTTTGTGAACCCCCCTGGTGCAAGGGCGATCTTGTTTTGCTACAGTACAGGGTGTGCCATGTTTCTGCAGCACGTATATTGTCATGTAAATCCCACGAATCCTGGAAAATACGTATAGCCCCGTGGTATAATAAGTTGGGCACAAAAGCAAGCAAGTGATAGGAGGGTGGTGGTGCAGTGTTGCACGTGACAAAATGATGTTGCAGAGTTCCTCTATTCACGTGACACATTTCACCAGAACTAATTACAACCACAGCTGTATGACCGTTATTCGGCTACCGGTTGTGTATGCGCTTTTTTCCTCGTTTCTGTGTACGCTGTGGTACGTACACTCTGGTGCTGCTCTTTTTGCCTTCAATATCCCGTAACAATCGCTGCCGATCTTTTTGTGCATGAATGGGCTGTCGAGAGGCTGGTTCTTGTACTGGTAATTACGAATGAACCGGCTCAAATCGAGGCCTTCGCAAGGTGGAGAGAAGCAAAAAAGGTGGCCGAGATGAGGGTTAGACTCTCTATTGTTTAGTTGGGCTAGCGAGTCTACCCCTACGTTTAGTTCGTACTGAATGCTGCTTTTCCTTCTCAGCACTCAGTTAAGGTGCTGTGCAATACTGTATTTTAGGTTGCGCTCTGCTGCTGTTGACCCCAGGTTGGCAGACGACCATCACAGGATAATAACTGAGGTTTATGGTCCACGATGTACGTACAGTACCAACGGTGTGAAAACGAGAACAAAACGCTCCATATACGCTCCGTACTCGTTTGACAGGTCTCTGGACTGAGACATGGCCGTGTACGCTGAGTACGGCTGACATTTGGGTTCTCGTTGAGGAATTGAATCAACCAAAGGAGAGTGCCAGAAGCCACGATAAAGCTTTGGAGAACTGTTGGGTGAAGTTCCCTAAACGAAACCAAACTCAGAGCCGTATGTACACAGACTACTGTACTTGTACATCCCTAACGCTTCATGCTGTTATTGCTAACGCTTCATGCCGTGTTGAAGTCGTAAAAAGAGCCAGCCCAACCGCCCTAAAACCTCTGACATCGGCCACACCCCCCACCGTTCCGATATCCGACATTGAACACGCTCCATGTCCGACTCCGGAACTCATGTTGGACGTCAGACTGATTGCGGAGGATGTAGCACGTCAAAAGGAGGTGTGTGAAGTAAGTGGGCGTTTTGGAGCGTACCAGTACAAGCAATCGTATTATAGTGCCTTCCAGACCTACAGGACCATCACGTGATTTGTACTGGCTAGTCTATCACACAATTCATACTGGCTAGTCAGTGCCCTGTTTATATACTCCACCACAGGGTATCGTGTGCACTCGTTCCAACGGATCTGACCGAACCTCCACCCTAACCACCGCGATAGTATCAACTGCCACCTGCCACCTGCCATGTCGCTCGGAACAACTCCGGTCGCGTAGCGGTGCATGGAACGTGTTATGGCTCCGGTTTGTCAGGTGTCACGGGGTATTCGCCAACATGTCAGGCTACCAGAAGGTCCATGGAATCCTAAACGTCGGAGTTCGAACCTGTCACTGAGACATTTACTCCGCTAACTCCCACCATCATTTGCGCCATACCATCGATATTTTTGCTGTCTCCAGACATGAAACAGATGATCGTTGTGTTATGCAAAGAGGAAGATCAAACAGGGGACTTCGGAGGAAGCCAAAGATCACGTACGGTATGTACTTGCCCCGGGAGACCCTGCCATACACACACAATGCAGCTACGGGGTATGTGCCAGCTCACGGATATGTACAAGTCCTCCGTACCCGATACTCCATATCTGCCAAGTTTGCCAAGCTGTGACTGAGTGATGCGAACAAGTACACCGGTACATTGTAATCATGTTGAGTACACAAATTAGCGGGGTACGCGGCTCATCGAGTAATACCTGAGGCGGCTACTTTGTACACTTTGTATACTTTGTACTCCGGACTGTATCGGTGTGACTGGATGGAACCGGACTGACTCCTTGCGGTGTCTTTTGCTGATATTTGTCTCAGACGAAGTGTCAAACGTCAATCCATAGCTACATGTGACAAGTCGCACTAGTGGTCCCAAAACGGCAATGACGTGCATTACCAGTCATGCTCCTACATACAGCCTTCTCGTAATATCATCTTGTGGCACTCACACGACAAAACGGACGGCACTATTGATCGGCACCTATATGACCCATACTTCAATAATCATCGTACTACCGTGCGGCTCATGTTCAAACTCCCAACAGAAAGGGTTACCCGGAAGTGGAAAGCTTAAGGTTACCCGGCCATCAATAAACACAGATCTCCTTATATTAGCCTAAGCTCGATTACTCAACAGCAGTCTTTTCAGAATTCTGCAACCATCAAAAAAACAACCTGATCATCCGATTATGCACCCAGATCCACCCATTCTCCAGACCCACTCCACACTTCTGTAGCCGCTACAAGGGGGAGATGCACTTGTTGCAGAACGCAATGCAATCTTAACTGCTAAAAGACAGAAGCAGGCTTACCAGACTTGCATGCCGGCATGTCGTCGGAGGATCGGGGTTTGAAGATGTTTAAAATTGCCACACGGGACGTTTTGCTTGGAAAAGGAACCCTCCAAATATTTTCATACAGCCTCAATTGCTGGTTTGCCTCAAAAGCAGCTGCGAAAACGATGCTCCTGGTGGATGTATCCAGACTGAGACCACCCAAGTTGCTTCGTATAATGTACATGAGCGCATAACAGAAAAGGGCCGACCCCGTACGTTAGGTAAATGCTGACCTGTGGCTAGTAAATACAGTACAAGTGCGAGCTGTGAGTGAATACGGATGTGGCAAGCAGTGGTGATACGGTTAATAGGGCCGACATTTTGGGGCCGACATTTTGCCCGTTTAACGATCCCTTCAGCTGAAATTATTCCAACTCCCGGTCCGTCTAATTACGTCATGTTGTCTCACAGGTTTTGATTGACACAAAAACGCTGTCAAACAGATTATAGTCTATTGTCTATTGTCGTGCTATTGTCCATTGTCGTGCTATTGCACAGCCTTTTTTTTCTTTGCCACAATTCGGAATTCTATTCCGCTGTTTGTATTTTTTTTCTATTTTCTACAACCCCTTCTTCCAGCCATCCGCCCGGTCCAATGTCTCACATTTCTCAGAGTGAGACACAAGCCCATTGTCATGTCTGGCGGTCCCGAATTAGGAAGGGTTTGACGAATCAAGGAATAAGGTAACGATTGCCGTATCCGTACAATCCCATTGTGTATGCAGCCATGACGTAGTCAGCAAGGACCCTACAAGTCTGTACGATACGTTATACAGTCATGTGATGCGAGTGATAAGGCAGCCAACGAAGGGTAAGCGAAAAGAACCGTCTTTTTATGGCCTGTCTGTTGTTTTTGGAACGATCAAAATAGGGCATTTGGAACGTCAAAATCGACTCAAAATCGGGCGATTTTCAAAGTCAGAAAACACACACCCCGTTTATTAGACAGACCCGCCGCGTACTAAACTGGCTCTTTATCTGGAGAGCCGTCTATTCAACTTTGATTCGCGAGAAAAACGCCCTTGCCAGACACAGTTCCGCTAGTCTCATTCTAGCCCACCTCAAATCCATCGGTGATTGCCATTTTAGGTTTTCTTGCTGCCGGGCTTGAAACTTAAACCACTCAAAGTGCACACAGAACAGTCCCTGGTTTTGTGTTGCTGGATACAACACTCTTTCTCCCTGGGTTCGGTCCGAGAGATAGTTAAAACGGCTCAACTAAAGTGGATCTTCGGATGTCTTGACCCGTAGATACGGCGTAATTAGATACGGGCTATACACAAAAGCAAAGGTGGATACAGGATGGATCTGTGAGGTGTCAGGTGGGTCGGTAGCAATCTACTGTAGTCTCATTGATTCTACAAATAGTCTCCTGTCTAGTTTTCATGACTTGTCTAAATTAATTATATGTCATTGTCCATAGTCGTATTTGTAACCCTGAGTTGGGATCTCTACAAGGTCACGTGTATGACTAATCAGTGCTGGTTCTAACTTTTTGGACCCATCATCCGAGAAGTTCCCGAAGGTCCCACCACAGGGACCAAAATAGTACTGCGCTAACGCCCTAACCGCATTAGGGTTTCGCAGATGCATAGATTGAGTGTTGCAATCACGTGAACTGCTTACAATAGCTAAATGCCATAGGACTTTTGTTTGAATTGATTTATCAACTTGGGGGGTTACAGGGACATGCTACGGGGACACCAGATATTGTAGTATCGTACAGCGTAACTACCACAGCACTAGCACCAATAAACACTACATTGCTCGTAGGGCTAATTGCTCGTAGGGCAACGTCTGACACACTAGTTGTGATGGTCCATTTTGCTAGCTAATTGCAGTAAGTAGTAGCCCCCTACGGAGTGCCTGCGACTACGGTAGATTGTTCGTCTGAGGTCCAGGCGGCTAAAGAGCGGTTGATACGAAACGCGTAAGCCGTTTAGGCTTCTCCAAAAAACACATCCTCCTCGAATGCTCCCAATCATCACCTAGCAGCTGAATAGCTGTCATTTGCGAAAGGTGCCTTGAAGAATGACAGCTGGGGCGGCTATATCATTACCGAAAATAGCCGATTTTGCAAGCTGATAGCCGCCAGAAAATCTCGTACGCTCATATCTCTCAATTCCGCAGCAAACAGATGCTATTGACTGCAATGTAGCTAGTTACAGCAGCTGTCTCGTTTACAACAACCCCAGAAACAGACATCGAGCTTTTAGCCGACACGTTAGAACCAGATCTATTATAGCTGCTGAGGGATTTGCAACATTGCCACAGTAGTCAGGTGGCAAACAAACGTGGCAAACGTGGGGGTAGTGTTAACTGCCACAAGGTGTTGAAAGACTCATTGCCATGACGGGCTCCGCATTAGGAAAAAACGAGTGTATCCTCCTGTATCCTGGTGCAGCCCTTTCGACCGTTTTCCGTTTTGTGATTCTGGGAGCTTAAAAATCTTTGCCGACTTTAACGCTAATCCTCGACTTTGTGCTTTTGCTTTTCCCCCCCCAAACACTAAGCTCGCTCCTGTCCCAACCTAAACATGGCTTTTCATTTATAGCAACTGCACCTTGTTGCAGCCAAGGTTGCAGCTTGTTTCTCCACCAAGCATGGCGGCAGCACCATTTATAAGGAGGCGGCAGGTAGGTCGACTCCACCAGAAAGGCGAATTAAGAGAGACATGGACCAGATATACACGGACGACGAAACCAGTGATCGACGACAAGCCACCCGAGGCTCCACCGCCACCACCACCCGACGATGCTCACGACATGTTCCGGGCGGCCCGGCGGCTAATGCCGTGGTCGCCCATGCCGCCGCAGCGGCTGCCGCGGCTACAGCTACACACAACTCCACACCTGACGATGAGTCGCAGCCGACAAAAAAGGTGAAGCTCGACGGAGTGCGAACGTGGGCTCGAAGCCGCTCGCTGCCGATTATCGACCGAGAAGCCAGCGCCACGGCGTCGGCGTCGGCGGCTGGTCACGTGACGCACATGAACCACGTGATTAGTCAGCAGCCCTCTGTGAACCACCACTTCAACCCTGCTTTTACCGGCAACAGTTTTGGCGCCAGCAAGCGTAAGCGGGACGAGGACGATGTGTCTCCTTCCGTTGTTGCTGTGGCACCCACGTCTACCCGAAACCCTGCATCTGTTGTCACGTTTGGCAGCAGCACTACTACTACTACTACTACGAAAAGCTCCGCCCTGAAGCACAGCCACGTGTCTTCTAAGAGCTCCACGACCGCTAGAACCACATCAGCCACTTCTGCCACCGCCGCACCACTACCACCCGTCAACATCAACTCGCTGCGGGAAATCGATCTGGCGGAAATCTTCAAAAACCCCCGGCTGCGTCACGACATTGTGTTTGACCCGCAACTGCAGTTCCGGCCCAATCTGGACGGCGAGCGAGGCAAACGAAAGCGACAAAGCACCCAGCGGCACTGGGACGGCATCACCGCCGAGGTCGAGGGTGTTTGGGCTGCTGCCGATTCTGCTCGGCCCTGTACTTCCGACTTTAGCACTCTCACGACGCTTTTTGCCACCCTGCGACAGGTGCTGGTTTCTCTGCTGCCCGTCAAGGATCGTGAGACGATCGAGTCGGACCTGGACTCGGATCTCGTGCAGCAGCAGCTGTGCCACCACTGTTTCGACTTTGTGTCGTTTTCGCACTGGCTCAGCAACGTGTTCAAGGCCCACTGTGCGCCGATGCGAGACAGCTGGGTGGACCAGATGGTGGTTCGAATCAACGCTGGCTGGAAGGAAAAGAACAGCCGCAAGCTGACGGAGGGGCTGCGGATGATTTTCGCCATTTTGGAGGCCATGAAGCTCGATGTGGCCAACCACCAGATCCGGTCTCTGCGGCCCATTCTGGTCGACACAGCTGTGGACTTTGAGCAGGACTACTACGAGCAGGTCGTGGAGAAGCGACGGTTCGATATTGCCAGCAGCTGTCAGTGGTTTGCCACCGCTGCGTCGGCTGAGCAAAAACCGGCCTCCTCCACCAAGCATTACAAGTCTGCTCTCATCGGCGCCGTGACTCAGCTCATCACCTGCAGCAGTAGCGATTTCCCCGCCACCTTCGGCTTCGACTTTGCCCGGCTGTCGGCCTTCCGATCCGATCTTCGCCAGCTCGTCTGTCTACAGCTGTGCACTATGTTGCTGCAGCAACTGGTGGCGACACGTGGCGACGCCCGAGCCAAGAAGCTTGTGGCAGACCCCGAGTACCAGACCAAGCTGCGAACGGACTGCCTGGCCATCGTGCTGAGCAGCAGCGGCAACAGCAAGTGGACCAAGAACGTGTCTGGTCTTGCTCTGGAGCTGGCCAAGCGTGTGGAGGCTGTGGTCGACGAACACCCCTCGACTCTGCCCTCCTCAGAGCTCACTTCTCTGGCGTCCAACTGGCTCACTAACAACATTCTGCCTTCTTCAGCCATGTACAAACTGGTGGAAAAACGGCTGGTGAAGGACATTGTGACGGGCGTGGAAATGCGTCTGCTCGAGACCTCCGCCATCTCTCCTAACAACGCGGCGTCCACCGTGACGCCTCTCATTGAAAAACTCTCTCTTTTGACAAAGTTCCACTGGGACGTCTTTTCAAAATATTACATTGCATATGTCGAGTCTGCCAAATAAAACAGGCAGCCGACAAAAATAAATTATTGGTTATGGGTAAAAAGAACTGGGTTGTGTATTCTTATTGTAGCTATTTGTGGCAGACATAAGTAGGGTGAAACACTGTAAGCGTCTTTTGGACTGAAACTGGGCTTAACCTGACTTGTAGAACGATTCTGCAAGTGTAGAAAGCGTTAGATGACTTCAACCGAGTCAGACGTCTCTGTAAAGCCTTACTCCTCGATGTACGTCCCCTCAACCAGCTTTTCCTGCCTTGCAAATATGTACCCCAGATCCCGACTGCATGGATTATGCAAACAGGGCTGTGTCCAACTACCTCCTGTCTTCTTCAGAGTGTGGCAAACAAGGAAGCTGCGGGTCCACTGTGTCTATTTTTGATCCCGCCTACTCGCCCAAGTGCGCTTTTTCGTTGTTCCACATTACTGTACCATCTTTCTGTGTCTCCAGCCTCTCTGCTTTTTGCTAACAGGAGGTCTAAGCAACCGAACCTTGTTTGTGTGCCGCACACATACCCTTGTTAGAAGATCATCGTGACCTGCCAGCAATGTGGCATTTTTCTGTTTGGGAGCAACCCAAGGGCCGGCAGAAAAAAAGGAAGTGTCCCAGAGAGGCAAAATCGCAGGCAAAATCACCGGCGTCATCGAAGTCACGTGAACACATCACATAATTAGCAAGGCGTTGTTGTATTTGCGGTTTGCGCAAGTTGTGATTTTTCCACGGCACACGAGAAAATTCAATGTAACATCCCCAGTGTTTAGCGTCTCTTCTGTAACACGATAATACAACTACACTCGTACTGTACCGGCACAAACACCATCTGATGTGTGACAGACGGCACTTACCTCCAAATAAATGTCCGTGGTCTGAGACACAGGCTGCTCATCAATTGTTGCAAACTGTCAAAGTGAACATCAAACATGTCTCACCCCATGACAAGAGGTGCAACAAGAGCCAAGGTCTTTGTGTTCGAGTGTTTTTTAGCAGAAGCACTAATTTGGCGGATAGCCCGGTCAAGAGTGAGGCTGGTGAGAAGGGGCAGGCAGAACTGTCAGCAGGGGGCGGTTTGTGAGCGTGGGGGTTTGTAGGTTCCGCGATCTACCCGCTTGTATCTTGTAATCGTCGTAGATCGCTGCACCGGGTCCAATTAGGACATATTAAGCGGGGAAATTAGGTTGTCTGGTCTACCAGTAATCTGCCCAAGTCGTACATATTGTGCTGGATGGATTTGTATATGAGGAGTCTCGAAACTACGATACTGTGCCACAAAGCGATGACTGTGCCACAAAGCGATGACTGCTTTTTTGGACGCTGTCTCACTAACTGTGCTGCTCACCAGATACACATATATCGGTCGACGTCGTTGTTAAACAGCCTAGTCATAATGTCGTACAGTATACTGTAACACTCGGTCCCCTGTTGAGGCACCAAGCCCACATTTTTAGCCCCTGTCTCGTCCGTTTCATGGCCCCATCGGGCTGCGGCCGCTCTCCAGATATATTACTACAACGCTGGGCTAGCTATTTATTTTTTTTCGGGCCCAAAGCTTTTGGGGCGGGTCTATTATTGGGAGCCACTATCATGTCTCAGGCTGCTCTGTAACGTCACCACCATCACCGGAACTATTAATTTTTTTAGTGTGCGGTAGGCAGCACAGGAGAAATAGTCCGGATTGGTAGCGTCAGGTGACGGGAAACGAGACGTGGGCTAGATTGAGCCCAGCCACTACGAGTACTCTAGTACACACTCCGTAAAATATTCGCCTTTAATAATGTGGGTCATTGCAGTGTCATTCACAGCTTATATTGTACATACTCGTAGTGCTGGACGACCAGCCCAGAAATTGCCCACTGTGTAGAAATCAGATTGGGCATCTATTCGCAAGTGGCAGCGTCTCCTTTTCTTCCTCGAGGAGACCCTGATTATGTCACAGCAACACACCGAGAGCTGGAGGCAGCAACAAGTGGCAACTTGTAACATTCTCACCCATGCAGGGCAGAACGGAACCCCTGAAGCGCCATGCAGTGCTCTGAAAAGAGATGCCTGATTCTGTCCAAGCACCCGGTCTTGCGTCTCGTCTGCCAGAGATCTCTAACGTGCTATACCAGCAGCTCCGTGAGGTGGGGCTAAAGTAGCCCATAGCCCCTATTCAGAGTCAGGCCACTTTCCATGGAGGTCAAGAAACCTACAATTACGGCGTACCTGGCGCGACAGGGGCAAGATTGGGAGGCAGCTTAAACCCATCAGCGTGAGTCTGGATGATCAAAACAGCGTGAGTCTAGAAGATCAAAACAGCGTGAGTCTGGCGTTTCGTCTGGCGTTTCGCATGGCTTGTTTGGCCTGAATCAAGCCTCCATATTTGTGATCTGTTTCATGAACGATGGGACTGTAATCACGACTCAACTGGCTCTCCGTCCACGTCCTGCACAAACCTCTCGATGGAGTCACACAGAGCACTTGTAGACTGAGAAAAGTTGGCCCCCTCACTGTTGCGATTCAAAAGTTCTGTGCACATCAACACGTTCTCGTTTCTGAGTTAACACCAGGTCCGCTCTGTATCACCACACGCCTAGGTACTCACATCAGAGTTGCCGTCTCTTTGATCTTGGCCAGCTCTACCAAGATTTCCGTCTCCAGTTCTTTTTGTCGTTCCATGGTGTTGTTGATCAAGTTCAAACGCGTATCGCGTCACACATGGAACTAGAGTTCGATTATTAAAGTGGATTATGTAATCACAGCACACTGTTGAGCAATGTGTGGCGGGATATAATGTTAAAAGGATATCTGTTAGGCCCGCTTGGGTCATCGCGAAATTGACACAATACTCTCCACTGTGTGCATCGGTTTTTAAGTAATTTTTTGCGGGATGACTAAGCACGTCGATACCTCCGCTACGGCAAAATCTTATTTTTTTAAGATTTCTGGCATCCTGGCCGAGCGGTTAAGGCGAGAGATTAGAAATCTCTTGGGGTTTCCCCGCGTAGGTTCGAATCCTGCGGATGTCGCCATTTTTTTTTCAATGGTGAAATGCATTTTTTTGACCTGCAATTACATACATGTGCACCCGGGCGTCCTTGTTCAGCAAAGAACGGTGCTGAATTATTTTTTAAGCAGTATCAACGTCACCTTGGGCACACTTGATTCAGCCACTCGTCTCCAAAAGTGTCGGACAGAGCCGAAACATGTAGTGGTGACCATCGTATGAAGTGTGTCAGGACGGAGAGGATTCAGCCGTCGATAAAGAAGCGACCCTAGGAGTTTGGAGCACGGTGGGTACCTGGTTCCACCGAGAAGTATCTCTCTTTTCTTGGTTAAATACAGTATGTACCGGTGCGAGTACCGCTTTTCTGAAATGAAGTCTGCAATGAGGATCGCTCTTTTCCACTGTCTTTAGTCAGCACCGAGAGTGACAAAATCGGATTACCCAAGATAAGGGAGGGAACAATTCCCACATACCGCGCCTGTACACTGGGGTTACCATGTGTGCAGTGCTGGTACAGTTTGTACCGTATGTACGAGTACTTGTACGATCAACAACACGACGATAATCATTGCCTGTGGCAGTTACCAAGATGTGCTGGTACAGTACTGTACTCGAACAAACGCACACGGACATCTATTATGTTCTGAAGAGATGCTGAAAAGGGGTTTGACACACAAAATATTAGCCTGTGGTTTACGCAATGACAACTAATTACGCAGGTTAAGAAACTGAAATTAGTATAGGGGATGAAAGGGACCAAGGAATTGCCGATGTGGGCGCCAAGAAAGTGGCCACTACAGTGTGTATATACCAATACTGTACATACTTTCCAGCATGGAGGAACTGTTAACAATTGGTGGTTCCCACAACACCACAACACCAAACGTAGGTTTCTTATGTAGAAGGATTCAGAAGAATTGCTTGAGAGATCGTTGCAACAAGTATGTACGAGTTCTCGTATCGATACCATGCACAGATTCCGCGTAAGGAGTGTATTTCAGATTGTCTTGCTTTTATACAAGCTGTCCTCACTGCATGTACATACTGTATATACAAGTAGTCGGGATCGGACTGCTCTCAGTCTTTGAGACAGGGTCAACACTTCAATACATCTAACTTGCCACCCAATTGCTCGCTCATGAAAGACTCGATCGGTCTCTTTGCAACTGCCCTAATTGCGATGACCCCCCACTTTTCCTGATCTCCAAACCTTATTGGAGACTAAGTTCCAACGGCCCAAAAGGGATAAGCTCAACCTTTGGACGACCGTTGAGCAATTTTTTTCTCATGCAGCACAAGGTAAAAAAAAGCAATCACTTTGTTCAGCCTGAAAGAACGGCAACAATTCGAAGCCAACTCTCCCACAAAGGGTGAAAATTTTCTAAAGCATGTTGCTACACTAATTCTTGGCTGGTGGCCCCTTTTTGACATCGCCCGAAGCGTATTTCAGACGTCTCGAAGAAAGGAGTCAAAAATAACCAATGAGAAGCCGAGCCGATTGTTGCAACTGGCTCGTACAAGTAGTTTGGCAATCTTCCTAAAGGCGGTTTCCCCGTTATTTGCTTTATACTAGCCCTCCCTTGACTTCGTACCTGTAGTTACCCATTTCTGAGTTGACGAACAAATGCCCAGCCGAGCCTCGTCCGTATGCCACGTTTAACTACCGGTAGAAGTCTCGTAGACCGAAGTGCCTGACGCAACCTTCGAGCATCATTGACGTTCTCTTCACAGCGTAATGATGAACTCTCGTAGGCAGAATGGCATTCCACCAGCGTTGCTGTTGTGAGCTACTATACGTGCTCGATTAGAATAGATCTCCTAGGAAGAAGTGGAGTAATTTGTGGGTCCAAGTCACTCCCCACTAATCCACGGAGCCTGTGCCGTATGGTGTGTACCGTACCAGGACTACGAGTAGAGCACATACTAATTAGTGTGTTTGAAAGACGTCAAACTAATTGAAGCCTACATGGTCCCTTTTGACGAATAACGTAAAGAAACGTAGCAAAACTGCGAGGCGCTGGGACATTCACATCTTACGGTGAGCGGTCCGAGATGCGGCTCATGTAACGAAAACGGTGAATTTCGCCGTTGCTACCGTGCCAATACGGTACAAACGGTACATACGGTATGCACTGTCGATCTGTGCCTCCAGTCTTTTATGAAAAGCATGCATATTTCACACCCTGCCTCGCATACACTGCAGGGCAAAAAACCGATGTTGTGAAACCTTCCCGTTCACAGATTGTATCGATATGAACTATGACGGAGCGCCGAGCCTTTTTAAAGCGGGTCCAAAAGCCTCATTGCTAGCCTCTTTGGATTGATTTCCAAAGCTGACATCATATTCATGGAAAACTTCTCGTTCCTTCTCCCCCACGCAAAATTGAAAGCGTACACCTGTTGTACCCGCAAATACTGTCCTCAGGAAAACTGCAAGTACCGTACGAGTTTTAGCGTTACTATTAATTGCATTGTGCGGGAGTTAAACCACGTATCTACCTTCACTATAAGTAGCCAAACCCCCTGTATAAAGCTATCCAGCATGGCCCTACATTAGATCCGCACTACCGCTCTTGCCAAGACCATCCTACACTTACACAACAGGGGTGTGGAGTGCCGTATATCGGGATTTATGTCAGGCCATGCTAACGCCTGACTCTTTGGCTTCCTTGATGTTGCAGATACGGGTAGAGCTCGTGCCAACTGTACGAGTTGACGCACAAAACGCTTTATGGTCACAAAAATCTACAATAACGCACGTAATAGATATCAGAGCAGATTTGTGAAGCTCACCATCGCAGTGTGACCAATTCTACTTCACTGGTACAGTACAAATAGTGGACTATCAATGTTGTTTGCCATACAACTATTTAACGACAGTTTCGCCACAAAGGTCTCTATTCTCTCTTTGCCAAGCAGCCCAGTCTTCTATCCGGCACCATCCACTTTCAGAATGTTGCCCTGATCTCAGCGAATCTGTTAAATGTTGTTTTGAACATCCATCGATGATTTTGACCGAGTTGGAGCGGAAATTCCTCCCAGCATGGTTAACGAGTTGAACAGGCGCACGTGACTTTATCTGTCTAAACCTTATATGGTCTAGAAACCGGTTGAAATAGCGCACGTGACTTTATCATTATTAAACCTTATATGTTCACACCCGATTGGGAGCACTGCATGAAAACGATGTCACGTGAACCGTGCATAATCTATCCCTAAAACCAACACTCCACTCTACACTCCACTTTCCATCAACCAACCCACTATGATACCATCGACCCAGAGACAGTGCAGGTGTCAGAGGTGACTCAAAAGTATTCTAAAGTTGACGCGATACCCCCTATGCCGATTTTGAGCTACGAGAAGTTCCTTGAGTACACCCATAACGCAGAAACACAAACAGGACACAACATACCACGTGTCCTTCGTTTTCTCACCACTGGATACTCACGGAGATACAACGGTATGATACCCACGTGTTCCACGTTTACTCGCATCGTTACCTTGGATGGATGGATACCTGAAAAGGAGCCAGTTGATCAGGTCAGAAAGCAGGGGTACAAAGTGCGAACGCTCATGTCTTACCAAGTCTGCCAGGCGCTTTGGACTCTACTTTCATTCAGCAGTGGTCTGTCACACACGATACTGATCCACGATACCACACCACTTCAACCAAGTTGACACAACAGACCTACACAGACACAGCTGGAAAACGTGGAATGCAAGATTGTGAGATACCTCAGTATCATGAATGACTGTGGTTAACAGTCTGTGAGCCTTTCTGATCGATACCAGCACTCTCTCGGTGGCTGGACTGTAATGGTTGCCGCTGTGACTTGTTGGTCGTCAGCTACAGTACATAATACTAATGATCCTAACAATTGGTGGAATTTTCAACAGTATGAGCTCAATAAAATCCACACAACACCAGTTGAAGCATCATGGTGCCCCGAATGTCCCATAGTGTTGTCCAACGCAGCCCACGAACTGATATCGATTTTATTGATAGATATATCGACGTTTCACTGGCAGAAATGATGAAAGTTACTAACGGGCAACGCGGTTCTAGGAAGCTAGGAATAGCACGTGGAACGACACTGGGAAGCACAAGTGCTATGTGTAGCCTGCCCTGAAACCTATTATGCTATCTTTCTGTCTTGCTCGCTGTGTATTCTCAGTATGAAGGATTCAAGGTGCACATGATGATAATTGTGTGTTTGTGAAGCGAATAAAATCCCAAATCTGTGGAGAGTGATCTTCGAGAAACACTGAAGTCTACAAGAGTGTAACAATGGGGTGTTTCCGGCTTTTACGATTTTATTGATCAAGTTACCCCAACTTCTGATGACAAAATTACAGAATCTCCATAAGTGTGAAACTGCACGAATAAATTCCAAATTTCAAAAGATAGCACATCGATCTACTTGGAACCGATGCTACTCAACATGCTCCTAAGTTGAGAATGTTGGCGATTTTATTCGCGTCTTCCCACGACGTTGTAAAATGAAGCAAACCGATAAACACGCAGGACACAGCCAAAAAGATCCAATCTCTATACACATGCCGCTTGCTAAAGTCGCTTGATTAGTAGCTTTCCAATGCTTATTGATTTCCGTACAAATACGTTTCTGTTCATCCTCCAGGTGCAGAATACTGATCTGTGTGTAATAAAAACCGACCATATTGACTGAATAAAATCTGAAAGCCGTCCAACAATATGTAGCCAAGCTTAATTGGGCTTTCTGCTTCCTTCAGATTTCATCCCGAGTTCTTAGCGATTTTATTGCCGCTTTCCCGGCGTAATCACGTTTCGACAAGGGCGAGCCACAGGCCTGGTAGTAGGATTATAGAGCTGTAAGGAACTTGAGAGCGGTAGTAAAGGTAGACCTGGTAAAGGGCATCACAGAGGTGTCAGATAGTGTTTGATAAAACACGTTTCCACAATATGTTCCATCTAGTTCCATCCCGTTAGTAGTACCTCAACACAAACTTCGGGGTTTTCCTCGAATAAATTTCAAATCCGGGATTTGAAGATACCATTCGATTGATACCGTGTTCAAAGCATTACGATGGCTACAGCAAGTCTTTCAATTCATTTTCCGTTCAGTATTATGTGCGATATGTCAATCTTACCCAAGTTTTGTTTTTCGACGACAACTAAATGAATAACAGAGGCTGCGGGTAGGAAATTATTCCGATGGGTTACTTGAGATTCATAATAGGTTTGTCTATATTAATGAGTTCTTTGCAGCCGTTTTGGACCACTTGCTGTTAATTCATTTTTCACGATTTACATCAACCAATCCAGCACATTGCCATGTACCAAATGACACTGCAGCTCTTGCAACTGATTCAACAGGTATCGGAGGTGACGACGCACCACCCCCATGATTATTTTTGATATCCGAGCACCTCTGTGCACAGGTTGGCCTGCTATCTTGGTACAATGGAACACCAACGCCCACATGCCTGGATATCACTAAAAGGCGCTTGTTCCTTCGGCTGCAAGCACGATATCCGCATTATGATATAGCGGTATGGCACGAGTACCCGAGTGTATCATATCAACTCGCGTTCTTGTTGCAGACACTTGTACTTTTGCGATTACCTGTTGTGGGGCATGAACTACATCCAAAACGAAGCACCAAGACAGCCAAGCACTTCAGTCGTTCGATGGCTCTACAATTTGATCACGTCTGATCTGTTATTTCAGGCCACATTCTTTACTACAATCCCAAGGCTACTGACATCGATGGAATGCGAGATTATGCGATACCCTCCTCACAGTAGGTATGGGCCTTCGATGTTGAAGAGTCTCAAAGTTCAGCATACTAAGGTTCCTTATCACATTTGGCGTGCATAATCAGCCCAAAGGCAATTTGAACGAATGGTACCACTGGAGATAACTTTGGTAGTCCATAGCCAGAAATACAGCAGCTTGGATGCTGACTAGGCCTCTGTTGTGGTGATTTTGCGCGATTAAATCCCGGTACTTTATGGCAGCTGATTTAAGCTTTACTCAACAGATTCGTCTTTTCCCCCCACAATATAGTTGATCGCTTCGCATGAAATAGACAGAACTGATTATAGAGTTGAAGTAACTCGATAAAAATTTGATTAGCATCAAGAACTCGAGGAGGGGTTCACGCTACAACGCTCCTTTTGAGAATCAGACAAGAACCAAGGCTACAGCACTAAATGCCTCATTTCCACGATTAAATCCCGGTACTTTATGGCAGCTCATTTAAGCTTTACTCAACAGATTGGTTTTTCCCCCCCACAATATAGTTGATCGCTTCGCATGAAATAGACAGAACTGACGCTTGAGTTGGGATGAGTCAATAAAAGTTTGACTGACGTCAAGAACTCAAGGGGGGCTTCACATTGGGACAGTTCTTTTGAGAATCAGACAAGAACCTCGGCCACAGAATTAAATGCCTCATTTACGATCAAATCCTGCTACTTTATGGCAGCCGATTTAAGCTTTACTCAACAGATTGGTTTTTTCCCCCCCACAATATAGTCACTATCTGTGCATGTAATAGACAGAAATCACGCTTGAGTTGGGATAACTCAATAAAAGTTTGACTAGAATCAAGAATTCGAGGGGGGGTTCACGTCATAACGCTTCTTTTGAAAATCAGAGAAGATCCTCGACCGCAGCGTTTAATGCCTCATTTGCGATCAATTTCGGCTACTTTATGGCAACAGATTTAAGCTTTACTCAACAGATTGGTTTTTACCCCAACGCCCAAATAATATAGTTAACAGATGCGCATTAAACAGACAGAAATGAAGCTTGAGTTGTGAAAGTTGGACTAGCGTCAAGAACTCGAGGGGGGGTTCACGTTAAAACGCTTCTTTTGAAAATTAGACAAGAACCTCGACCACAGCACTAAAATGCCCACTTTTTCTAGCTATCCCCAACAAGAATTGTTGGTAACCTTATTCGGGAATGCCCATAAACTACGAGATAGCGGTCAAAAGCGCCACTATACAGATGCACCAGAACATCGCACTTTGTGTCCAAGCAACACCAATCACCAACCAATCTGTTATGATATCATCTAGTTGACGACACCACCGATGGTAGATGCGATTTGACCAGTGTCAGATATGATGATGCGTCATCAGCTGTGGCGAGATTTAGAGCTGCAAATTGTCACACAAATGGCAGCACGGACTACGCAGACAGACAACCATTACTCCGCTCCTGGAGACGTTCCTGAAGACGATATCAAGGTGCTCGTCCTACGGACGTGTGCACGGGATACCCATCGCGGTGCTTTTTGATCACTGGACTCACGTTTCGTCACAAAGGGATATTGAACACACGGATACCTACTTCGTGTACCCAGCGTTACCATAAGCCCACCCTGCTCCTATCAAACATGTCCCTTGATGAGTCGGCTCTGATACACGGTGACACCCACATGATTCAACGTGCAGAAGTTAGCCCGATATTGCCCAGATTCCGCCCTAGTTGCTGTTTGTGCACTAGTAGGCCAATCCCAAGCATACAAATAGTTTTGAGCGGTACCAGCTCATTAAAATCCGTATCACATCAGCTGAAACTACGAATCCCAACATGAGCTGGCAATGCATTTTGATACTGTTCCCTGGCTGTCATCAATTTTATTGATGCTTATATAGCTGTTCCTCTGACTAGACCCCTCGAAATCTGCTTGTGAGGAATGCGGCCTCACGAAGCCGCGAATGATACATATGACAACACTAGGGAACAGCAAAAACATAGTGACTATCTCGTTATAACTATTTGCATACCACTGTTCATATCGTTGTGTTATCTCGGTCTGACGAAACTACACCCAAGTACCGATAAATGAGTGCTTGCAACACGAGAAAGCCCCTTAACATGTGGAGATTGACCTGAGAGTGAGCTGGTAGTCTCAGCTAGTGTAATGGTTAGCTCTATCAACTCGTCACGATTTTATTCATCGACTTGACACAACTTATCAATGACTGAGGTACAGAATCATTGCAGGTGTGAAACTAAGCGAATAAAATCCAAAACTCAGAAATAACCCCATGATGCTGCTTACATAGCTGATTTTTGTTTTGATCCGACTGTCTGAATGTGATTGCGATTTTATTGGTGCTGTTCCAACTCATTGTAAAAGTGCACTGGGGTATTAGACACCTCGAACACAGCCAATAAAATCAGAACGTTTCCAGTAAGCTATCTGACACCATCCTACATCTTGTAGCTTTGTGTCATCTACTCATTTAAGTCGGTATCCTTAGTATTCGCTTTTTAATCGCATAATTGCGATCTGTCCGTTACGAATATCACCCGTTCTGACTGAAAAAAATCCAAACCGGAGAAAGCTCTGTTCTATTGTCTTGCGGTTAGATTAATGCTCTCAGAAATGTACCTCCTGAGCTTGTAGCGATTTTATTGGCGCTCTATCACTATATTTAAATTTATTCAACGGCTGGAGTACAAAAGGGATGATTAAAACACTCCCGGGAAATGATCAAGGATAACAGCTGAATAGGCATGAAATTCAGCGAAATCTGTATAGACTCTGAACAGAGGTTTTGGAGAAGGGTCAAAGAAGAGTGTTTCAATTGGCATTTATCTATTGTGGACCAACCGGATGACATCTCGAGACTTCTCCCCTAATAAATTGTCAACCCCTGATTCAAGTGTACCATCAGAGTGATACTATTCTTCTATGTACTATGGGGTCTAGAGCACGTCTGTTTAAGCGAAATCGGCTCACGAGTGCTTATATCACGTCAACTGTGGCGTTAAGAACACAAATTGCCCGTATCTAAGTGGACTACAGAGATGACAAGATAAGAAATTATTCAGAATGTTACTTAAGGGGTTCCAGACCTAATAAACTTTCAACGGTATCTCTATCGTTACTTTTGGTCTACTTGTTGTTGAAACGGTGTTGATTTTAGCGAGTCGATTTTACTTAGATGTATCTTAACTAATCAGGCAACTAATCTGCAGACATTACTGAAGCTAAAACATGCATAATTTATGCACTGGGACAAAGCACCACTTTGTGTAACTTCACTCATCCACCAATCCATCATACCAATCCACCATAATGCCGTCCACCTAAGGGCACAACAAGTGTCAGAAGTTATTTAACAGGGTTCAAGGATCACAATGTGATACCACATTTACCCAAAACCGACTTACGACACGTTTTGGGGACGGCAGCACTCATCACAAAGAATCTTACATACCCACAGTCATGGATACCTCGCCAAAGCGCTTATCTTACGAGATATCACCTCGAGACACCCACTGTGGTGTTACCGCATCCCATGACTACATCACTGCGACTTTTGTTTACTTCTTGAACCTACTGAGTCCAATCACCATGGGAACAGCCATCACATCTTGTCAAGGAAACAGAAGCGCGAGATACCACGAAGCACCAATCCACCAGGCACTTCTGACTCTATGACGACCCGATAGGTCCCCCCTTCGACCAGGGCTGGTCTAAAATGTCACGCCACATCGTTATCTTCATCAGCTAAACTGCAAAGACACAGCAGCTGTCACCCTGGATGGGTTGCACGATAATGGGATACCTCAACTGGCTACCCTGCTAAAAATGTTGCTGCTACATAGTACCATCACGTCCTGAGATTTTGCGTCTCAGTTCTGTCAGTTTCACGGCAAGCTGTACGTCGTGTCCCTGAAATGGGGCCGAGAGTCGGATCCACACGGTTTTAAGCTGTACGATCCCAATAAAATCGCTATTACGCCGAGGTAATCACGTTAGTGGGAAGATTACTCGGCATCCCCTCCTGATAAAACTCTTCTTCTTGTGTCGATTTTATTGACAACTATACCCCTGTTTTACTAAAAACCATCATGCTTTCCCCTTCTGGGGAACACGATCTCAGTACGCTGCGAACTGATATGAAAGCTGCCTCAGAGAAACTGCAAGGGTCAAAGCCGCACAATATGAAGTTGTGGGTGTGCCAAGGTGTCTTTCTCGTGGTGGTATTGCTGGCTGGAGATTCCTAGAGGTAAGAAATGATATTTGCGTGCTTGTGGGGCGAATAAAATCCCAAACTTGCGGAGAGCGATCAGAGAGCAATTCCGCAGTCTACAAGAGTGTTGCAATGGTATGTTTCCGGCTTTTGCGATTTTATTGATCAAGATACTCCAAATCTTGATGACAAAATTATAGAATCTCCATAAGTGCGAAACTACACGAATAAATTCCAAATTCCAAAAGAAATTAAAGGAATCGAATTGGAACTGATTCTTCTCTACATGCTCACTAGTTGAAGTTGTTGGCGATTTTATTCGTGCCTTCTCACGACGTTTCAAAATGAACCAAACCGTCAAACACGCAGAACACAGCGAAAAAAATCCGCAGTCAGTGAAATTCTGCCTGCCGACGTATTCCAGCTAGCAACTTTCTATTACCTATCCATTTCAGCATGAACTAGTTTTCATTCATCCGCCAGATGAAGAATACTGATTTGTGTGTAATGAATATCGGCCATATTGACTGAATAAAATCTCAAAGTCATGATAGCTTCTATAGCTAGACTCTTTATGAGTCCCTGCTTCCACCAGAGCACATCCTGGGTCTTTAACGATTTTATTGCGGCTTTCCTGGCGTACTCACGTTTTAACAGAGATGAAAAGGGCCTTTATTCTTATTGTGCCAAGCGGTAGAATTGTCTATCTGGTCTAATTCGGCATCAAAATGTTGCCCTGATCTCAATGAATCCATTGCTTTTGGTGGCAAACGTCCATCGTTATTTTTGACGGAGGTCGAGCGGAAACCTTCCATCAGATACTTCACCAATTCAACAAGATCACATGACTACCAAAACCTTATATCATTCATGTCCAGTTGGAGATGTCACGTGACTTCCTCTCTATCTAAACCTTATCTGGCCCCTACCCAATTGGGACAACTGCAGGTCACGTGAACCAGGCACAATCTATCCCTTAAACCAACACACCACTCTACACACGACATTCATCCACCAATCCACCATGATACCATCGATCCAGAGACAGAGAATGTGTCAGAGGTGACTCGACAGAACCCAAGGAAGATGATGTGATACCCCCCATGTCGAAATTCGAGCTACGAGAGGTTGCTTGGGTTCACTCATTACGCAGAAACACAAACACAAACATACCTGGATACAACACAGCACGTTGCCTACAGTACGTGTCCTCACCAGTAGATACTCATGGTGGTACAGCCGCGTGATACCTTAGTGGTCCGCGTTTACTCGCATCGTTATGTTGGATGGATTGATACCTGCAATAGCAGCCGGATGATCAAGTCGGATAACAGGGTACTCTCGACTCACAACGGTAGCTAGGCGCATTCAACACTACATCCGTTCTGCAGGTGTTTGTGACAGACGATACTGATCCACGATACCACCCCCTTTCAAGCAAGTTGACACAACAGAGCTACACAGACATATCTGGAATTGGTGATTTTCAGGATTGTGAGACGCCTCAGGTCCTCGTGAATGACTGTTTGAGGATGCTAGTTTCCGATAACCGCTGCCCCCTTATACGACGCTATCCCTCCTCCGTAGGGTGGGCTGTAATGGCCTTTGTTGTGGTGTTTTGGTTGTCACATTAACTACAAACCAACAAGGGTTGATTTTTCAACAGTGCGAGCTCAATAAAATCCTTACAACACCATTTGAAGTATCATGGTGTCCAGGACGATCCATAGTGCTGCCTAATGCAGCTCTCCAACAGATATCGATTTTATTGGTTGATATATCGCCGCTTCACTGGCAGAAAAGATGGAAGTTGCTAACGGGCAACGCGGTCGTAGGAAGCTGGGAATAGCACATATTTCGACACTGAGAAGTACAAGTAGTCCAGGGAGCCTTCCCTGTAACTTATCAAGCTACCAATGTGGCTTGCTCGTTGTATATTCCCAGTATGGAAGATCCGAGGTGCACATGATGACAATTGAGAGTTTGTGAAGCGAATAAAATCACAAACTTGTGAAGATTGATCTGATATGAATTCAGCGGTCTACAAAAGTGTTTAAATGAGAATTTTCCCGTTCTCAAGATTTTATTGATCAAGTTACCCCAGCTTCTGATGACAAAAGTTCAGAATCTTCATAAGCGTGAAACTACACGAATAAATTCCAAATTCCCAAAGAGATCACATCGATCTACTCGAAACTGATGCTTTTCGACATGCTCACATGTTGAGAGTGTTGGCGATTTTATTCGCGTCTTCCCACAAAGTTTTAAACTGAACCAAACCGATAAACACGCAGAAAACAGTCAAAAAAATCCCATCTTCATGATAATGCCGCTTTCTAGAGCCGCTTGATTGGTGGCTTTCCAATGCTTATTCATTTCCGTACAAATGCGTTTCTATTCATCCACCAGATGCAGAATACTGATCGGTGTGAATTGGATATCAGCCATGCTGACTGAATAAAATCTGAAAACCGTCATACCCTAGATATTTGAATTTTGTTGAGGTTTCTTCTTCTATCTGATTTCATCTCAGGCTCTTGGCGACTTTATTGCGGTTTTTATCACGTACTCACGTTTCGACATGGATGAACCACAGACCATTACAGTAACATTGTAGAGATGTAATCACTTGAGAGCGGTATTGAAAAGTAGATAAGACAAATAGCATCACAGAGGTGTTAGACAGTGTTTGAAAAAACATGTCTCCGCAATGTGTTCCATCTAATTCCATCCCGTTGGGATTCTGCCAACACGAACTTCGGGATTTCTTGTTGAATAAATTCCAAATCAAGGATATGAAGATACGCTTCGATTGGAACCATGTTCTATTAGGCATTACGATGACTCGTGTACGTCTGCTTGTTCATTATCCGCTCAGTAGTACGTGCGATACGACAACTTTACCAAATTTTTGTATTGCAACGATAACTAAGCGAATAACAGAGGCTGCGGGCAGGCTTTTGTATTGACATGTTATCCGAGGTGAATACTCGGTGTCTTTGTTTCAGCGAGTCCATTGTCTCCATTTTGACGCATTTTCTGTTGATGTATTTTCATGCGATTTACATAACATATGTCAACAAAATGACCAACTAAATACTTGAACCAACATCATGCATAATCAGTACTGGGTGCGTCACGTGAACACTGCTCAAGTTTATGGCATAAACTACCGGTGAACCTTAAACGACTTGCCATAAACTACCGGTGAACCTTAAATGGTTTGCCATAAACTTGCAAACAAATGTTTGCCAGGGCAACTAGCAGCTCATATGTCTTGATTTCTATATGCATTTTTGAAGTTTCAATATACAGCACGGATTATTCGGGTAGGGATAAAGCTTTGAGATCTGTCATATTGTGCAGAGAGAGAGCACGGAGACTCCAGAGCTCTACTTGTATGTACGTTCCCTCATTGTGTGGGGCTTATACAAGCTGCAAGAGAGCTGGGGATGCTTGTAAAAGTACAAGTACAGTACTCGTACAAGTACTTTTGCCCATACTTGTACGATACAAGTACTGATAATATTGGGTGATAATTGGGTGGTTTCTTGGTGACAAGTGACAAGTGACAACCATTCTTTCGTGGACATCAACATCGACATCACCTATGCACAGTCAACTTAACCACCACAGACACATTCAGAGTTCCGTCGAGTGGGATGATGTACTTGTACTTGTAAGACAAGCCATAACCACACGTGTTTGTACTTGAACTTGAATTCTCTGCTTGAGCATTCTCAGCTTTCTACGATGAGAATGTGACACTGCTTAATATCAGCTGTTTTCAAGCTGTTTGTGTGCAGTTTGTAGTTGTCAGTTCGTGGCAACTCTCCGGAAACCCAACAATAGTAGTATCAAAATGATTGCAGAAATATGCTTGTTTTAATGAGGCTATTATCAGCTACGCTGGGCTACTTGTTAACGAGTTACACAATCATCTCCAATTAAGGTGGGGAGAATAAATTGAATTTCCGAGCCGCACGCTTGTGTCCGAAGTCGAAAGCTTAAACGATCTGTGTACAAGTGTTCTTTAATCTCCCGGTCTGAGCATTGCCGGATTAGGTCCACTCCAAATCACGTGACATGGTCATGCAAGAACCACGACACAGTTCCCAAAACACGTCCAGACAAAATGTTACTCAACAGGTCTGGGAAAATATGTTCTCTCTGTCACACAAATATTGGAGATATTTGAGGATCCGGATTCTGTGTCAAGTATCGTATAGTTAGAGAGGTTACATGGCTTTTTTATTGCAACGAAAACATCCCTAGCGTATACAAATCTCCAAACCCCAGTTTTGGCAAATGTCGCGTTTTATACCTATGGGAAGATGCATTGAGGCAAAAGAACTCCCGTTTTGGGCCACCTTATTCGAGCTAAGGTTATTGGTACAGCAGATGGGGTTTTACAACTTAACCATTCAGTACCAACCACTACTGACGGTCGAGTGAAACAGTCAGCAGGGGGCGTAACCTCTGCCTCGATTTTCACTCTCTACTGTAGCTGCGACAGAGCAAGGTCGTAACCTTTTCCCAATAACTGTAGCCACATCTCTCATGTACCAGGTAGCTAGTCTGAGTCTATCAACACAGACGACTCGCGATTGGGGGTGGCTAATTCCGTTGTGGAGTACGTACAGTGCTCTGCAATGACTTCATCCGTACTGACTGTCGCTCTCCATGGTGTTGAAGCCTGAAGTTGACGATACCGGGATCTTCATTGGCGTTGCGTAGCAGACACGTATGTACTTGTAGCCCTCATTTCGTAGATCTTCTGACGGAAACTGTCTCAGGTTTCTCAGTAAACTCACTCGATACGATTGACTGTAGAGGCTGACTCTCTTCTCCAAGATCGTCACGATACCTTTTTGATGGCACAATCTGTCGGCTAGGCTTGATACCAAATAGCTGACATTATAGGGGTGGACTAGATATCTACACAAACAGGTATTTTGAGGCTGTGACTCCCGGGTAACCTATGAACTGGTTTTAAGGTTTCATTTTTAAAGTTTCTTTTTATTTAGGGTTCTGCATTTTGCATATTATATGCATCGCGTCATCGGAATGAGGCCCGTTCTGTACCAGTAGCGTGGTTGTCGCGTCGACGAAGGAAGCGGAATTGTACGATACGATAGATATCACTTATGGTAGCAGTCAAGCGAAGGCACCAGTAGCTACCCTAAACCCATCCAAGATAGGAGGGAGGCTCTCTTTTTGACTCTATTTGGCCTATTAAGACAAAGTAAAGTGGCCAAATGACGGGAACATCCTGAGCCGAGGAGCGAAAAAAAGGCATGAGTCGTATCCTGCTCACCTGTTTGTATATATGATCATCAAAAATGAACGATACAATGCTCTGGTAGCTACTTCTTAGGGTCCTGCATATTGGAGATACAGGGAATGAGTACTTGTAGGCAAAAGTTAGTCGCGTCTCGCATTGATACATGGCACGTGAACGGGACGCAAGTGCATGGCGTTCTGAGTGAATCGTGTCAAAGATACCTGCTGATGAGTTGATTTGTAATGATGGGTGGTGACCCGTGGTTCACGTACAAGTATAATTACATACTTCTCAGGCGATAGTCCAGCCCTTTTCTGGGCTATTTCGCGTTCTGTCGAGTCTCGGGGGTGGTGCAAAGGGAAGCCGTCATCCATGACGCATTCTACCCCTCGCATTTTTGCGCTAATTTGCACGATTTTATACACAGTATATCGACCTCATATACCAAATACAATTGTACTGGGGATGTCTAAATGTCAATTGATAGGCCTGGTCCCAACCACAAAAGTGAACCGATAGGGTTAGGGTAATGTTACCCAAAACTTTGGGAGGGGACACGCGTTTCTCGACAGCACGTAATTTGTGTACCGGTAGGTAAAACAGGGGTATGATTGATTGTTTTTTTCAATCGGTTGTGGTTAGGCAATGAACATGTCTCGCGTTGGCGGTGTTGAAAGACAGTTTTGTGAAAAATGGGTAAGTTTTGAATTTTGTCAGCGGGCGAAGGGTGTATGTGGTCGTAGTCGGCGACCATTTGTTGCCCCGATGGTTATGAATGGATTGATTAAAAAAGGAAACGTTTGTCGTTATTTATGACGGAGCTGTTGCGGATAGCAATAATCGAGGAAAATCAGCGGTTTGGAGAGTTTCGCATTTTGCCGAAGGAGAGAATGGTCTATGTGGTCCTACTAAACGTGCATTTGTTGGCCCGATTTCAAGGAATGTGTTGGTATTTGTTGGAAACGTCCATCGTTGAAATTGACCGAGCTAGAGCGGATACATCTCTGATTTTGCTAATCCTGCCTCGAGTGAGGACAGTCCTCACGTGACCATAACCTTATTACTAATCATATTATGAGCGGAATTAAGGTTTTTGTTTGGGCACGTGCCCCATTTGCATCGCCAAATTAAGGTGTTGTGCATAACCTGCACAGAACATCATCACCAAACGATCGCGTTGGGATCACGGCATCCCCTAAGCATTGCCGTCTGGCGGAGCTATCGATGAGCATGCAGTCACGGCAACGATTTGCACCAACCAGCTGTCTCGCAAAGCCCGAGGGGGTACGACTTGCAATCACCATGTTTAGCACAGTGAAAACAGTGAGCACACGACGCGGAGCGTCGTGAAGCATTCAAAAGTTGTGATACGCGTCCAGAATGAACTCCAAACGACAGATACCATTGGGGGCTAGATCTGATTCGCTCGTCTGTCCGCTACCATGACTTACCGTGTTGATACCTTCGCAATACCACCTTTCGCGATACCGTGCGACAATAACTCCCCTGACACTTCAGAAGTACAGCAGGAATCCCAGAGTGGACGAAATCTTGTTACTCGTCATTCAAAGTACCCCCCTATCTGATTTTCTCGACCATCGTTCAAGTATTCGCCTCTTGGGATAGATTCGCACTTTGGGTCTGTGGGGAAGGCGAAAACACCGATCATTGTTGGTTTGACACTCGAGATGGACCCCAGGAGATACAGATTTTGAACCCTGACGAAAATGGAGCAAAACTGACAAAAGGACGTCGCCCTTGTTCCGATAGCGTGAAAACTGAATGACTTTTTTTTTTTTTGAACCGCATTCCTCTGGAATTCTTGAAGCGCCAACAGAGTGGGCTACAACGTCACGTAGATAGCTCCGATTGGCAACAAAAATTAACCAGGCATACTTGCGGTGGGGAAGACCCGACTGAGACCATTAACTAAGTAATTCTGATTTCTCGTTTTTACTGAGGTGCATTCTAACAGCTTTTTGGGAGAATGATAGTATTGGTAAGTAAAGGAGGCGCGATGTTGCTGATTCTTCTTGCAATGGGTAGTGGACGAGTTTCTCGAGCGAACGGCATCGCCCATGGCTCGATACAACAAACATCTATCGCGTTGGCGGTGTTGAAAGACAGTTTTGTGAAAAACGGGTAAGTTTTGAATTTTGTCAGCGGGCGAAGGGTGTATGTGGTCGTAGTCGGCGACCATTTGTTGCCCCGATGGTTATGAATGGATTGATTAAAAAAGGAAACGTTTGTCGTTATTTATGACGGAGCTGTTGCGGATAGCAATAATCGAGGAAAATCAGCGGTTTGGAGAGTTTCGCATTTTCCCGAAGGAGGGAGTGGTCTATGTGGTCTTACTAGGCGTGCATTTGTTGGCCCGATTTCAATGAATGTATTGGATTTGGTTGGAAACGTTTCTGGTTATTTATGACCGAGCTAGAGCCGATACCTTTTTGATTTTCCTAATCAAGGTACCTGCCTCGAGTGAGGACAGCCCTTCACGTGACCAGAACCTTAACTTGGATCATTTTCCTCTCTATCTAAACCTTATATGATCCATTCCCAATGGAGACAGCTGCATGTCACGTGAACTCGGCATAATCTATCCCTTAAACCAACATACCACCCTACAGACGACATTCCATCAACCAATCAACTATGAATTCATCGACCCAGAGACAGCACACATGTCAGAGGTGACTAGGCAGAACTCAAATAAGATGATGTGATACCCTCCATGCCGAAATTCGAGCTGCAAAGTTGCTTGGGTTCATCCATTACGCAGAAACACAAACACCCAAATTCCTGGATACGTTGCCTACGATTTCTCACCACCAAATACTCATGGATACTCAAGGTGATACAACGGCATGATACCCGCGTGTTACACATTTACTCACATCGTTATCTTGGATGGGTACCTGTAATGGCAGCCAGATGACCAAGTCGGAAAGCAGGGGCTCAAAGTGCAAGTACTTTCGACTCGCAAAGGCAGCCAGGCGCTTTGAACTCTACACCAATTCCGTGGTTCTCTGTGACAGTCGGTGCTGACTCCCGATATCGCAGTTTCAAGCGCACAACAGAGCTACACAGACACAGCTGGAAAGGGTTGACTGCAAGAATGCGAGATACCTCAGGTCATCGTAAAGGACTTTCGATGCCAGCCCCTGAGCCTTTTTGAATGATACCAGAACTGTCTCGGTGAATGGACTTTAATGGTTTGCTGCTGCGAGTTGTTGGTCGTCAGCTTACTACTAAGCACCAACAATCATAAAATCTAGTTGAATTTTCAATAATACGAGCTCAATAAATTACGTACATCACCATTTGAAGAAACATGGTGCCCCGAACAGCAGATATTGTTGTCTTGCGAAACCCGTGAGCTGAAATCTTTACTTGAACCACTACAGTACTGAAATAAGGCATCGATGGACGGCGTGATTCTGCGACACCCTTCCCACAGTAGGTACAGTATGAGCCTTCGATGTTGAAGGGCCAAAGTCGGGCAGACTAAGGTTCCGTAACACACTTGGCGTGCATAATCAGTCCAAAACGAGATTAGAACGAATGGGACAGCTGTACAAGTAGAGGACTTTGGCAGTCCACAGCCGAAAAATTGCAGCTTGAATGCTGGCCAGGTCTCTGTCGTGGTAATCTGTCGTGGTAATTTGCGCGATTAAATCTTACTACTTTATGGCGACTCATTTAAGCTTTACTCAACAGTTTGGCTTTTACCTCCAACGCCCCAATAATATAGTTACGAGCCGCGCATGAAACTAGACAGAAACGGCGCTTGAGTCGAGATAACTTAATAAAAGTTTGACTAACGTCAAGAACTCGATGGGGGCTTCATACTGCAACAGTTCTTTCGAGAACCAGACAAGAAGCTCGACTACAGCATTAAATGCCTCATTTGCGCGATTAAATCCCGCTACTTTATGGCAACTGGTTTAAGCTTTACTCAACAGATTGGTTTTTACACCAACAATATAGTTACTATTTGTGCATGTAATAGACAGAACTGACGCTTGAGTTGGGATAAGTCAATAAAAGTTTGACTAACGTCAAGAACTCGCTGGGGGCTTCACATTGGAACAGTTCTTTTGAGAATCAGACAAGAACCTCGGGCCTAGCATTAAATGCCTCATTTGCGATCAAATCCGGCTACTTTATGGCAACTGATTTAAGCTTTACTCAACAGATTGGATTTTCCCCCAACACCCCATTAATATAGTTAGCAGCTGCGCATGAAATACACAGAAACGACGCTTGAGTTGAAGTAACTCTGTGAAAGTTGGACTAGCGTTGAGAGCTCGAGGGGGGGTTCATGTTACAACGCTACTTTTGAAAATTAGAGAAGAACCTCGACCATAGCACTAAAAGGCCCACTTTTTTGAGCTATCCCCAACAAGAATTGTTGATAACCTTATCTGTGGTCCCCATAAACTACGAGATATCTACCAAAGCGCCACTATACAGATGCACCAGAACATCGCACTTTGTGTACAGGCAACGCCAATGACCAGCCAATCCATCACGATACCATCTACCTGATGATACTCCCAGATGGTTGATGTGCTTTAGTTTCAGGGATGATGGTGCGACATCGGCCATGGCGAGATTCGACCTACAAACTGTCACACAAAATGCAACACGGACTACACAGATCGACACGCATTACCTCGTCCCCGAGATGCTCCTGGAGACGATAACAAGGTGCTCGTATTACCCCGAGTCAGCACGGGATACCCAGTTGTTACAACACGCCCTTTGATCACCCGAGACTCACGTTTCGTCACGCAGTGATGATGAACATACGGATACCTACGCAGTGTACCCAGCGTTACCACCATACTGCCCTGCCTATACCAAGCAGTTCTCTCGACCAGTTGGCCCTGACACACTGTCGCACCTCACATGATTTAACGCACGGAATTTCCGCGTGATTGCCCAGATTCCTGCCTTCTCACTATACAGTACTCTACGCATCAAAAATTTACAAACAATTTTGAGCAGTGTAAGCCCAATAAAATCCCTATCACGTGAGTTCAAAAGGTGAAATGCCAAAAAGAGCTGGCGGCCCGTTTTGATACTGTTCCCTGGCTGACATCGATTTTATTGATGGTTATATCGCCGCTCTATTGACTAATTACAGTCCACAAAACCAGCTTGGAGCGAATGCGGCTTTTGGAAGCTGCAAATGATACATATAGCAACAACATGGCATATCAAGAGCATAGAAGTCATCTATTATGAGCTATTTGGATACCATTTTGTTTTTCTCGTTGTGTTATCTCGACCTGACAACTACACGTCAACTAATTATAGAAGAGTGCTTTCAACGCGAATAAATCTCTTATAATTTAGAGATTGACCTGAGAGGGATTCAGAAGTCAATTGGGATGTAATGGTTTGCTCTATCAGCCCTGCAATGTTTTATTCATCTACTCACACGACTTATTGGTGGCTGAGGCACCGAATCAATATAAGTGTGAAACAAAGCGAATAAAATCCAAAGACCAACGAGAAGCACATGAAGCCACTTGAATAACAGTGGTTTCTATAGTTCTTACAGTCCAAATGTGATTGCGATTTTATTGGTGTTGTTCAAGCCCATTGTAATACTGGACTGAGACGGTAAACACCTGGAACACAGCCAATAAAATCTAACCATACCCAGTAATCTGTCTGGAAACATTCTGCGCTTTGAAGCTTTGTGACGCTTACTTAGTTTGGTTGATGACGGTTTTATCCGCCTTCCAGTCGCTGAATTTCGATCTGTGCGTTACGATTATCAACCATGCAGACTGAAAAAAATCTAAACCGAGTTGAATTTGCCATTGTTATCTTGTGGCTGGATATATTCGTGTAGAAATTCATATCCTGGGGTTGTAGCGATTTTATTGGCGCTCTCCCAGTGTATTCAGATTTTGAAATGGGTGGATTACGTTAGGAATGATTTGAAGCATTCCAGAGCAGTCATCTATGGAAACAGCCCTATAGGCACGAGAGGCAGCAAGCTCTGCATGGATTCTAATAGTGGTTTTCGAGGAGGGTCACAGTAATGTGTTTTAATTGGCATCTATCTTACGGGGACCAACTGGACTACATCTCGAGAATTCTCCCCTGGAAAATTGTCAATCCCGGATTCAAAGGTACCATTAGAGATATACGTACAACTCTATGCTTACATGTACTGTGGGGTCTTGTGCACGTCTGTTCAAACGATTTCGGCTCACAAGTGCTTACATCACGCCAACTGTGACGGAAATGAGGTAAGCTGTCGGTATCTGAATGATTAACAGAGGTGGGAAGATAGAAAATCTTTCAAAGTGTTACTTGAGGGTTCCCAGATCTATTAGTTTTCCAACGGTATCTCCATCGTTACTTTTAGTGCACTTTCAATGAAACAGTATTTATTTTAGCGAGTCAACATTACTTAGAAATACCTCAACTACACAATCAACTAGTCTGCAAACATTACTTGAGTGCAACCATGCATAATTTATGCACTGGGAACAAAGCACCACTTTGTGTAACTTCACTCATAGACCAATCCATCCAACCAATCCATTATGATGCCATCAACACAAGGACACTACAAGTGTCAGAAGTTACTCAAAAGGGTTCGAGGATCACAATGTGGCACCACCTCTACCAGAAACTGACTCACGCCATGTCGTGGGGACGCCAACACCCACCACAAAGAACCTTACATACCCACAGTCATGGATACCTCAGCAAAGCGCTTGTCTTACGAGATACCACTTCGAGATACCCACGGTACTGTTGCCGCGTCCCATGGCTCCACCACTATGATTTCTGTTTACTTGCATCCTGAATGTACTGAGTGCAATCGTCATGGGCCCGTCTGGTCTTGCAAACAGGGTCGCTAACTATCACAAAGAACCAAATCTTCAGGCACTCCAGACTCTGTCACGACTCTATAGCTCACCCCTTTGATTAGCCCTTGTTTAATCTGTCACGCCACATCACTACTTTCACCAGCTAAGCTACAAAGACACAGCAGCTGCCACACTGGACGGTTTGCGAGATAATGGGAAATCTCAACTTGCTACCCTGCTACAATTGCTGTTCTTAACTAGTGTCAATTCCCTGAGACCTTGCCGCTCAAATCTGTCACTTTCATGGCAAGCAGAACGTCGTGTCTCTTAAATGGGTCGCGCGTGTCATAACACACGGTTTTAAGCAGTACGAGCTCAATAAAATCGCTATGACACCAGGAGAATCACCGTAGTGCGAAGAATAGTCGGTAGGTCTTCCTAATAAAAGCCCTCTGCTTGTGTGGATTTTATTGATAACTATATCTCTGTTTCACTAAAATCAGTCGTCTCTTCCCCTTGTGGGGAATACCATCTCGGCAAGCTACGAACTGAAATGAAAGATGACACAGAGATGCTTCAAGAGTCAAAGTCCCATATAATGAAGTTATGAGTGTGCCTATGTGTTTTTCTCGTTGTGGTATTGCTAGCTGGAGATTCCTTCAGGTAAACAACGATGTTTGCGTGCTTGTGAGGCGAATAAAATTCTGAACTTCTGGACAGCGATCAGACAGTGATTCGGCAGTCTATAAGAGTGTAACAACGGGAAGTATCCGGCTATTACGATTTTATTGATCAGGATACCCCAAATTCTGATTAAAAAAGTACAGAATCTTCATAAGTGCGAAACCACACGAATAAATTCCAAATCCCAGAAGAAAGCAAATGAATAGAATTCAAACTGATTTTTCTCTACATGCTCACAGGTTGAGAGTGTTTGAGATTTTATTAGCGTCTTCCCACGACGTTTTGAAATGGATCAAACCGTCAGACACGCAGAACACAGCGAAAAATATACAATATTCACTGAAATGCTGCCAGCCAACGCACTCTCACTAGCATCTTTCCATTGCTTAATCTTTTTAGTAGAAAACAGTTTTCATTCATCCGCCAGATGAAGAATACTGATTAGTATGTAATGAATACAGCCATATTGACTGAATAAAATCTTAAAGCCATGATAGCTTTTGTAGATAGACTCTTTAGGAGTCCCTTCTTCCACCAGATCACATCCCGAATCATTAGCGATTTTATTGCGGCTTTCCCGGCGTACTCACGTTTCGACAGGGGTTGGAAGGGCCTATGTTCTCATTTTACCAAGCGGGAGAATCGTATATCGGGTCCAACTTGGCACCGAGACGTTGCCTTGATCTCAATGAATCTATTGCTTTTAGTTGCAAATGTTCATCGTTATTTCTGACGGAGGTAGAGCGGAAACCTTCCATCGGATACTTCACCCATTCAACGAGACCACATGACTACCAAAACCTTATACCACTCATGTCCAATTGGCGATGTCACATGACTGCCTCTCTATCTAAACCTTATTTGACCCCTACCCAATTGGGACAACTGCAGGTCACGTGAACCAGGCACAATCTACCCCTTAAACCAACACACCACTCTACACACGACGTTCATCCACCAATCCACTACGATACCATCGATCCAGAGACAGAGAGTGTGACGGAGGTGACTCAACAGAACTCAAGGAAGATAATGTGATATCCCCTATGCCGAAATTCGAGCTACGAGAGCTTGCTTGGGCTCACCCATTACGCAGAAACACAAACACAATCATACCTGGATATAACAGCATGTTGCCTACGTGTCCTCGCCACTAGATACTCATGGTGTTACAACCGCGTGGTACCCTAGTGAGTTCGCGTTTACTCGAACCGTTATCTTGGATGGATGGTTACCCACAATAGCAGCCGGATGATTAAGCCGGAAAGGAGCTCAAAGTTCAAGTACTTTTGACTCACAAAGGTAGCTAGGCGCTTTGGACTCTACATTCATTCTGTAGTTGTCTGTCACACACGATACCGATCCACGACACGACGCCGTCTCAACCAAGTCGACACAACAGACCTACACAGACAGCTCGAAAGCGTGGAATGCAAGAATGTGAGATACCTCAGGCTGTCATGAATGACTGTGGATAACAGCCTGTGAGCCATTTCTAACCATACCAGCACCCTCTCAGTGGGTGGACTGTATTTGTTGCTGCAGTGAGTTGTTGGTCATCAGCTACACTATTACTTACTAATAAATCCTAGCAATTGGTGGATTTTTCAACATTATGAGCTCAATAAAACCTGTACAACACCAGTCGAAGTATCATGGTGCCCCCGAACGGCCCATAGTGTTGTCCAACGCAGTCCACGAACTATTATCGATTATATTGATAGATGTATCGCCGTTTCACTGGCAGAAATGATGAAAATTACTAACGGGCAACGCAGCTCTAGGAAGCTAGGAATGGCACGTAGAACGACACCAAGAAGTACAAGTGCTATGGGGAGCCTGCCTGAAACCTATTTTTCTACCTTTCTGTCTTGCTCGCTGTGAATTCTCAGTATGAAGGATTCAAGGTGCACATAATGATGGATGTGTGCTTGTGAAGCGAATAAAATCCAAAGAATGTGGGTAGCGATCTGAGATGAATTCAACAGTCTACAAGAGTGTTCAAATGAGATCTTTCCCGCTCTCAAGATTTTATTGATCAAGTTGCCCCTACTTCTGAAGACAAACGTACAGAATCTTCATATGTGCGAAACTACACGAATAAATTCCAAATTCCAAAAGAAATAACATTAATCTACTTGAAACTGATGCTTCTCGACATGCTCACAAGTTGAGAGTGTTGGCGATTTTATTCGCGTCTTCCCATGACGTTGTAAATTGAACCAAACCGATAAACACACAGAACACAGCCAAAAAAAATCCAATCTTCATAGACATGCCGCTTCCTAAAGTCGCTTGATTAGCAGCTTTCCAACTCTTATTCACTTCCATACAAATACGTTTCTGTTCATCTTCCAGATGCAGAAAACTGATCTGTGTGTGATAAAAATCGACCATATTGGCTGAATAAAATCTGAAAGCGGCCGTTCCATATCTATTAGAGCTTACTTGGGCTTTCATCTTCTTTCAGACTTCATCCCGAGCTCTTAGCGATTTTATTGCGGCTTTCCCGATGTAATCAGGTTTCGACATGTGTGAGCCACAGGCCTGATGTAGAATTATAGAGCTGTAAGGAACTTGAGAGCGGTATTGAAGGTAATAGACATGATAAATAGCATCACAGAGGTGTCATACAGTGGTTGAAGAAACGAGTTTTCACGAAGTGTTCCATCTAGTTCCATCCCGTTAGTAGTACCTCATCAACACGAACTTCAGGTTTTTCCTTGAATAAATTTCAAATCCAGGTAATTAAGATACAATTTGATTTGCACCATGTTCCAAGCACTACGACAGCTTGGGTTTGTCTGCTTGTTCATTTTCCGTTCAGTAGCACTTGGGTACGACAATTTCACCCCACTTTTGTATCCCGCGGACAAGTCAGTGAATAACAAAGGTGGCGGACAGGAAATTGTCTTGAAGTATTATCCGGGGTGTATACTCGGTTAATTTGTTTCTACTAGTTCGTTGTCCCCATTTTGAAGCATTTGCAGTTAATACTTTTCTTTCGATTTACTTACCGTCTGTCAACTAAATTTCCAACTACATACTTGAATGAAAGTTATGCATAGTCACGTGATTATAAAATCTGGTGAGTTATAAATAAGGTTTGTGCGCACATGTCAACGAAGTCACGTGTACATACTATGCATAATATAAACAGTGGACCAAAGCTCCTCTGCACACGACGTTATACCAATCCACCATGATACCATCATCCCAAGGACACCACAAGTTCCAGAGGTGATTCAACAGGCCTTGGGGACTACGTCGCGATACCACTGATAGCGAGAACTGACTTAACACCTACTGCGTGAACGGCAGCACCCACCACACATGTCACACGCACTCGCATTCGTGGGAGCTACAGCAAGGCGCCCATCCTATGAATGCCACCACGAGATGCCCACCGCGATGTAGCGGCATACTATGATTCCACCTGAGCGACTCATAATTACTCGCGTTATCCCTATGTGCGCAAGTTTTTTGCTGATACCTTCATTGCATCCATCCCACCAAGTCAGAAACGAGCAGCTCGATATACAATCCCCAGCGAAGCACAAGCGAAGTACTTTCCATGCTAGAGTCACCAGGTAGTTTCCAGTCGACGCTGGTCTATTATCTTGTACTACATGTATCACCTCAATACAGCTAGTTGTATGATATGTGCACAGACACAACCAAGGATGGGCTGCATGATTACACGGCACCGCCGTCCATGAATGACCACGTATCGAGACACATTAATTTCTGAGCCTTTATTTCGTGACCCCATTACCCTGAGTGCGATGTGGTGACTTCTGAGGTTGATTGTCCATCGTTAATGACCACTGTCATACAAGTGGTTATCGGCAGTACAGACCCAGTAAAATCCGTATGACATGGGGGCGAATATGAAAGTGGCTAGAGGAGATACAAGTATGTACATAGTAATTAGCACAAGTTATAACTGAAACATTCTTTTCTACGCTATAGGCACCGTATAAATCGAGTAGAGATGGTATATCGCCCGATTCTACCGCTATAGGTAACCCCCCACACCGAGCCAGACTGCTGCACTTATTTGAGAACATACACAGAGACGTATGTACATACTCATACGTAGTTTTCAACAATGGCGTCACCCTCGCTCCTGAGTGAGATAATACCAGCATCACCAAAGCTCTTGCAAATGATTATGTAACTTCAAAACAGGTGGTTGCGTGCCCGGGTTGAGGTGGTTTCATCTTGACCAAACAGAATCATGAACTTCCATGAATGGTTGTTTTTTTTAAAAAAAAAAAAGTAGCTAATAAAAAACAAAACATGAAGAGCCCATTTAAGAAAATAGAAATTCTGAAACAAAATGTACAAAAAAAATTGTGGGAGAAGACAAAAATATGGGGGAAAAACAAAACTTCACACAAATGAAGGAAATACGTCGTACAACTTCACTTAGGGGGAAGAAGAAAAAACGAACACACACAATATAGTCTCTTTGATTTTAAAAGCTTTATCAGAGTATCAAAATACAGACATTGTATTCAGAGTTATTAGAATCAGTTTGATAAAAGAAAGATCAGAATGAAATACAGATCAGTGCGAGCAACATTTCATTTCTTTTATTTGCTGAAGTAGAACATTATAAATCTTGGCTCTAATAATAATCTTCCCACACTTTATAAATACCAGTCTGAATGAGCTCTACCAACATAAACGGGAAACGCGCCCTGGGCTATATATATCAGGCACTGGAGTCGACATAAATGAGTAGAGAGCCTTTGTGTCCATCTTTTGACTGATGCCTGTTTCCTTGATGATGAGTCCCCTTACCACATACGAGCTTGAATGTGCACTTTTAGCTTGCAAGTACAATGACGACGTCTATGCATTTTAATAACACATAAAAACTCAAAAACTCTGTCCCTACTTTCCAAAATCTAACCCTTTAGGCAATATCGAAAAATTAAAACTTCATGTAAATATAGCTTGGGCATATATAAAATAGGTTGAATGACACCTGACTCGTGAAAGGGAAGTAATCTTATTTTACTGACATAACGAATAGAGCCCCAAAAGAAGACAAACAGAAAGTAATGATCTAACCCAATAATTTTTTGCAATATACTTTTTAGAAAGCGATTTGTGTATATAACACAGACACAGGGCTCTTCTTACGACCGACAGTATTTTATTTGTCTTTATGATACTAAATAAAATGAGATGTATGTTTGTATGTTTACCGTGTACGCCTTTAGCAATATTTCACATTCAGCATACGAGTTTTGAAAGGTATCATTTTCACCGTTCTTGTGTTGTTTTAAGTAGGGCTTTTCTTCTCTATAGTAATATCGATATATCTTCACCTACAAAAGTTCTTATAAATTTCCTTTTGAGGAAGGGTGAATTGATTTCGGATATTCAATTCAACTTTTTATAAATCTTACAAAAATTAAAAGCAGATAGCCCCCTATCTAATATAAGCAGGGGCATCAATACAGTAATATGTCCACATCAAAATAATGAGTTCCACAATGTCTATATGTTTTTAATTAACACTGTGTAGTGTTTTAGACGGAAGTTTGGTGACACATTCTCTGACTTGCTGATTTATACGGGTATGCATATTGTAAGCCATGGCCTCGCCAGCCCAGCTTGCGTTTTGCCAAGGGCTAAGAGTATTTTTGACAGAATGTGTACACATCATGTATCGAAAATAGCTCAATCATGGTTGCTGGCCGCTCTCGTGGTAAGCGTGTGCAGGCGTGTTTGGTTTCTTTGGGGTTTTGAACTCTTGTTTACGTCAACTTACTATATATTTATTTTCTGAACTGTTATGTTTTGTTCTCTGAAATTGGAATATTGCTGGATCGATAGGAACCTCCTCCTGAAACCTCCGGTGCTTCCTTTTCTGGGTTTTTTTGTTTTTTTTTCCCTGAAGGTGCGCGTGAAGTTCTGTTTCGTTTCACGTGTTTTTTTCTACCCCCTCTTGAAGTCATAGGTTTAAGAGAGTCTTCTTGAGTGGAGTTGGTTTTCTTTTTACTACATACCCTGACCTTTCTTTTGTATCCTATTTTTATCGAAATATGAGAAATTATACTGTCCGTGGTCAATGGAAATAGAATCGCCACGCTGTTATCACCAGTACATGTTGTGTTGCTGGTGTCTGTGCTGTACGCTGTATGTACTCGTAGATAGGAGATGTCTATCGTACTGGCCTGGAATCTCTCGTGTAGGTACAGTATTGGTACCCGTGCCAGTATGACCGATATGTATTGTACTGGTACCACTACTCATACGGAACGTACAACCCTACGGTATGTACCAGTATGTACACAGTCCCAGGTGCCAGGTGCATGAACGTTGGATTTGCACAGAACAGGGGCCTGAACTGTCGTTGCTAGGAGGAGCTACTGTACTTGTATATCACTCCGTGTGCAGTGGTGTGGTGCCCGCCACGTATCCAGGTGTATTATTGTACGAGTACTTGTACGAGTACTTGTAGTTTGGCCGGTACAAGTACTTGTACTAACGAATAATGTATGGTATAAGTATACACCGTCCGAATAGGGAGTGTAAGATGTACTGTAACATAACAAGCGGTACAAGTATGTAGCACTACTGTACTTGTACATACACGAGCGGGTATTGATACCTGGAAGAACTAAATCTACCGGTGCCACAACGGCACATAATCCAATAATCCACATCCCTTTGCCACTCGTACCGCGGACAACGATCCTGCGCAAGGCCGGGACCCCGCCGGAATGGCCGGCACCTGTGTAATACGGGGAAGGGGTTAGGTTCACAGGAACGGTGCAATCTAAAACACTTAACGCCAGCATTTAAGGGTTTTTCGATTGACCATGTCAACGGTCCCAGATGTCCTGCAGGACAGTATTCGACTGCCGGCAAACTCGATCGCGACCTCGGTTCAAACATTCACCGTTTGAGTTCCAGTATTAGCGCGGCTTCTCTCAACACCGCGACTACAGCGCTGGTATGGAGAGTGCCGGTATGTTATCATGATGCGCAATATATCATGTATCGTGGTTGTACGTTACAGTGTACGATAATGGTGTACGCAATCAGTTCACAAGTACAATGCATATGAGTATCGAGGGGTAATCACTGTAGAGACGCGTCTGTGTGGGGTTGACGACGAAGCAGGCGCTGATTGGTTGGGTCCAAGGTTAGGGTGCACCTAACCAAGTATCGAAGCTGTTAATCTCACATAACTCAATTAAGGAACGTCGGGTATTTCCGGAGAGGACGCTGCTTCCGAAGAGGGCCCGAGAATGATAAGTCCATGCTCGTAACTACACCAAAAAACAGATGCCGAGTATCTGATGACATTCGAAAATATCTCCTACAAGTAGTTCCCATATGCAGAGCAAGGTGCAGTAGTGGCCACAACACCGAATGCACTGTCCGCAGCCCCGGATTCCATGCATTTGCCGATGTGCGGAGATTTGACTCTAGACTATTGGCGGCCTTAAGTGCCCTAACATGGACCCTGTTGACCAGTGTATCACCTGAAGGGACACAGAGCAGTAAAAAAACAAGGGTAGATAAGGTCAACCGCCCATGAAGAGGTCCATAAGCCATGTTTTGTCCTATGGACCTGGATGGAAGCGGTCTCGGCTATGGAATTTATGGTTGCCGAGAACCTCGGGGTTAGCTCGGCCAGACACAACGTCGTTGGATTAAGCTCTGCGCCCTATTTAAATACTAGCTGGCCTCTTTCAAAACACTCACCACTCAATCACCGGTAAAAAATGATGTCCCTTCGATCCGTTACCCGATCTCTCCCTGCTGGCAGACGAATCTGCCAGCAGAGTGCCCTGAAGGCCTCTACCTTGCGACCTCTGGCCATGAGAGCCTACTCGTCCCGACCTCCTGTCACCCATTTCTCTGAGGAAGAGGAGATGTTTCGAGACATGGTGGGCAAGTTCGCCGAGGAGGTGATCGCCCCCAAGGTCCGAGAGATGGACGAGGCCGAGCAGATGGACAAGACCATCATCCAGGATATGTTCGACAACGGTCTTATGGGTATTGAGACGCCCGAGGAGTTCGGCGGTGCAGGTGCCAACTTCACCTCCGCCATCATCGTTGTTGAGGAGCTCGCCAAGGTTGATCCTTCCGTCTCTGTGATGAACGATGTGCACAACACTCTTGTCAACACCTGTATCCGATCTTGGGGCTCAGACGCTCTTCGAAAGAAGTACCTCCCCCAGCTTGCTGCTCAGAAGGTCGGATCTTTCGCTCTGTCCGAGCCCTCATCTGGATCTGACGCCTTCGCCATGAAGTCGCGGGCCACCAAGACCGACGGTGGATACATTCTGAATGGCTCTAAGATGTGGATTACCAACGCCGCTGAGGCCGAGCTTTTCATTGTTTTTGCCAACTTGGATCCCAGCAAGGGCTACAAGGGTATCACCGCCTTCGTTGTCGAGAAGGAAATGGGTGTGCAGATTGCCAAGAAGGAGAAGAAGCTCGGTATCCGAGCCTCCTCCACTTGTGTCCTCAACTTCGAGGATGTTTTCATTCCTAAGGAGAACCTGCTCGGCGAAGAGGGTAAGGGTTACAAAATCGCCATCGAGTGCCTGAACGAGGGTCGAATCGGAATCGCTGCTCAGATGCTGGGTCTTGCTGGTGGAGCTTTCAAGAAGGCTACTGGCTACGCCTTTAACGACCGAAAGCAGTTCGGCCAGTACATTGGTGAATTCCAGGGTATGCAGCACCAGATCGGTCAGGCCGCTACCGAGATCGAGGCCGCTCGACTTCTGGTCTACAACGCTGCTCGTCTTAAGGAGGCCGGTGTTCCTTTCACTAAGGAGGCTGCCATGGCCAAGCTGTATGCTTCTCAGGTCGCTGGAAATGTTGCATCCAAGGCTGTTGAGTGGATGGGTGGTGTAGGATTCACTCGAGAGGAGACTCTGGAGAAGTTCTTCCGAGATTCAAAGATCGGTGCTATCTACGAAGGAACATCCAACATTCAGCTCCAGACCATTGCCAAGTTCGTCCAGAAGGAGTCTGCCTAAGCCGGAGTGTAATTTATTTGTAAAAAAGACAACGAATGATTCTTGTATTTTTCTTGTATTTTAGATGGGTGTACATTAAATTGTGATGTGTGCAAAGGTATTGTTCATTGTCTGTATGTGCTCTGAGGACTCAGACGCACGTATGTAACTAAGTTCGTCACGTGATCAAATAACTGCATTTCATGCATAACATCTGTAAATGATTTATATCGACCTTCACTAAGGTACAAGTACCGGTACAAGTACGCTCACAGTTGCAGACGTTATGATCAGACATTATTCGAAACTTGTGGGGTCAAGAAAACACCTGACCAAAACCTTTCCTGGGAAGCTGACTTACAGGAAAGCCATCAACAAATTACAACAAGGAAGTGATCTCGCGGAGACGAATGAAGCTCAGAATACCGATGGTGGCGTTGTGCGATCAGAGGCATCCTCATTCGACAGGTCAAAGCGGTCACGAGGAAAATCATGGAAACTCCCGGAGCTAGCTTTGAGTGAGCAAAAGGTCATCGAGAAGCAGACACGTGTTACTCCCGAGGGATGGAGATCGAAGGATCTGCCTGAGTGGCAGCGTGCGAAATTCGGAAAGCTCGACAAGCTGCAAGAACTCGAGAAACGCCGCCAGCTAGCTCTTAGTACCGGTGACGTTGCCAAATGGCTAGGACCCCATCAAAAGTATGTGCGCGATCTGGAACAACCAGTACAGGCCTTGTGGAGACCCCAACGGAAGCTCTCCCAAGAAAAACAGGTGATGGTGTACCAGCTTTACAAACAGGGCAGGACAATAGGCGCAATCGCGAAAGAGTTGAAGATAAGTTCGGAGGCAATACAGCGTATTGTCAAGGCCAAAAAGCAAGAGACGAAGCAGTTTGAGAAGGACACCGAAAAGGACCAAAAGAAGGACAAGTGGAGGGACTTGCTGAGGGCGCGAGACAACCAATAGCACGCAATCCAGCATTTGCACAGGGTCGTACGTTTCTAGTTATCCATAATCGTCCCGCGAGTATGAATGGGAACGGCAGCTCTCTGTATCGATACAGACTGTTCCGACCAAGGACAGTAATGACATAATATACAAGTACATACAAATGCGGGTACTGGTACCTGTATCTTTCCGAGTTCGAGGTGTACGTATAGTGCGACGCACTTTACTCGTACTACACGATTGGTTTGTAAGTCCATACAGTCCCAGTACTCATACAATAATGGTCTTTGCAATGCTCTACCCTGAGCGCATGATCGTGGCATTGTACACGGGGTAATGTGAAGCAGTGATCCGAACAGACGGCAGACACAGCTAACTATTCACGAACATATTCAAAATTGACATCAAAACAATTTCAGCGACTGGTGAGATAGCAGTCACTTAGTAGTCGTAAGTGCAACTACAACCAATGATCCAAACGCCGATGCATTATATAATACCGGGGCATGCAATCTGCTTGTACTCAGTAAGTGACTTTCAACCTTTTTGGAAGTACAATAACAGTTGATAGCCAACGGGCTGCTCCGCGGCTCAGGCACGCCCTTCTTCACTGCCTATCTTATGTTTTTCTCCCAGAGATGTCCTGGAATAATGTAAAGCTCCTCGCGTATTGGCACCAGAAGTATGTACCACTGATGAAGTTCAAATGACGTCATTTTTGATGGACTTCGATCACAGGTAATGGAGGATAGAGCTGCTATGATGGCTCCATACTTAAAGAGTTCGTGGATATTATTTCAAAATGTGCGAGCCCAGAGCTTTCCTGATAGCTGGTAGGAGCGTTAACCCTTTATGAGAATCAAGCTGTACTGAAAACAGCCAAATGTATGTACCCATCCATATAGCCCCCGCCACTGACATAGCTACGGACATTGGGATCAAGTTCAAGGGGTAGTACTTGTAGTGAGTACTCGAATGAGTAGTACAAGTAGTGATCTTCTTGTATATTTGCTCATGATTTCGGAGTACAAATTGTACTGGTATTTCTTTCGACCATTCCTGGCGTTGGGTGAACAGCATACTCGTGCCATTTAGCCACTGTATGTAGAGTTTTATGGAGATTCGTATCGTATTGTCCCTGGACGGACCCCGCACACCGTCATTGAGCTATTAGCCATGCTCTCACGAAACTGCCGAAAGGCCCTCAAAACGCTACTGTTTGCGGCAGTGCAGCCTTTTGATACTGTAGTATAGTGTACCCACCCCTGACAGCGAAAGCTCTCAAGTGCGACGTTGAATTGTCCTCGAGGACTTATGATTAATTGTTTTTTTTTTTGATTCAAGGGAAATGCATTGGCTCTACAAACAGGCACTCCATCCTTAGGGGATAGCCCTGAGGGTGCTACTGTACAGTATGTACAAGTAGCCTAGCGGTTCGGCTCGAAACGTAAGGTTTCAAACAACAAAATACTGTACTTGTATTACAGCTATGTGTATTACAGCTATGTGAAGTGCACGAGTACTTGTACAGTAGTTGATTCCGAGAAGCGACTCCATTACCATCCTGTATTTAAGAGGCTAATATAGCTGTTGATAAATTTTCCGACAGGTGTGGATGTACAGTGCTTTATATACGGCACACTTTTACATGTAGTTAAAAATTGCAATACAATACCTGTAATTACTTTCAGATGTCGTCATCACGCACGTATACTGAGAACTGCAGACAACACAATTTCTAAGTGGCACGTGTCCACTGATAAAGCACTGCTAAAAATCGATCTAGGTGTTGCTTCGTTGGTAACATACTCACTCTACTGTCAAAGTTTCGGCCGAGCATACATTAATTGTAATACCAATAGGCTTTAGAATGAAAGATACAGAGGGGGTGTCTAGGGGTCAGACCGGAATTCAGTTCCGTTGAATCGTGAACCGATATTCTTATGGTATAAAACACAGAAGTATGATTGCTTGAGGTGGTCGTACCACGTGCAGTACTACTACAGGAACATCATTCTTGTAAGTCGTCAAGCCGCTCTATCTTCAATAGATGCGTCACCATTTTGAGTTAACAGCGCAGAAGCCAAGTTATTCACAGTCGGGGGACGAAGCTAAGTCATAGCCAAGTTTCTTCTCAAACCTTAAAATATAGCTTGAAAGGCAAAGAGGCGAGGCATCTAAATACGGCATGAAGTATCAAAGTTAGCTTATTCATTTAGCACTGTGTATGAAAACACGTTATGGCAGTGCAATGAGAATGCAATCGTCGGAGTTTAAGAAATTCCGATGGAATGGCGCTCGAGGAAAGGCAGGATGTGATATATGGGGTGCACTTTATACACGGCACAATTGCAACGGTGTTCACCAATATGTGTCACACACGGCACGAAAACGGTATGTACAGTTTGTGCCTGCTGTGCTGGCGATACATTTGAGTGACTGAGCACGTGACAAGAAACTAATTGTGGCTTGACGTGGTCATGAGAACCACGATGACAAATACGTGGTACACAACATACCTATTTGTGCTGTATGCACAGTACCAGCAGGGCACAAGGAAGAGTTCAGATTTGCTCAGTTCAGAGACTACTTCAGCAAAGTATACCGAGGAATGAACTACATCCGCCGACTAAAGGCTCCTTTCAATAGGGCAATAAGGTAAAAAAACATCTATAATCCGTTAGCTATATACCCAGTGTTGTGTGATGGTGCCCTCTTCAGATGAAAACACGGTTGAGCATGTGGATAGTTCTCTGATCTTCGCCTCCCAGCTTTTCAGCCAACTTCAAAGGAGGCAGGGTCTTCCCCTCCTTTGGCGGGGTCTTGGGGGAGTGAGTTGTAGGAGGGGGGGAAGGGATTTGCAGCTCAGGAGATCTTCTAAAAGAAAACTGCGGCTGGGGTTGGGGTTGCTGTGGGTAATACGGGAGATTGGTGTAGTCGTAGTAGGGCGGCGAAGTTCCGTATTGCGGAGCAGCAGGATGAGAAGCTGGGTGATGCATTGCATAAGGGTGGTAAGAATGGTGAGAAGGCATGTGCATGTGCTGGCTGGGTGCGTGGCTAGGGATGTGTCCATGCATCTGGGGGTGCATTTGGGGATGCATCTGTCCATGAATTTGCCCAGGCATGGGGATGCCCTGTCTGTATCCATACTGAAGAGGCACGTGAGTCACGGCTGGGTTCTGGTAGGATGCACTTGGGGAGGTATCGGGGTAGTTCTCAATCGGAATTTGGATATGTTTGAGGCGGGAGTCTGTGCTAGGTTGAGCCAGCTTGCCTTGATTCACATCCTCCCGAGTATAGTAACTGATCAAGTGGAGCTTGAGACCAGTAGCAGTAGTGATGCTGAAAGATTGCTTGAAAAGACCACCCTCCTTGTACTTGAAGCCTTCTTCCTTTTCCTTTGGACTAGCAACTGGGTGCTTCTTGTTTCCTTCCATTTCTCTGTAAGTCAAGAATGAGCCGCTGACACGACTGGCACTCCATGCCTTTCCGTCGGTCCATCTTCTCATGGAGGCCTCTCTCTCGTCCCAGACATAAACCGAGCCCGACCGCACCTGTAATCGTTCTCTCTCTGTCAGTCGTCGTCGGATTCGAGGTAGCAAGCCGAGTTGACATGCTTCGAAAAGAAGGATTGCGTCCAACTGAGTTCGAACGTAACCGTGGTATGTTTCCATCTTAGATAGTTTGCGTGGTTGTTAAAACGGTTGTGAGTGGTAGGGGATGTGCTTGCGGCAAGGTAGGGGGGGATGGCGCCAAGGCCCTTTATATGCGCAGTGTTGGGATAGACCCGGAATAAGCAGTTTGCCAAGACCGTCCTAAAAGCTTATACAGGGTGGGCCAAGATAAGACGCTCATGAACTTTCCGGTTACGTTCACGGGGAGCGCCAGCTCCAATCCGACACAGAAAGATCGAGTACAAGGACAACAATGGGACAGACGTGTCAGAGCATATCACATAAAATAGAAACTTGTGGCCACATACGGCTTCATTTTGGGATGGAAACACCGCGACTTACCAACTGCCGGCTCGCGGCTGTGCTGGGGCCAAGCGCAGCCAAGACTTGATGCCAAGACTTGAGTCTAAATTGAGTTCTGCCTTACTTTCGAAATTCCAAAATTAAAGTTAATATTCAGAGACCCACTCGTTTTGCAGTCTATTTTGAGAGCTGGAGAAGAGGGGCTTCCATTTGAGCGGGAGTGATTGGGCTGATTTGGATTCCCTTCGAGATTGTATACAAAATGCTAGAAAGGAGGCTTCAAAGCATGGGATGCTCTCCACAAGTCCCGGCGCTATGTCCCTTTCATAAATCGTTGAGGTTCTCCCCTCCGAGTTTCGGACGTTGAGGTGGGCGGTGGAGAAACCTTACTGCATTTCATGTCCCTGCCAAGCCTGAGGCAATTATTTTGACTTGTCCTTTTCGCACGTCACTGGAGAACCGTTTAAGCCAGCGCGGAACCAATATAAAAGAGAGCTAACGAACAAGCTGTGCTCTTGTGACACACGGGGAAATCGGTAACACAAATCTGCGCACGGAGTAACTAGATAATGGCAAGATGTTCTAGGACGCTACCCAAGGCATGGGTTCTTGTCAGTCAGAGTAACACCAGACATTATCCTTGGTGTTCAATTAAGCTAAAGATTGGCGTACGTGTAAACAGAAGGTAAAGCTGGACGACGTTATCTACTCGTACATACAGTGGGCAGGCTACAAGAGGGTGGCGAGAGGGAGAGTTAAAAGGGGTAAAAAAGGCTCAACCCCAAGGGTTCCAGCACCTAATCGTGAAAGTTGCGACCGACGGAAGGGAGGCACCCACTCAACAGACCTCGTCCTTTTCGTACTATGGATGCCAAGCAATAGTGTAGTCCCCAACAGAGATGCCTAGTCTCACCCCGCTGCAACGCCTTCTCAAAGCATGCTCGACATTGTTGTAGCTCCCTGCACAGTGCTGCCATTATTGAAAACGCTGGAGATATCGCTGCAATTGGTTTTCAAGACGTAAACTCGAGAGTTATATATATCGACACGGCATTTTAGCTACAATGACTCTAATTCATAACAAGCAGTAGTGTTGTAACGATGTTAGTCCAACTTTGTCGCGCGAATCACTACGAAGTGTATGTACTTGGACTGGGAGAATGTGAATTGCTGACTTTTTCGATTTTTTGACTTCGTCACCTACAAGTATCGATACCCGATATCTTTTTAGTGTGGGCCTCGTAAGGTGTCAGAGGTGTGCGTCAACGAATAGCTGTTATTTTGCTATCGCAGTTCGTGTAGGAGCCATGTATCGGCACGTAGAGGATCTATTGTGCCATTCCCACCGTGCATATGGTTCTAAGTGAGAGAATAGTCCAGCACAGCGCTGTATAGTTACAGTAGTTCTTTACAAGCGCTCCAACACAACGCTCGTGCATGCTTGTGGCCAGCTGGAACGGTGCATCACCAGTAGAGTACAATATGTTTGTACTCGTACAGTACAAGCAGTCAATTCAATGGAAAAAGCTTTTTGCCCCCAAGGCATGCAGGCTTGACGTTCCATCACGGGATTGGTGTCACTTGAAACGACATGCTTGGGGACCCGCATTGTGGACTTACTCCCAGCTATTTGTACACAATGGCCCGTCAATACACACAAGTGCCGGTGTCTCTATGCTAGCTGGTGAGAGCTTGCACTTATCCACAACGGCAGGGAAGAGCGGTGTTGAAGGTACCCCCACTTGACCCCCACAATAAGCGTAAGTACGAAAACTTACAGCACACGTGACGCGAAACATGATTAATCTTCTCGCGGTGCCCAAGATACAAAAATTGAGCATTGGCAGGTACAATACGAACTCTGTGTCTATTTGGAAACACAGAAAGTGTTGCGAAATTGGGACACACCCATCTCTGCCTGGTAACGAACTCAAGCAGTTCGTCTCGTGGCGACTCTGTTGAGGTGTCAGGTCCGTACTTTAAGAAAACTAAGCCGCTCGCAAACGGATCTATAAGAGAAACACTGCACCAGATACCCATCACAGGGATCAGTAGTCATCGCGTACTACAGTACTGTAGCTTCTAACTGATGCACCCTTGCCATGAGATGGGTTACGCGGCCGACTTTATTTCTGTAGTGTGGCTTAGATTCTAGTTCTATTTACTGTATCGTCTAGTTATTCACCATCGCTTGAGGACTCGTCGTCAGAAGTGCTATCATCATCACCTTCGTCGTCATCATCGCTATCGCCTGACTCACCGTCATCAGTTCCACTTTCGTCATCGCTCTCACTCTCACCCTCGTCGATTTCTTCGACCTCAACGTTGTAGCCTTCCTTCTCCAATTTCTCCTTGAGGGCGGCAACTTCGCCAATGTTGAGAGCACAAAAGACAGTCGTGCTCGGCGCACCTTTGAAAAGGGGAACGACGTACTTCTGGATGACGTGCTTGACCTCGTCTTCTGTCACCGCCTCAACATCCTTGACGAATTCGTCGACAAAGTTGGGAATGTCATCCACAGATGTCCACTCACTTCTGAACTTGATCTCCACATCCACGACCTTGCTGGAAGCAGCAGCTGCATTTGATGCCCGGGAGTTGGCAAAGTTGTTGATGACGGAACGCTTCGCACCAACGAACAAAGTCTCATCCAATGTAGTAGTGTTGGTGACGATAGATCTGGCTTCACAAAGTGCAGTGTAGACGTTACTGGAGCGGTAGATTTCAAACTGAAGACGCTTGGCCTCGATGTATGGTCCGAGAGATGCACCATAGACGTAGCCCTTACCTCTAAGTCCTGTCCAGAATGGACCCTCCACACACTGGAAGTATTCACATGCAACGAGCAATGCAATGTGATCAGAAGACGTGTATGTCATGTCAAGATGACCCATAAGGTTCAAATGGGCGGTTTTAGTACTGCTCATGGGAACCAAGATAGACTCGGCATTGAGATTTTCTCCGAGCGTCGACAAATGCTGATAAGAGCGAGGTAGGGCCAATTTGGATGGAGTGTCCTGCAAAGCAGCAAAAAACGGCTTCCAAGCGGCGCTCGCATCATCTCCCTTAACCTTACCCGTCACAGAGACAAATATGTCCTTCTTGAACCATTGTCTCTTCAGCTTCTCAAGTTGACCGATAACGACTTCGGTGTCGATAGAACGAAGCCATTGCTCATAAGACGCCAGGTTTTCAGCATGTACCAATGAGTTCTTGAAAAGGTACCGCTGTTTCGCAGATGTCAGTCGGGATTCAGCATCTCGTTTGGTCTCTGCCAGCTGGTTGAGAGCCTTGTCGATGCAAACCTGGATTCGATCAATGTCCCAAACAGTCTCCAGCAGACACTTATGCATCCACTCAACAACCTTCTCGTACTTGCTCGACTCCGCCTCAACGTGCACTTGCACAACCTCGTTGAAGCCCTTGTAGCTGGCATAGGCGTAGTACTGGATGGTGTCATGGTTCAATCCTGTCATGACCTCTTCTGCCGTAAGTCCCTTAACAGGGAAGTTGAAGATCTCAGAACCGTAGATGAGGTGAATAAGAGGTAGCAGTTCCTCGTCAATGCCCTGGGCACCCAGGCAGATGTCAATGTTCACAAAGTTGCTGTCGAACTTCTCATAATGAATGCTGAGGGCTTCCTCATCCCCAGCCCATCGGCCGAACCTCTCAGTTTGAGAGTTCAAGAATGCAATCTCTGGGTTGCTGATTTTGAACTCGTCGATGATTTCCGTTGGAATTGGCCTGTTTTGCTCCCTTTCGGCATCATCGAGAAGCTTCTGCTGACGTTCAAGCCCTTCTTTGCCGAATTTTTGGGCAAGCTGCTTTTTGTGCTGCTTGGCCTCTTTAGGGATGGAGGCTGCAAGTTTCGCACTGGGCTTTCCCAACACAGTGATGCTGTTAGAGGCAAAAAGATGAACCATCGTTTCAGTCCATTTGGCTGAAGACCAAGTGGCAAGTGTTTCAAGATGGTCCTTAATCTTGAAATCATCCTCAAGAGAGCCACGCCCGTAAAGGAAATGCTCAATGACGGTTGTGCACAAGAACTCAGAGTTCTCTTCAGACCGCTTCAGAATTGTCAGCTTCGTGTTTTCAAGACAGTCCTGCACACGATTCAAGTCAACAGAGTGATTCTTGATGAGGTTCAGCATCTTCTTGGAGACCTCAGCAAGTTTTTCGGTAGGAACAGACTCGAGCTCCAGACTGAAGCTGACCTTCAAGTAGTCACGTGTATAGAACATCACAGACACAGCAAGGGGGTCAGGGATGTCCACCAATTCCTTCTGCAGCAACGCCGCACCCGACTCAGTGAGATAAGCACCGAGCACGTCCAATGCAGTGTTGGCAAGGCCATCGTCATGATCCGGGCCAATCCAAGTCACCTGAACCTTGCCAAACTCTTCGTCTTCATCGGGAAAGTTCACAGTAACTTCTTCAGACTTGGGGATGACGACATCCGGCTCAGTGTCAACGAATGGCCGAAAGGGCCGATGCGTGCCGGGGAAGCACTCCTTCTCAAACTTATCGAGCTCCAGAAACAAAGCCGATTCATCAGTCTGGCCAGCGATGACCAAAACCATGTTGTCTGGGGCATACATCGACTTATGGAAAGCCTTGATTGATTCGTTAGTGAGCACACGTAAAGGATCGAGCATTCCACCGGTCTCAGATCTGTACGCAGAGCTCTCCGGGAAACACTTCTTCTGTGTCACGTTCTCCATCAACGAGTCTGCTGAATGGGCATGGGCCTGCATCTCGGAAAAAACTACTCCAGCTTCGCGGGCCTTTGGAGTGACATGGTACACTTCGGTGAGATGAGAGGAGTCCCTCAGTGTCGGGTTGACCACATGGTCAAGGTAAACAGACATGAACTTGGCGAACTGAGCATCACCAGCCTTGGCGAGGGTGTAAACCGTTTGATCTGTGTCGGTCCAAGCGTTGGTGGTACCGTAGATCTTGTTTGCAAGCTGATCTAGAAGACCCTTGTATGGGAACTGCTTACTACCCATGAAACAGAGATGTTCAAGTGTGTGAGGAGTGCCCGAGTCGTTATGTACCTCTGTGGCAACAGCGAGGTAGGCGTTGATGATGGGACCAGGGAAGTCAACCAACACCACACTCATGCCCGTCACAGACGATACGTAACGGGTCACTGGCTGACCCGTCCACTCCCGTTTGAAAGACTCCACTTTCGTGAACATTGAATGTCGGAGAAAGGGTTTTAACAGACGTCGCAAAATTGTGATTTTCGTGTACGTGATCTGAACAATCTTTAATGCATCCGGGTTAGGTAAAATAAAGTTCGAAGTTACCCGGTGTGAGAAGTGACATTATTAGAGTACTTGTATGTACAAGTACCCCTGACGAAAGTAAGCCTCCGAAAAATGGCTTCTCCATCGATGCAATCAGCATTTTCACAGTGCCACGAGTGGATGTTCTGACGGCCAGTACAGATAGTGTACTACTATACAGTACAGTAACGGTAGTAGCTATGTGCTGTACATACAAGTACCGGCACATACCTGACCTAATTACTTGCTTGTATGTACGATAGTGGCACTTCAGTGCAAGCGCAGACACAAGAGCGACCAACAAATTGCCCTGTCCACTTTGCCTTGAACCACAAATTTGCTATTTACATTATATACACAGGCCTTGCTGCACAGATATTATCTCTCGATAACCTCAATCCCATCCTTCTTGACTACCACGACTCGAGGGAAACCCATTAGTTTGGCCTCGTTAACTTTCCACCCAATCGATTTTTTTGGTCGATCGTCAAGGACAGCATCCTGAAGATAAGTGCCCAATTCATTAGCCTTCTCTTTCAACGTTGCCTCAGATGCACCACCTCCAAGTATAACCACAGTTTCAAAAGGGGCCACGCTGGAAGGCCACTTAAGTCCATCCTTGTCCCGTGAGACTTCTGCAATGGCGGCAACCAGTCGGGTAATGCCGATGCCGTAGCACCCCATGAATGCAGGGGCCAGCTTGTTCTCAGAATTCTTGAAGTCACATGACAGCGGCTCAGAGTATTTTGTACCGAGATAGAAGGTATGGCCAACCTCGATAGCGTTGGAGAATTCCAGGCGCGACGCGCACTTGGGACAGGAATCACCGTCACGGGGAGTTGTTAGATTGTGCGAAACACCATCCTCAAGCTTCGAAACACTGTGGGCATCGTCTCCATAGAAAGAAAGAGCTCTATCGACGAGTCTAGGATTGACTGCATGGCTTTTCTCATGTGTCACAAGAATACCGTTGACTTCGGTGCAGGTGGTCTGACCATTGCCAGCAGCTCGCTCAGCAACTTCAATGTTAGCTGCGTAGTCACAAGATGAGCACGAGATAAGCGTGTCCTCACCAGATGTGTCAATAATGTGATACTCGTGGCTATGGGAACCACCAATAGCGCCCGAGTCAGCCGCCACCGATTTCACAGGCACGCCTAGCCTCTCGAATATTTGATCATAGGCATTTCTCACCTGATCGTAGCTTTCAAGAGCGCGTGTCTCATCCACATCAAACGAGTATAGGTCTTTCATGGTGAATTCTTTGCCACGCAAGAGACCTCCTCGAGGCCTGGCCTCATTCCGGTACTTCCTCCCGATCTGGTACCACAACAGCGGTAGGTCTTTAGGACTAGCAATCTTCTCGGCAATGAGATTTGTGATTTCCTCTTCATGAGTTGGGGCGATAATAAGGGGGTCGTCGCTGTTGTCATTGACCCGAAACAATTCGCCATTGTCTATTCGACCAGTCTTTCTCCACAAGTCAGGGTTGGATAAATTGGATAGCGAAACCTCGGCGCATCCGATTGAATCAAGCTCAGATCGGATGATGTTTTCAATCTTCCGTTGCACTCTAAGCCCCAGAGGCAGTAGGTTGGCGAGACCAGAAGACGGGTAAGACACATAGCCCGTGGCTGCCAGCAAGTCGGATGCCGTTGTAGATGAGGTGACGTCTTTAAGTCGACGTGTCGTTAGCCTGGATAGCCGGGGTAGCATTTTCTTTAGCCGGTAAAAAGCTGCTCCACTACTTGTAGTAGCTAGCACACTGTTGGTGTTTCCGTAAGGATTCGTCTGCCACTCGAGAAAGTTCATGCATGAAAGGCAATCTTATTTCATTGTTAACTACTCAACCAATTACACTTAGATATATGTTGAATACAGTTAAACAATGCCTTGTTAGTGAGAAGTCTGCTAAGTAAAGCTTTTGTAACGTGCTGCCGCCATCTCACAGCTGTTTACCCCACGTCTGCTGTTTCAGTGCAGCCTCCGCAAATCAACACCACATCTATTACAGTATGGCAAGATCGAGAAGTAACAGCTTACCAACCCGACCTCGACCCAGAACACCACGACGCTTCAGCATCAACAGTTTCATCCTGGGTACTGATAAAGAGGTTGTTGCCAATGATCATACAATCGAGCAACTTCAGCAGCTCTGTGACGAGAAAGGACACATCACGGTCGATACCACAACGACCTCCTCGAACCAGTTTCTGCAAGTGGAGACAGAGGCAGGGTGGAGCTACCAGATCACAGGTGCTTATCCTCTGTCGACAATACTAAATGATCTTGTTCTCAAACGAGGGGGTACAGACACTGGGTTGGAAAGGCTGAAGCGATACGAGTCGACCTCCCCGAATCCTTGCACGTCAAAAGTCTCACGCGACACCATTTTTGAGCCCCCACACCTAAGACTCAAACGTCTTGTGGACAACCAATTTTGGCATCAACTGACGAGGTCCATGGGTCCCAAAACCATCCATTCTCTTTTGAAGGATTCCAAAGTACAAGGTGAAGGTGTTCTTTATCTGCCCCATGACAGTGAGCAACGCAGATATTACGACAGCCTGGGTGTGAATGTTCAAGACTTACCAAATAGGATCACGCCTGAATATGTCCTCAGCATTAATTCCCAACCTGGCGTGCTGGCTCTTGCTATGGATAAGGATAACAATCCCTTGCCTTACATTGTTCCGGGGGGTCGATTTAACGAGATGTATGGGTGGGACAGCTATTTCGAGCTCTTGGGTCTACTTGAGAGTGGAGGTTCTCACTACGTCCACATTGCTGAGTCAATGTGCTTGCATTTCTGCTACCAAGTTAAGAACTATGGCAAGATCTTGAACGCCAATAGAAGTTACTATTTGAGTAGGTCTCAGCCGCCGTTTCTTACGGACATGGGTCTAAGAGTGTACTGTCACACTGGCAACAAGGGATTTCTGAAAGAAGTTTACGAGTCCGCAGTTGCAGAATACAGCACAGTCTGGATGGGAGACCCAAGGCTCGACAAAGACACTGGGCTGTCGACTTATCGCCCAGCAGGGTTGGGTGTGCCTCCCGAAGTTGAGCCGGGCCACTTTGATGAAGTTCTACGACCGTACGCGGACAAGCATGGGATGTCTTTGGATGACTTTGTCCAAACATACAACTCAGGGAGGCTTACCGAGCCAGAGTTGGACGAATACTTCCTGCATGATCGAGCAATTAGAGAATCAGGGCACGACACCTCTTACAGATTGGAAGGCGTTTGTGCCGACCTCGCTACTGTCGACTTGAACTCTCTGTTGTACAAGTATGAAGTGGATCTGGAGTACATTGAGCGCGAGCTGGATCTTGAAGTGACCAACTTCGGTGCAGCTGCAGAAAGACGCAAGGAAGCATTTACGCGGTTCTTATGGGACCCCGAGGACTCATGTTTTTACGACTACAATTGCAAGACCAAGTGTCAAAGAAAATATACCTCGAGTACGGGCCTGTGGCCACTGTGGTCAGGAATTGCCTCACGGGAACAAGCGAGGGGAATTGTGTCTATTATCGCTTCTCTAGAAGAATGCGGTGGATTGGCTTCTGGCTCTAGAGCCTCCTTGGAGGAGTTTTCTGGGGGAGCAGGAGTTCCCAGACAATGGGACTACCCGAATGGATGGGCCCCGCATCAAATTTTGGCATGGCAAGGTTTGCAGAATTATGGATACAACAGCGTGGCAGCCAGGTTGGCATTCAAATGGTGCGCTATGATGGTTCACACATTCCGAGACTACTCGGGGTTGGTGGTGGAAAAGTACAATGTCACAGATCACATCAAGCCCCATATTGTCACTGCTGAGTACGGAAATCAAGGGTCTGTGGTGGCAGGGTTCGGATGGGTAAATGCTTCTTATGTGATAGGGCTGAGATATCTGAACGTTGAGAACCGACAACGCTTAGAATGGGGTGTGTGGAAGAGACACGAAAAGCTGTAAGGTATAGATAATGTAACACTTTGATAGAAGGTACATTACGAGGGGTTGGATGCTTTCAACTTGCAGATAACAAAAACTGGCTGCGTTTGGATTCTTTTAAGCTACAATCTCGCCAGTATCGATGACTAAGCCCCACACGAACCTTAATATCGGAGATGTGCAGTTCGATGGATTTGGGCGACTCCGAGTTGAATTCTACACGCCCAGCATGTCATCCTCCGAATTGAGTGAAATAGACGAGGGGTACGACCAGGAACTAAGCGACAGCGATTTCGATCGGCCAGTTAGGGCGAAGAAACGCAGGGTCCTGGACGATGATGACGACGAGCTAGACGAGGAGGAGGAGGAGGAGGAAGAAGAAGTCGATGCCGAAGACGAGCCCGAAGAGGAGGCTGAAGAAGACCCTGAGAGTGAACTTGATTCCGAAGAGCTTGAGTTTCTCGACTACAATGACCAGGGAACGCCTGACCCAGATAGAATGACCAATCGACAGAAGTCCATGTTGAAGGACGAGAAAGGCCCCACCAACGATGATTTCTTGCAACTACCAGCTAATTCTAGACAACAGAAGATTCTCAGTCAAGAAGAGCAGGCGCTGAAGAGAACGGAGCTGGCCCGGCGAAGGAAGAATCTCAGTGAACGGAAGTTGGAAGAAGAGAAGATGGACACGCTAAACAAGCTACTTTACAAGCAGCCAAAGAAATCTGCATCAGGAGCCGACACACCACAAGAGGAAGAAAAGGGGGTTAAGAGACGAAGAGAGTTCACAAGTCATCCTTCCATGACCTCTTGGAAATCCACGAAGGAGGGTCTCAGCCTGTCTTGGGGAGTTGTGACCAAGATGGAGTCTGAAGGATAGGCCGGAGCAGTCCTTCCATCTAGCTAAGTTATATTGTATTAATTATGTCATTGTACAAGTACTGTACTTGTAATGGGCAGTGAAGGTGAAATACCAATACCATGCGACCTGGGTACACCCTGCACGCCAAGCTTGCTTCGGAGTAAGACGTACTCCGTAACACCAGCATGCTCGTGACTACAAAGTTCTTGCTGAGGAGGGGTTAGATATAACACGTTAGTATGTATTAGTTATGCAACAGGAGAGAGAAAGAATAAAATAGGACCTCGCAGTCTAATCAACCTTGGCAGCTGACAGACCAAGACCACCGTGGCCTTCACGGAGGTTGTTGCTCTGGCGAACGTTGACATGGTGAGCCTTAGATTTCTTGAGCCGTCGCCGCGCGACCATCACGGGAACTGAAGATTTTCCCACAATGTAGTTTGAGAAGGAGCCGAGCAGAACACCCTTGAGAGCGGATCTTCCGCGAGATCCTACAACTACCAGAGTGGGTGAAACATGATCAATCATTTCACAGAGCATGAGCTTAGCGTTTCGGCAATGGACAACCTCAATAACAACATGGACTTGAAGCCGAGTTTTCTTCAGTAGCTTCACGACGTTATGAGTGATCTCGCCAATAGCCTTGAGCCTCTCGATCTCAGCAGACTCGGGACGCATGCCATCCTCCTCCTCGTAGGTGCAGACGCAATACAAGATGGAACCATCCCGCAGCACCGTACCAACAGTCCACTCAAGAGCGTAGCTGGACTCTGGGGAGAGATCAGTACACACCATGTACGCCTTAGGTCGATATGGTAAGACCACAGGCGTGGGAAGGGCCGCCGCGACGCTGGCAGTCACTGAGGTTGATGGCACAGCAGAAGTTGGGCCGGCCTTTGCACTGTCACCATTGGAGTCACTGGCCGCCACTGCTCCTTCAGCACCTTCTGAGCTGCCAGCAGCCTCTTTCCCTGTCTTTGCGGCGTTTTCCTCAAGAGAAGGATCAGGGGTCGTGATGGCAGTGCCAACAAGACCTGGGAGATCGCCTCTGGTAATGGTTCGAATTGTTCGCTTGGTTCCTGCGCTAGAGGCGATAGTAGATACTGTCAGCGCCATAGTCTCTGCTGCGGCGGCATCCTTAACCTCCTCTTTGTAGCCAGTGTAGGGGGCAACGCCAAGCTTTGCATCTTGCTCAATGAGCTTCGCAGCATCAAATGCGGTGTGGGGATGTACAATTCGACGTCTGTATGCCGCAATATCCTGGTGTGAAGGGGGAGGGGGGTGTGCAGGATCGATGGCCTGGTCCATGAGGGACTTCGTGCGGAACTTGGATTGAGCCACAGACTTTCTCTCATCCTCCATTGCTCCCAGGAGCGACAGTGCATTGGATGACACCAGCGAAGTGTCCAGTCCACTCCATTTGCCCTTCTTCTTCTTGGAGTATCCATCCTCTTCGTCTTCCTCTGAGGAGGCGTCAGTGTCATCATCCTCTTCGTCGTCGTCTTCAGAATCATCGTCGTCGTCGTCGTCAAAGTAATCGTCATCATCGTGGTCCACACGAAGCGCCTCGTCGTAAATAGACCGTTCCCGCGAAGGAGACCGACAGGGGGATGGGTTACGAGACCCAGCTCGCGAGCCAGACCTACTTCCTGTACGGCTCCCGTTTCGACTGCTACTTCGGTACCCGGCAGTTGGGGGGTACAAGGTAGTGTCATGTCGGGGGGAAGAGTCGTTGGCGGAACGTGACCGCACAGAAGCGCCTGGGCCATTTCGCATCAGTTGGTCCAAGTTTCGCAGTAGCACGTCGTCGACGTTGCCTGCAGAGGAACCTCCAAAGGGCGTAGCACCCCCCATGTGATTGAACAGCTGGTTCTTCATAACCTGTCTATGAGATGGAAGGGGCTCCGCCTTTCCACCTTTGGGGTGGCCAAGACCAACTCCCATTCCGGGTTTGCTGGTGGTGGAGTGGTTGCTGTAGGGGTTGGCGTACATCGACTCATTGGGTGAGGTGGAACGAGATTTGTTGCCACCAGAGAGGCCGTCGGGGCCTGAAACAAGGATGTTAGGTCGTTGCTGGTTCCATCCGGGCCCAGAGCCTGTTGAGACGGACTTGGATCGATGATGGGCACTGGGGACGTTAGGCTCGTCCAAAACCATGGATTTCACAGGTCGATGTTGAGTACCTCCTCGTTGTCCACTGTTGTTCATAGCTAGGACAGCCTTTCGTTCTTCTTCTAGTGCATCTGCTAAGGACATGTATGTTGTTGTAGTCGGGTGTGGTGGCAGAGTTCAAGAGTGCTGTGGGACAAGTGCGATACTGAATGTGGTGCGACACTGACATGATGCATATCGAACGTTGCAGGAGCACGCACACTTTCGCACGGATAAATTCAGCAAATTTTTTGATAACATCAGAACCAAACATTTTTCTTCATTGTAAGCAGACTGAAAGAATTTTTATACGTATTGGTGGTTGAAAATCTCCCCCAATTTCGGAGGCTGACGTCCGCTCATTCCGAAATCCGATTGTGTCGGGTCGCAACCTTAATTGCCTGTGCTGGGCAGTGTAGATTGGGCAGTTCAGACTCGTTGAATTGTAGAAAGTATTCTATAGACGAACTTGTAATTTGGATAAAAGTATGAGAAGGGTCATTCCTAGAAACACAGGGTTTGAATTTACCAATAACTGACGGCTAGGGCACACTTCACAATGGTCGCGGGGGTTTTGCAACATCATCCCAGGGGAGCTGCATGCATGACCTTAAATCGTAGTCTAAGATAGGAAGTAGGGCCTCTATGAACGTCGCTCGTAGCTGAAGCAATTTCAGCAACCCGTCGGATGCCATATTTTAATGCTCTACTTGTAGTGCTCTTGCGTTAGCTATAGGGTGTGTGGTCGTTTGAACCAGGAGTGTCACCTCGCATGACTCCTGCTATTGGGTGTTGTACTTATACACATTTTTTTCTTATAATCACATATTAAGAAATTAACTTTTTAGATGTTGAGAAACCTATCAGCATGTCCACGTCGTGAGGATAGAGCTCATAAATCACATCAACATTAGCTACTTGTACATTGTACTTTAACTAGCTACTTATGGACACAGGAGCCTACTCCTGTGTAAACTGCTTTACGGTTCTTGTACCATATTGAAAGAGGGTCGAACTGGACGTGGTGTCTGAAGCTCTACTATACCAGCACCAGTTGTAGTCCATACACTGAAGTACGATACCAGGTGGTACCCTCATATCTACTAATCACTACTACTGTACAAGCAGTTACTTGAACGATTCCGTGCACACTCAAGAGTTGAGCACTGGCTCCACATGAATTTATTAGCCCCATGTCAAAGCGGCTTGGACCCAACTCTATTTGATCATCTGACACTGCCTCCTGGTTAGACTGTGTCCCACAGCACTTTATCACACCATGCTGCGCCAACTGTCACCGGCTTTTGGTGGGATTAGGTTCCGCTCAAACCCGTCGGGGCTTATTTGACAATTAACAACACTTTTAAACATGTGGAAGGGTCGGGTAAACAAAGCGACAATTTTGTGTAGTAGCTCACTTGTCTTACGCATGTATGGCACCAGGTACAAATGGATTGCAGGCAACGGAAGTCTTATATCTGTTCCAAAACGAACACATTTCTCGATCATTATGCTATGTCAGGATGAATGCAAAATTCGATTTCCGGTTAATTCAGTGCTTCGAGCACTTCCACAGATGCACGCGTTTCGTCCCACTCACCAAGTGGGATGAGCGTCTTCCGCAGACATCAGAGGCGGCTTCCGACGGAACGTACCGCATGTTATTGGGTGGAGCTTGAGAGCGCTGTGGCTACTTCATTAACATACGAGGGCCAGTACGAGTACATCTTCATGAAACGACGGAATACGTGTACTACTCGTGTACATTTCGTACTGATTTGTGCCACAGCGCAAGCACTCCGAAGACTTCCCATTCAGCACTACAATGTAATAAGCTCTCATCAGCATGCATAATCGTACAAGTGTACACCTTTGCGCGATACGTGTCGTTCAATGCTTCAACATCAACAAGTGACAACGCAACACTCACTATAATGACTTCAATTGATGACATTAGCGTGCCAGCATTGCTGGTAGATCGCCTTCTTTTGAAAAAGAACGCTGATAGCATGCTGAGGAACGTTCAGGCTCTTTCCGATGAATTCCAAGGAAGGATCAAATTTCGCGCACACGTCAAAACCCTGAAATGTACCCAGGTCACCCGATTGCAAATGGGCGCAGGCAATGAGGAGTGGAAGAACCTCACAGGCCGGGTGGTGTGCTCAACGTTGGAAGAAATCAGACAGTGCAGAGTTCTAGTCGAAGAGGGCCTGATTACGGATCTGATCTACGGTGTACCCCCAGGACCTTCGAAACGCAAAGAGTTGGAAGATCTTCAGAAGCAGTTCAAAAAACTTGGTGGTGCACGACTGCACCTACTGGTTGACAATCCAGATCAGCTTTGGGCGGACCGTGATCCGGAGCTCACCACCTTCTTTGTGAAGATTGATGCGGACGATCACCGCGCAGGCACTACTACCTCTCAGAAAGAGTTCCAGCATCTGATTTCTCAGCCCGGCTTGACAGGGTTCTATGCGCATGCAGGCAATTCCTACTCTGCCAAGACGTCTGCTGAAGCCGAAGTCCACCTTCAAAGGGAGCTGAGGGCAGTCCACGAGGCATCCAAGGCCACCCCCGATCCCCATAGCCTCATTCTTTCCGTGGGTGCAACCCCTACAGCCCATGTGAGTGGTCCTTCCCTTTCAAAAGAGACCCGAGAACTCATTAAAGCAATGAAGGGTGAGATTGAGATCCATGCTGGTAACTTCGTTTGCCTGGACTTGCAGCAGGTGAGCACTTCCTTGGCCCCTGTCGAACATATCGCCTCGACAGTCTTGTCTGAAGTCGTATCATACTACCCTGAAAGAAATGAATATCTGATTTCTTCAGGTGTGCTGGCTCTAGCGCGTGAACCTGCGGGCTCCAAATTTCCGGGGATTGCCCATATCAAAGGAAACGAAGAGTGGTACGTCTCGCGAGTAAGCCAAGAGCATGGGATAATCTCGCCTCTAAAGGAGGGGGCAAAAAAGTGCTTTCGGGTCGGAGATAAGATCGAGCTCTACCCTCAACACGCCTGCATTACGAGCTCCCTCTTCACCAAATATTACGTGGTCGAGGAAGGTCTGGTTGTGGACGAGTGGATCCCTTGGAGAGGCTGGTAGGTACAACTTTGTAAGCTAAATGATTGTATATTCCGCACTTTCTTCTTAAGTCATTAATGATAAATATTTACCCATGCTAGCTAGCTAGATTACATAGCTGATTGATTGTGGGCGGTTGATTATTCATGCACAGCATGAACGGGACAGTCTCGAGCCTGCTTCTTTTTAAACCATCCCTTGATGCAATGTTCGTGGTACAGACACAGACAATCCAGCCGCACTACTCTGTCACCTCCTTCGAAGTCCTCGAAACAAATGACACATTCTCCATAGTCGACTTCATCCTTCATTGCCAGACTGTACACGATAAGACGTACGGGTGGCGTGGGAGAGCCAACGAAAGCGGAATTGAGGCACTCTTCAATGTGACTTTCGCGTTGGCCTGCAGACATCTTCTTTATGTTCCGGCCACACACTGGACAAAAATCGTTGTCAGAGGGTGGCGATCGTGGCGCTGAGGGTTGCAAACTCCGCTCAGGTTCGCTGGCACCCAACTGAGTGGGCCTGTCTCCTGTTTCTCTACTTCCAAACCAGTGCCTCCACGATCCATAATTAGCCTGGGTAGGTTCAGTTTGGGAAACGGTCTCCTCTGTAGAATTTTCCCCCTGGTCAGCTTGGTCAACTTGCGCAAGGGCTCTCTCTCGCCTAGCCTCGTCTTGCAGCCATTCACCAAGTCCCTCGACGCAGCGGTCGCAGGTTCGATGAGGCACGTGTGGCGACTCTAGAAATATCTGGGAAGGAGGCGACACAACGTAGGTGTTTGGTGGGTATCGTGTGCGAGTTGTTGAACATGAGTTGCACACAACGTTTCCACACTTGCGGCAGTGATGACGTCTGTTGAACAACGAAAAGGGGGCTTGGCAGCAGTAGCAAGACGATGCCTGGTCATCAGGAATCCATACAGCGACAGGCATGTGTCGATGTTCGTAAGAGTGCCTGCAGATGGTGTTGGGTAGATGAGTAGGGGGGCGTAGGGGTTGTTAAAATGGATCATTTTATCACCGCACAGACTTTTATGCACGAGACTTGGGAGTTGCGCCACCTTATCTAGCCAACCTAATCAGCAAGAGGTTAGGGTAGGGTGTGAGCAATTACAAAGAGACCACCATTTCAGTTTGTGGAATATAAATAACGAGAGAGATACAAGATCCAAAAGGTGCAACTGATACTGTGTGCGTAACTCAATCATACCTCCAACCAACGCGTATTTGAAGTGTCTGGGAGGCCATGTCAAAACGCGCCTCTCCGGGTGAATCGGCTTTAATGAAAGCAACGGATGGACCGTCCCAGTCCAACAAAAACACATTCGCACCAACGACGAAATGTCAGTAGAGACTCAGCCTAGAACGCCTAATCTTCTTAGATAGGAGCACCTGTACCAGGTACTCGTTCCGTGAGCCTGGTATGTACAGGTACTTGTAGACTGCATATTTCTAGAACCACGTTCCAGCCTATTGAGTTTCATTCTGATGCCCAGCAATACCTTATCTCATCATCACAAGATGCTGACGGGAAAAGCGAATGTGTGGGGCAACAACCAAATGATGCGACTATTTATTCTTACCCTAACCATTGCTGGTCTGCAATTCACCTGGGGCGTGGAGATGAGCTATGTCAACGTCTACTTGCTTTCCTTGGGCATGTCCAAGTCAACCATTTCGCTGGTATGGGCAATGGGTCCTTTGGCGGGTCTGGTTACGCAACCTGTGGTGGGCCTTCTGTCAGACTCGTGCACATCTCGCTATGGAAGAAGGCGTCCGTTCATGATCGTGGGGTCACTTTTTGTGTCTTTGTCGCTGATAACTATGGCGTGGGCTGGGGAGTTATCTCCGGTGTTATTCTTTCTGGACAAGGACAGTTCGACTCGTCTCATTGCGGTTCTCTCAGTATTTCTGACTGACTTTTCCATCAACACGGTCCAGGCATGTTGCCGAGCTCTCATTGTGGATGCCTTACCCGCCTCTCTTCAGCAAGCAGGCAATGGATGGGCAGCGCGTCAAACAGCAGTGGGGCACTTGATCGGCTATTTTCTGGGGTTTCTCAATTTGGTCGAAATCTCCCGGGGGTGGTTGGGAGATACCCAACTCAAGTGCTTGTGTATTGTGTCTTCTGCCGCCTTGTTGCTTACTGTGGGTGTTACCAGTGTGTTAACGACAGAGCAAGTGCTTGTCAAAACTGAACGGCATGAATCTGTGACAATCAGGAGTGTGCTGATCCATACGCGCGAGATATTTACGTCTATCCTAAAGACTGCAACCACTCTACCCCCTAGAATGAAGCGAATCGTCTCTGTGCAATTCTTTGCATGGTACGGATGGTTCTCATTTTTGTACTATTCGTCAACGTGGATCGGCGAAGTGTACCAGGGACAGCATGGCAAGGTAGTTGATAGTGGAGACAACGTCGGGGAAGTTGGAAGAATTGGATCCATGTCGCTGACTGTGTTTTCTGTCGTCTCTCTCGTCGCTTCCTTCGTCATGCCCTTTTTGGCGACAAACACTGTTCTGAGATACAAACCGCGACTGACCTCAATATGGACAGGATCGCATCTCGTCTTTTCCATTGCTATGTTTTCAACGCTATATGTTGGTTCTGTGGGTGCTGCGACTACCGTGATAGCAACTTGTGGATACTCTTGGGCCATAACCACCTGGGCCCCTTTCGCTCTGATGGGCGAGGAAATCCACAAACTCGAAGATGTACCGCTACCCATCTCTCAGGAAATCAACGAAACTGACCATCTGGGCCCCACGACAAGGGCCTACTCCGAGGCGAAGCATACGGGTGTTTATCTCGGTATCCACAACATCGCAATCAGCGCACCTCAGTTTGTATGCACGTTTGTGTCGTCTTTCATCTTCTTTCTACTCGAAGGAGACGGGGATGGAGGTCGTGCTATTGCTATCACGTTCCAAATCGGAGGTGTTATGACACTGATCGCCGCTTACATCTCAAGAACGCTATGAGGGCCAAGGCCTTGTTCGTGAAGTCGTTTATTTATTATTCCGTTTGATTACAAGCACCAGTAGTGAGCAGATGTGAATGGGGGCACAGCACCTGTAATTCAGCTGACACGATCACTCCAAGGGTTTTTTGTACTACGGTAACTCCATCTATTTGTATCGGCACAATCGTGCCAATGTCGGTCAACAACAATACTGCTGTACTCACATGGGATGTAAGGTGACGTGCATACAGTATTGGCACGAATTTCCACTATATTGGTACCAGCCATGGATTCTGCCAACGTCTAGGTATTCGCGACATGAGACATGCACTTATCACGCGTCGCGGGACATGTTGGCAACGCTTATTTGAATTTGCTGGTACTGCACATTAGCTATGGCACTCGTACGATACAATGCCATACTTGTACCGGTGATGTACTTAAATGTGGCACTCCCCTACGAACTTTGGAGCCTTTGGTTCGTATCTTTTCGTTTCGCAAGAAGCCATTTTACTAAAAGTAGCTACCTGAGCGCGCTGAAGAGCGTGCTCAGATCAGGGCACTCCTCTGTTGAGTTAAGCAACTTCATGCACAAACTTATCTCAGTTGCCCAGGCAGCCACTTTTGCCACCTTCTTGGATTTCGCGCACAGTTGCCTCAATCGAGCGAGCAGAAACTCAAACGTGGCCGAAACTCAAACGTCGCACTCATGGCTCGCGTCAGAACGAAGCAAACAATGGTACGAAGAAGTTCTGGTGAGGTCAGCAATCAAAGTAATGGCTGACTGAAATGTATTTCAACCCTTTGAATGAGATTACAATAGCATCTTCCACCCCTCACCCTCCCCCACTTCATAGCAATTCACTCCCGCTTCCTTGTCACTCGCACTGCAATGCAAACCTAAAACCATCTGATAAAAACACATCTGATAAAAACCATCTGATTACAAGCAAACTTTTCTCATGTACGTCCGAAACCTTAAACCAGCAATTCCCTATATACACCTTGGGGGTCCCCCAAAATTTCATCAACACACACACACACACACGCGTACACGCGCACGCACGAAGATTCTTGAATCCATGTCTCGACTCGTCAAAACTTTGGGGCTGTTGAGAAAAGCAGTAACCCCTGCCACCACTTCACATTTCGCTGCTGCTACTACTGCTTCAGTTCCGCCTCGACTACAAACACACAACTCGGAAGGCGATGCTGCACTCCCGTTCCACGACTCGGCTGTTTACAAACTAGACGACCTGAAGGTGTGTATTTCTGAGACTCCAACGGCCACCAAAAAATGGGAAATCAACATCCCCGGAAACGCCCACCCCATCAAATTCAAGTCCAGACACGACGCTGTTCACTTCGCAATCTTTCAGGGATGGGAGTTTGACGTGAGCCAGAAGGAAAGATAGGGAAAACCTAGCCGGCTCTTGCTATGGGAGCGGGGGGGACACTAACTTGCATTTTTTAAATTATTAATACAAAATCGGAACCACGCACGAAGCGCTGGCGATGTTTTGATCCGAGCCAGCCGTCGGTCCATACTGCAGTGGCTAGCATGCTTGTAAAATTTTGTGGGACCACTAGATCATGTCTCTTACTCAATTGTAGCCTGTGTAGCTGATGTTTCACTGAAAATTTCACCGAAAAGTACTTGCTGCAGCAGACGATGGTGCTACCGGTACTTGTACCGGTACCGGTAATTACACTTGTAGACCTGGTCTCGCTATGCAATGCAATGCACTCACGTCAGAATGTATCCCACCTGTACCGGTACAAAAACTGTATGATACCTTCAAGTATAAGCACGAGCACTCTTAGCTACAGTACTACAGCATGTACACTGTACATCAGACGGGCGGATGTTTCGATTGAAAGCTCCAGGACGGAGTACATGTCTCAAGTTACGTGAACCCTTCTTATCTATTTGACTGTAGAGTACCCCCCATGCGTGTCGTACCACGCCATAGCCTTTAATTCACCCTGAGATGACACACTTTTCTATCCCAGCCTACTGCTTGCTGCTGTGTGCTCACCTAATTCCGAACCCCTCGCTCTCGTTCATCGCCATGACCATCTTATCAATGAACTTCTGTCTGCTGGAATACCCATACACACATAGCTCATTAAAACACGTGTGGCTCACAGGAAAACGATCACAGTCAGGGCCCGAGTATGTGATCTTGAAGTTCATGTTAGAAATGCCAGTAGCCGGGATTCGATCACTACCGGTAATGAAACGAAGCAACTTCCTCTGTTTGTCTTCCTCCAAGTTCTCCGCCCACTTCCAAAACCACCTCACGACAAGCTCCGATTCGGGGTCCATAGAGGAGAAGTTTTGGTACCGAGTAACAGTTTTCAGGGTACCAATATCCAATGGCTCGGAAGAACCCTTTACCAACGCCTCCAACTCCTCTGGACGAAACAAGGAGAGCGCATTGCCGCCCACAACCGAATGGAAGCCCTTTTTGTACTCTGCAAACGTCGTCGAAATGGATGTTTCTAGAAAAAACTTGACCAGTCTCGAGACGTAGTCACGCCGGTTGCGTGTCGTGACAGCAACATGACTTCCATTGCTGATGAGATCACAGGACTTCTTAACACCCCCGAAGTCGATAATCACGTTGTAGCTGAGATTGAGTGACTCCACTTCAGACTCGGTGAACTTCAAAAGCTGAGAGAGAGATCGCCCAACCGTAGGGTTCACCACTGTAAAGTCCTCGAGACCCACGGGACATCCCAGCAACTTCTTGAAAACAACCGGCGGAAGAGGTAGGTCGAGCATGCTGGAATTGTACAGTGCCAGTCCGGTAATAACTCCGGCTAGCCTGTACTCTCGAAGATCACAGTCTTGGGCTTTACAGCCTGGGTTGAACCAGCAGTAGTGCGACTCCTCGTCTTCAACGAACAAGCCTCTGGCAGGGTTGAATAGCGCAGTCTTCAACAGTAAGAACCACTCTTTTCGAATGCCTCCCACATCAATGCCAGGTTCACCAATAAACTCGACACGCAGAGACTTTTTGTAATTGCCATTATTGCGCTCTATCTCAGATAAAGAGTCTGCTAGAAGGGACTCTCGCTTTACCTTGATTTTGAGATAGGGCTCGATATGCTGGCGCTGACTGAGTGAGTCAAAGAATGCCTCCCGCGCCTTAAATTCCATTTGCTTCTTGGCGTCGTATTCAAGCACGGAAGTCTTGGCACCAAGAGAGAGAAGACAAGGAAAGGCGCAGAACGTGAACTTGGTTGCATCAGGAGAGGTATCTGTGCCCCCGAATAACGACCCGTTACATAACATGTCCGCGTTCAAATTGGTACCGTCACGTGATTGCCAAGCGCCAAAATCTCCGCAAACGTCCACGAAATCAACCATGGTGTTGTAAAATTGCGAAGTGGGCAAATGCGAAGACACAAAGTTGACATTGAAGAGTACGGACATGAACCGAGCAGCAGCAGTAATCTGCCAGTCGTTGCAGTAGTCGTAAATCCGGATTTTGCGCGTGCGACGGGACTTGCTCGTGGACCGAGTCAACCCACCCACTGGGCCAACCTTAGGAAGCGACCCCGGTGTAGCAGCAGGACCACGATCACGAGACCATACCCTTCCGCCGCTACTCCCCCCCGTACCAGCCGCCCCGCTGGCACTTTCGTCATCATCTCCGTCACTCAAATGACGATAAATGTGCGTCAGTCGGCTGGAGATGAAAGAATTCACCATATCGACCACGAGAGTCAACCGGTCTCTAGAAAGCCTCAGATACCAGTTAACGATGTTCTTGTTGAGCTCAGCGCCAGTGTGAGCTTGATAGCCGATAAGGTGTGACAATATGCAGTAAGAAAGGTAAGGAATGGACGAGGTCGGAGGCGGAGGTCCCGTACGTCGATTGACAGACTCAGATCTCACATGGCGCGATGGGTGCACGTCGCGGGACTCAGATGGTGGAGTCACACGTGGCTCAGATGAGCGCCTTGATGGCGTCTCTCTGAGGCCTTCATGAGATCCGGCACTTCCAGAATCACCACGAGGCCCAGAGCGACCTTCGCCGCGCGGAACGGCAATCACCGCCGTGCCCCTTTCGCCGCTCGACCGATCCAGTGACCCGGACCTCCCTCCTGTAGCACCGGGAATGGCACCTCCCGCGCCCTCCCGTCCATCAGCTACCCCTCTGTCCGTGACACCAAAACTCCCATCTGGCTTTCTCATAGGTGTCTGTGCGTCAGCAGGAATGTTCCCCTTGTTCTGAGAAAGCACAGAACGGTCCCGTCCGCCGCTCCCGGTGGCCTTGCGCTCCCCCACTCTTGTCTGATCCTCAGCACCCCCTCCGGGAACATCGCCGGAGGGTCTCCTCCTTTCTTGAAGCTCTGGTGTAGGTCCATTTTTGCTCCTAATCCTCTTGGACTCCTTCTGTTCCTTCATCTGTTCACTCAACCCTCTGTTCAGGAGACTCACGCTTTGGAGCGTAGGAATGGCCATGAGGATGATCAAGAAGCGCAGCTTTTCTGGCTTGTCAAGCAGCATGCGTGGCCTTCTTAGCAATTTCAATGCGCCTCTCAGAACTGCCAATTGTGGTTCCGGACCCAAACTCCACACCTGCTGAAAGAAGACATCGATCTCATCCAGATCAAGACCATGAGACGTGCTAATTGAGTGCAGTTTGATGTTAGACACGTGGAAAGAAGAGTTGAGACAGGTGGGAGAAGAGAAGCTGTCGAATAGGTTCTTGCAGAGAGATTGAGGCGTTTCAATCCATTCCTCCAATCGCTTGCATGAAACTGGTTCCAGGTCGCCTCCTCGAACGCTGGTCGATCGCAAATCCTTTATCGTCTCGCAGGTAGAGCACAAAAATGATCGGAGATGTGGAGGTAGGCTTATGCTGTTTCCACAAGACGAGCATGTGGTGGTGATGGACCGTGAGCTGTTAGGGCGCGATTTAGAAGCTGGAATGGTCGGAGCAGAACTGGCGACATGTAGCTCGCTCAATACAGTGCTGGGCGACGACTTGGAGCCGCGGGATTTCTGCCACGGCAAGTTGAACATGTAGGCAGTTGCGCAAGTAGGGTGGTGGTGCAGAGTGGATCTGTGTACACTCGTACCTGGAAATAGTTTGTGCACGATTGTGTATCTGCATGTGGTGTTGTGCATATGTGGGGGCGAAGCTAGTTAATAAGGTTCCACTACAAGTGGTGGGGATTAGAAGATATAAAACATCTTGTGGACACGAGGCGAGCATCGTCATACCCCTAGTGCCACGCTAATTTGTTTGCAAATCACTTTGGATGAGGGAGCATTTCCAATCTTCGACAAAAGGCGCGATATGTACGTGACAAACCTTATTTTAAATGTAGACTGTAAACAACGTGACTGCAGTCACGTGCAAACAATCATACTAGCTACAGGTAGCTCCTCGTGCCATTGCGGTCGCAAGACTTACAGTAGTCCCGATTACGGTGTTTGCAACGGGTAGTGGAAAATTGGGTAAGCGACTGTCCACGCATGGTGAAAACAGGAGTGGTTGGTGTGACTGTCGTGGCGGTGTAAGGTGGCGGTGCTCCATCATGGTCGACACTTATGCAGACAGGCAGTGGCTACGGAGTAGGGACGTACTGTAAATAGGGGCGAAAGATCATGGCTAGTACGGAGTTACAATACATCCGAAGTTACAAGTGTAGTAGTTACTGAACCGGAACTACAGCAAAATAACGACTAACAAGCCACAGCCGTACAATGGCTTTTGGTATTGCAAGACGGTCACTCCGCGTATCTGCTGGGTTTAATATAAATATTCCCCTGCTTTCTCATTTGTGTATTCAGCCCGATACTTGGGTAACGCGCTTCGAACAACTCGACAGTTATCATATGGGTCAACGGGTTTTCTTGGGGAGATCATCCCCATCATAGCCTAATACTACAACAGCACAAGGATGAGATGTACGAGGCTTGTTATAGCATGGCATACACGAGCACAATACTGGTAACAACCAGCTGAAATTGTGGGGACCCCATGTTATGTCTCCTTTCGTAAAAATATTGATTTTAGCTTGCTATTGTGGGGTACACTAAAAATGAAGCGCCCCGAGCAAAGTGTCGTGGAAGGAGATGGCGATGGGTGGGAGGCTTGGCGATGAAGCTGTCTAGAAAGGGCAGGCGCATGAAACATTGGCTGCACACATATGATGGTACCATTGTCGTTCCATGTCTACAATAACTGAACCTTTAAACCAAGGAGCGGGGTTTGCGCTAGCCGACATGCAATGCGCGTAGGGGGTATATACGTCCCTCTGGTGAAAAGTCGCCTCTACAACATGAGCCCTCGTAGAGGTGCTGGCGTGTTCACTGTGTGATTGCAACTGCTTGGAGAAATTGCTAACGAATTGATGAGTATCAGGACAAAAACGTGAATCAGTGCATTAATCTCAAAGAAACACGTCAAACATATTTCACACACCTCGCGGCTTCTCTAAAGGCTTCACATCCCCCGCCTTCATTTCCTTAACCAAGGGTCCCCAAGCTGCGGTGTCGGTGTCATGAAAAGGAATCTGACAAATCTCGAAGTGCTTGTCCTCTTCAAAGTACTGGACACCACGCTCCGACAAGGTGGAGTAGTCCCACCACGTATTCAGTGGCCGGATGGTCATATCGACACAGTCCATGACGTGCCAGGTATTTCTTACGGCGTAGACACAAAAACGTGTATCTGAATAGCCATGGATTTCCACCATGTCTTCACCATCATGGTAAGAAGCCCCAGTTACAGGGTTCGAGGCAGTCCAATGCATGGGACGATTGTGAGTGATAAAGAGACCATTGGGGCACATGGACGGCAAGGTCGAGCCACCCCACATGGTCACGTTTTCTTTAACAAGCACAAATGTTTTGCGCTCCCAGTCAATGACATACTGGTCACCCATCATGTCTGGCCACCCGTCTCCTTCATCTCTGTTGTGATCGTAATGGAGCAGGATTTCTCCGATGTTGTTCACATAGTGAGGCAGCTTGGCCTCACCGTCGTCACTAGTCTTTCCATCGAAAACGACGGATGTGACATCATCGCTTGATCTGACTCGGTGGACGCTGTAAACACCCTCGTCATCCAGCGTGAGGTAAACTTTAGCCATAGTCTCGTCAAAGTACTGCATTGTATCCACAAGCTGACCGGGAGGCGTGAAGGCATACTCGGCTCGAACGCATGAAAGAGTCCATTCTTTGAAGTCCACAACGAAGCCGAGGTTATCTTCCGTAGGGAAAACTTGCAGTCGCTCCCCATCAATGAAAGCTTTTGACTTCATCCATGTTCCGGAGCCAGGGTTCTTGGGCTTCACAAAGTCTTTCTGCACAATCACATGACCTGGGATCTTAGATCTCTGGAACTCGATCGGTCGGTTGAATCTCTCCAGCGTCTTCTTCCAATCATTCTTGCCCCCTACTTTCACGGGAACAATGTTCTCTGGAATGAGCACCTTTGTTGTTAATTCGGTCAGGTAACTGCTGACCTCCCGTAGTTGCGGAACAGTTTCAGAGAGAAAAAGGGATTTGGCGGAGGCCAGGTCGAGATACCCGGTGATTTCGGCAATTAGCTCAATGGGGAGTGTTGATAGACATGGTTGGGGGCATGGTTCCTCCTTGTTTTGCTGAGGGACCTTCACGCTTAGTTGACCCAATGTATTTAGCAGATCAATGGCATCTTGATCAGTCAGCGCTTTCAGTTCTGTCATGGCTGCGTGTAGTCAGTCGTACAGTAACCCAATTGTTGGGGTGTGGGTCAACATCGCTCATGGCCTGAGATTAGAGTTTAGGCACACAAGCTCCACATTGACCTGGGTAAATCGGGAACTGGTGTTTTAAGTTGACACTATGGCACCGGCACACTTGTAGTAAAAATATCAGCTATAGCTCTTACGAGATTCCAGAGATAACAACGGCATTTTAGTATGCATACCCCAGAATGCTAGTCAAAACGCTTCAACCGCTTTATGTAGTAAATCTGATCCAAAGACGCTAAATTGGAACCGGGCATGAGTAGCGAACGGAGCCTGAACTTTACTTGCGTAGTATGGCTACCTTCGCTGTGGCTTGAGGCGTACGCACCAAGTGAGAGCACCTGTGCAAATCTGTATCGTACGGAGTACTCTGTACCGGTACTGTACTCGCACCATACCAGCACATATTTTATGTACGTTACCTAAGGTATATGTACAGTACTCGTAGCTGTGTCGAACCAGTAATTTATCATACCAAAAGCTCTCATGAAAAACGGCACATTCAGAGACTATATTAATTAGTGCGACATTAACGGGGCAGTTTGAGACGACACGAGCATGCATGCCACCTTTCACCCCTATCTGGACGATTCCCAAGAGCCAGTCATATGGTTGCAAGATAGGCAGACACTCTACCAGTGATTAACTATATCTCGGCCTATTAAGGATTAAGGCTTGCGAATGTTGATAAGAGGTAAAACTACTATCTTGCTAGCTGCTTATGCTGTCATTCAAATCATCTCGGCCTTTTATTCGCTATGTCGTTCGATCATTTCCACGCACCCCCCTAAGCTATATGCAACAGATGCCATAACGCATATTGCATATGAGGCACGCCCAAACCCCGGAAGAAGCATAAACGCTTCCCATTGTGATTCAAAGCTACAAGTGTATGTACGTCGTACCCCGCAATTCTCATTCTACTTCTCTCGCTTCATTATGATGTCATGGTACATATCCAAACCCTAGCCGCGTTCACAGCGCAGATATACTCCCCCTAATCGTTATCAATGCAGCAGATAAAACAGACAGTTTGTAGCGAGGGACTATCTATTGCAAAGGTTTAAAATTATCCATTCTGGAACTACTTCGACGCTGCACAGCTCAAGATGGAAACACCTCCCGGGTGATATTCGAACTCGCAATAGCTATTTTAACCTTACTTAGGAGTGGCTCCGAAATAAGCTTTCTCCCGTTGTGGCAGGGAATGGCGACCTGTCAGGCTTAAGATAGCGCTAAGCGCGGAAGAAACATGAATATACTGTAATACGATGTGTAAAAAAATCACAGGAGAAATTTGAATTTGCGGATAACGGGAGAAACATTGGCGAATGACTTGCTGTTGCATGTCACATTGTTCCCTGATTAGTGTTACGTGCGCAGATAAACTGGCACGGCTGAAGCCACGCTATGCATAATAGCCGTGTGATAACGAATGTGATCGAGAAGCCCGAGTAAAACTCGTGAAGCCCTTATCTGGGCTCACTTTTGAGTCTAGAGTGATCGTAGATATGTGCGCCTCTCGTGTCTGCCTTTCCACATGATCTCCTATCTGTGCCTTCTGCTAGTCTCAGTGGTGCATGCCAAGAGTCCGAGTCAGGGTTACATGGCTGTATCATAAGTGCTAAAAATGATAGAAGTGAAAAGAAGAGATGAAGATGAGGAGGAATGGGCATCAATTTTATGTCAAATGTGTTAATCAGTCAAGAAGACAAACCAGCAGAGTCCCTCTTTCGTGCTTCTTTATGGCACCGTAGTGTATGTTACATGGAGGAAAGATCAGAACATACTAACCCGAGAGCTACTTGATAGCTATATTCGATTGGAAAATAATATCCATGAAAATGCAGAGTCTTCTCGCGGGGGTATACCCCACTAAAAGAAGCAATGCACAAAAATTCCAGTTTTTCCGCTACTTTCCTGTCATTTATGCCAAACTCTGTAGACGGCCTACCGCAAGCTACTGCCATTTCTGATGCTTGGCCCAAAGCTAATCTGAGCATATATATCGGTAAGATGAGCCAGTTTATGACAATATCGCCATGGACAAAACATTTTCTGTCTCCGTCGAGCCGTCCCCCAGTCCCTCGGACTTGGAGTTCGGAGAAATCAAGCACACCACCAAGAGAGCTCTCAAATCGCGTCATGTTCAGCTCATTGCCCTAGGAGGGTGTATTGGAACAGGTCTGTTCATCGGATCCGGTACTATCCTGTCTACTTCAGGGCCAGGCAGCATGTTGTGCGCCTACATCATCATGTCCTTTGTCATCTGGACCGTGATGAACGCCCTAGGTGAGATGACCACGTTCCTTCCCATCGATGGAGCAAGTCCTCCGATGTATGTGAACAGATTTGTGGATGACTCGCTGGCTTTTGCTTGTGGTTGGAACTATTGGTATGCTTACGCGATTCTTGTTGCCGCTGAGGTCACTGCAGCAGCCATCATCTTTGAGTATTGGACATCAGCTGTGCACTCAGCGGTATGGATCACCATCGTGCTGGTAACCTGTGTCTTGCTCAACATTATCGCAGTGTCAATCTTTGGAGAGACGGAGTTCTGGTTTGCATCGATCAAAATCATCGGTATTCTGGGATTGATTATTGTTGGAGTTGTCATCTTCTTCGGAGGAGGTCCCAAACATGACCGGCTCGGATTTCGATACTGGAAGGATGGTAAGGCTTTTCTTCCCTACATCATCGATGGTGCTGGTGGACGATTCTGCGGTTTCTGGAGCGCCATCATTCGAAGTGGTTTCTCTTTCATTCTGAGTCCCGAGCTCGTGACGATTTCGGCTGGAGAGACTGAGGCACCCAGAAGAAACATTCCTAAGGCTACCAGACGGTTCGCTTATCGTCTGATCTTCTTCTACATCTGTGGTTCCCTCGTTATTGGAACCATCGTGTCCTCTGATGATCATCTTTTGCTCAACAAGAAGAACGACGATGCCTCTGCCTCTCCCTTTGTCATTGGAATTCAGAATGCAGGCATTCCTGTTCTCAACCACATCATCAACGGAGTCATTCTCACATCTGCTTGGTCCTCCGGAAACTCCTTCCTCTTTGCAGGCTCCCGAACACTCTACTCTCTGGCGTGCCAGGGAGAGGCGCCTAAGATTTTCGCCAAGTGTTCCAAGAACGGTGTCCCTTACTATTCCGTGGCCATCACAGCTGCCGTTGGTTGCCTAGCTTTCCTCAACGTTTCAGCCTCCTCTGCTAACGCCTTCAACTGGCTTTCTAACCTTTCAACCATCTCCGGATTTATTGCCTGGATTTGTGTGCTCATTGCCATGCTTCGATTCAGAAAGGCAGTGACCTTCAATGACATCACCCTCCCATTCCGAACCCCCGGCCAACCCTACACGACCATCGTTGTTTTGGCCTTTATTTCGCTTCTCACCCTCACCAACGGATTCACGGTATTCGTTGGTGGATCCTTCACCGCTGCAGATTTCGTTGCTGCGTACATCACCATTCCTCTGTTCCTCATCCTCTACCTAGGACACCGATACGGTTACAAGAGAGCAGGTCTCAAGACTCCCTGGTGGAGAACGATCCCCGATATCGATATGGTAACGGGACTGGAAGAGTGTGAGAAGACTGAGCTACTGACACCAGAGCGACTGCCGAGAAACTGGCTCGAGAAGGTCTGGTTCTGGATTGCTTAGAAAAGAACAAACCACATATATGTTATTAAGTAAATTATTTATGAGTCTTAAGAGAACGAGCTAACGATGGTTGCCTGCTGCACCAAAACAGCCATGCGATTGTAAGTATTAGTACAGAACAGTACATTGTGAACCAGGCACTTCTCACATACAACTGTAATTAACTCATGTCCCTTACACTAACCTCTCGCCCAAGCGAGGTCTTGTTGCTTCGAATCTCATCTCCACTTGTAGCTTCCGAGGTTGCCGAGGGTATCGAACTCAAACATTGTGAGATTGGGTTTCCAGGTTGCGAGGTTCGGGGTGAATGCTTGCGAGTGCCTTCACATAATTACTCGTACTTGTAGTTCAAGCAGGGGTGGTGTTCAGGTGGAGGGTTTCGTAGAAGAACCTCACTGAATCACTGACTTGTCGATGCAATATTCAACGGGTCGCAGCCGCCGACTCTACTCACGAGGATACGATGATGCAGATTGCCCTGAATTCTACTCTGTTCTATTTTTAAAATTTATCCGTACCTTGTACCGGTACAACGACATACGTGAGTCGCTTTTAATGTCTCCATGAGAGATCAAACCAGCGCAGTCGAAGTGATGTAATGCATTTGGTGTATATGGGTGGACAGTCTCAAGCCAGTTTTCCAGAAACTAGGTCCTCGAGAGTCCAAAAGAATCTATTGGCATAGCTTCACCCCTCGGAACCGGTATTCCAGAGAGTTCTTGGGGTAAAATGATCCTGCAAATTGACCAGAACTTTTGTTGGTTTCGGACTTTGCCTTGAGAAGTGTTAGGAGATACATGCTGATGTGGGGTCGTTGTGTGGTCGTTTCAAAGAGATGCAGATATCAGATTAGTGTCAATTGCTGTAAAACTGTTGGTGATCTGTCTGTGTAAAAGACTTGTAGTATCGCCACCTCTTTATATATCACCTCAAGCGGCTATTTAACTCCGCAACCTCCCCACAGCGTCGGGCAGGTTCGAGACACATGACGTTTGCTATATGTATGTAAAAGATGCAGGTATGATGCAGACAAGGATGGTCTGATCAGTGGCGGGGGAGTGAGGGGATTATCTCCCAGTGCCCATCTGGAAGGCTACAAGAAGCCCGTAAAAGGAGTCGTCGCCGATTACGCGAAATTCCTTTTGAAAACATGTTTTCCCCCGATCTGGATTACATTTTCTTGACCCTTCGCTCGAATCCCCAGTTCGAGTCTTGATCGTGATTAAGTTCAGCGGGAGGAACACACGGTGTCAAAGCTTGGAGAGCCTCGACAGAAACCTTTTATGAACACAGCTACTGGTACGCAACCCGTGGTATGCCAAACACATTGGAGCGTGCGCTATAGCGAACATGCTGACCTTGTGGTGTGCTCACTCTCGCTATCGCGTCAAGGAGAACCTGAAGGAAGTACGTGCTCGGTTGAAGGGTATTCGGGAGTGGCTAAACTCATCTGACCCTGAGGTATGGCTGCAAAAGCTATACGATCACGCAGTGGTGCACGGGGTCCCAGGAAGGTCATGTCAGCTAAAACTACTTGTACTTGTGGCTTACTGTGTGCTTGTTGTTATTGTATCATATTTTTTACACTTCTTTTGTGGTTTTTCTCCCCCAAGTTAACCCCTTGGTCTCTAAAGTCTCACTTCGGTGGCACTGTTGCATCCTCCACCACACTGCTTCTTCTCCTTGGAATCTTGGCTCTCCTCGCCGAGATGCTTGTCGACTCTCTCGAAGCTCTTCATGGGCTTCAACCCCCACTTCTCAAGCATAGACTTATCTTCGTCCCAGCCATTGCACATGGTAGTCAGCATTTTCTTGCCTGTGAAGATAGCGTTAGCTCCAGCCATGAAGCACATAGCCTGCTCAGGCTCCTTCATGGTGTATCGTCCGGCAGCAAGTCGGATCTTGGAACCGGGCATCACCATTCGGGCAGTAGCAACAGTTCTAACAACAGTATCATAGGTGAGCTGCTTCTCCTTCATGGCAGGGTCATCTCCGAGGGGAGTGCCCTTGATGGGGACAAGTCGGTTGATAGGGAGCGACTCAGGGTGAGAGGGCATGGTGGCCAGTGCCCATAGGAAGCCAACGTGGTCATCAGCAGTTTCACCCAGGCCAAGAATACCTCCGGAACACACACTCACGCCGGCATCTCGCACGTTCTCAATAGTCTGAAGACGCTCATCGAAAGTTCGGGTAGTGATCACCTTGGGGTAGTGTTCTCGAGAGGTGTCGATGTTATGGTTGTAAGCAGTGAGTCCAGCTCTTCTAAGCTCTTCAGCCTGGGCCTTATCAACCATTCCAAGAGTCACGCAAGATTCCATTCCAAGCTCGTGGACAGCACCAATCATCTCCTTGACGTTCTTGAGGGCGTTCTTTCTGCCCTTCATGTCTCGCCAGGCGGCTCCCATACAGAATCTTGTAGAGCCGTTAGCCTTGGCTTCCTTAGCCGCAGCGATAACTTCAGCAGGCTTGACAGCCTTCTCGGCCTCAACACCGGTGGTGTATCTGGACGACTGGGCGCAGTACTTGCAATCCTCGGTGCATCCTCCGCTCTTGATGTTGTAAAGTGTGCAGAGCTGGACCTCGGCTGGGTTGTGATGAAGTCTGTGAACTGTGGCAGCCTGGAAAACAAGATCCATCAGTGGCATGTTGTAAATTTTGGAAACCTCATCTCTGGTCCAGTTGGTTCTGATAGCCGAGGAGGTGGTAGGTTGGATGCTTGCGTGAGATGCGAGATTTCGCACAAAAACTCGCGCGGACACCTTAGGGATGGTAATTCGGAGCATTGTTTGTTTGGTGGAGTTGTTGGGAAGAAGTCGGGGGTCGTTTGGGGTATATATACGTTTTTTTGTTGACCCCGCAAGACCCCACCATGCCGACGTTTCGCCGTGATTATGGAAACACGCTTATTGGCTGATTATTGAGTCACTGGGAGAAAAGAGAGTCAACTTGAGTCATCTTGAGTCATTGGGAGGACTCTTACGTTGGGTATCCTGCAAGCTACATGACTCAATTGAGTCATGCAAGGCAGTCACCTTAAGCGACTCACCGAAGCGACTCGTTTTGACTCTCAACAATTGAAATAAAAATCGAACACTTTGACGGGTCTTAAAACCGTGCACGAATTGCAATAAGTGGGTGAAGATGCACACGTAATATAAACATCTCAAATTCCTATTGGAGAGGAAGTCGCCATGATCTTCCCTCTTTTCTTGGCTGTCATTAAACCAGATCATGTGATCCCCATGGATGGTGAAGATTGCATCTCGAACATGCACTCTGACATGTGAGGAATGCATACCAACATTGAAGTTCGGGAAAGGACGCTGAAGTGGCCAAAGAGATGTAAACAATGCTAACATGTCTCCCTTTTGGGCGGCGGCTGATATATGGTGTTTCCATGCTGTGTACTTGTACCGACATTGCGTCCTTTGGGCTGAGACACACCGCAAGGCACTCAGTACAAGTACTTGTAAAATCCACAGTTTCCTCTGATAAGGAGAGTATAGATAGCTGAAGGAGCCCGCATAATGGATCTGCCCAAACTGATCAAAGTGATACAAATGCACAGAACACCATCTTTCACCTTTTCAAACACCCTCCCCTGAATTACCACTCGTTCATTCACTACTGTACAGGGGGTAGGGGATATGCACTCTTGTGGGTGGGTGAGGTGTCTTGCATCCGAGCATGACGCAGGTTCCATCGCCATTAAATTTACCCCATGTTGACTTCAGAGCCGTGTAGCTAATTACTGGTACACATAAGTACAATACAGTATGTACCGCACTTGTACATTCTGATTTTTGACAGACCAAAAGTACTGCATCCGTTTTATCCCTTTTTAGTCCCGGTGGTGTGCAAGTGCTCTTACTTACAATACACTGTGCCCGTATTGTTGTGTGTAAGGAGTCCACTATAATGTGTAGTGTCTGTGATTAGTCTGGGGCTCTATTTTCGTGTTGAGTAAAAGTCGTAAGATGGTTTCTCGCTGGCTCCCAAAATTCTACAATATTTACGACCCAACCTCGGTTCGAAGCACAAACCCTAACCTTAATACACGACTGAAGCTCCTGATACCGGAGTCACATGACCCTCTTTACCAGCCACCCACTACAAAACCCACCACAACACAATAGCGAAACCCCATGGAAAACTGGGACGACGACTTCGGCGATGAGGCGGACCTCGTGCTTCGCGCGTCTACCTCGACGATCTCCTCTTCGGAAGACAACGATTTCGGTGGGCTCATACACAAGCTGGGCTCAAACGCGACCTCGACTACAAAGTCGCCGATAAAGCGGCCAGTCACTAACATGAAGAATTTCCGCAGCCTCGACGACATGCCTGACTTTACGACGTTGCAAACCGTTCTTTCCGATGAAGACTACGACGGGTTTGATGACTTTCCTACTATCAAGGGAAAACCGCTGACATTGAAGCCTCAGCTTAGCAAGCAGAATCTGAACAAACCGACACAGGTGAAGGCCCAGTCGCAAAACGACGACTGGGGGGACGACTTTGAAGACGGCTTTGACCTTCCCACAGACTTCACTCCTCTTTCAGTGCGCAAGAAGACAATCTACCCCAGTGGGTTGGACGTACCCGAACCCGTCACCCCTACACGATCGCCTTCAAAGGCGCGCGACTCGCCCTCTACGTCGATATTTTCACCTGCTTCTTCCCACTACTCTGAAACAGACGCCCCAGAGGGTGACATGTGTGAGGGTTTCGATCTGCCCAACCTGGAGAATATCGATCTTGGCAAGGTGTTGGAGGAACGCCAGAGAGCTGCAGAGGCAGAGGCAGAGGCAGAGGCGGCCCGATGGCAGCAAAAGCCGGCTCAAGATGACTTTTTTGACGGGATAGAGCTCAACGATGACTCGTTCGTCAATGTGAAGTCTACGGTCAACAAGAACATTTTGAAGAACGGCAAATCCATGGGCAAGCTACAGAAACGAAGAGCGAGCCAGAACACCCCTGGATCAACTGTGCGTGGACTGTCGCATATGCCGTCTCTGCCTTCGTTGAAGCCAGCATTAAGACTAAATCCTAGTCTCAAACCGGCCTCGAACAACAGGCAAATTCGACCGGCACAGTCCATGGTGAACATTAGAGACCGTCGAAAGCAGGACACAGTCAAGGTTGACTCGCTGGACAGTCTTCGCAAGTACAACACTGTCAAGACGTTGAGTCGACCAAAATCGCGGATCCAGTTCGATGGGTTCGAATTGGATGAAATGGAGGACCTGGATGTGGCACGTGATGCCCCACGAGACTTTGGCACTGTTACACGCGACTCAGTGAAGCCGTTGGAGGCGTATCGGGAGAGCACAGTGCGTAATCCAACTTACGCGTCCATGCTCAAGGCTAAGGGTACAGCGTCTCGTGAGAGCGGAGGGTCACGCGATGGGACAATCAAGGCTCGAGACTTGGGTGGTATTGGTGCGCGCGAGGGAGGTGGAACAGTCAAATCGCGTGAACCCCGCTTTCGAGCCAAACGTGGCCTCATCAAGCCGATGGGGAACCACATGATGCCCACCACCAACTCCGGCATGTCGTTTAATCCTACGACGATGATGTGGGAAGGTAACGACGTCGACCTTAAGCGGTTCGAGTCGGCCAAGCCTGCTCTTCTTGCGTTCAAGTCGACCAAGGGAGCACAGGTCGTTGGAAACATGTATTTCGACCCTGTCAAGCTGTGTTGGAAGAGTATGGAAGTAGACATTGACGAGCTGGAAGGGTTGGACGACTTGGAGGAGGAACCTACTTCAGGCATCGGTTTTGGTGGACGGGGATTCAGCGGGGCAGCCGACGGACATGAGTTTGATCTTTCCGACGAGTTTGTGGCCAAGCTGAAGCATCAGGAGGAGAGATGGAACAGAAAGACGACAGGGTGGTTCGAGGTGGGAGCCAAGTTCGACAGAGACTATTTGTGGGATATCAGAAGGCTGATTACAAATTCCGCAAAGAAGTGAGGTGGGGCGAACAAAACAACGAGATGACCATATTTATAGAGAGTAGCGGTGACTGCTAAGTTGCTGCTGCAAGTGATTGCAATACAAGTAATTACAACGAACGCTTTACCATTCACAGAGATTGGTTGTTTGTCGATAGAGGAGTGTAGTTTTGACCCATGGTGTTATAAAACCGGGACGTGTGTTGGGATAATGGCATGTATACAATTGAATAGAAATGACGTCCGAGACAGGTTACGCGCAAATCCAAGCCTCGTGGAACATCCTGTTTGATGTCCTCACCGTTTGGATGCTCATTATCGTGATTGTACCTGTGGAATGTGGAACACACCCGCTCGTCAGATTTTCCGACTTTTTGTACATGCGTGCGGCGCCATGATGCAGGATCTCATTGCTTCACAACTTGAACTCAATATTCGGATCAGCATCATTCATTTACAACACTTGACACAAATGTCGACCCTCGAAGAACGGATAGCGGCCTACGAAAATCCTCAATGCAATGTTCTGGATGGTTTCAGCCACGAGAAGATTGTGAGCTCGGGTCTAGGTCTGCTATTCGTGGGGATGTTCATTCTTTACAAGGATGTGAGGAGTGAAGCTTGGGCTTGGAAGGAGATTGTGGCGACGTTTTGGATCGTTTGGCTGGTCTCATGGCTGGTCATTCATTTCCGTTTGAATAAGGCGGAGGACGAGCCCAAAACGGAAGTGCCCAAAATGACAGTGCGAAGAGGTATTGAATGAGCCCATCCCCAAGTTGGTGCCAGATCGTTGAGAGGCTGTGTTGGTGTACGTCCAAAACCAGCATGACCTACGCTTGTGCTTACATCGATTCACAAACATACTGTGGCGGTTCGAAGCATACGTCCTACAATTGGCTCACCTCGACTCTATGCGAGGAATGGTTCTGGTAATGGTGACATTGCACCGTTCCGAAAAGAGTGAACATTTGTCACGCAATCAAACCGAGAAACACCCTCTCAGTATCAGGGATTAATATTATGAGCATGGCAATTTCACGACACAAGTGTTGACCCTTTCTTGAGCTTTCATTGATGACGTGACGAGTACCACGTTGAAGCCTTACAACTTCAGAATCTGAAACACACGAGGGGAAGCGGACTGTCCTCAAAAATGCAAATGAAGCTCACGTAAAACAATCTATTATCAAAATCTATTTTCATACACCCCCTAAGAAAAGTCCTCATCATCGGACTGCAGGTACTGGGCGTAGTCGTCCATGGAGCCGAAAGTGGGCAGATCGGAGAACTTCTTCTTCTTCTGCTTCTTCTCTCCATCATCGTCGGCCTTTCGCTTGAGCGTGACCTCGTCATCAGAAGCAATGAGGTTGTCTTCGTCATCAGAGAAGTCCAGAGCAGGCTCGTCGTCAGAGTCAGCGGCATCTTCTTCTTCCTCGTCCTCAAAGAAAGCAGCCTCCTCTTCCTTGGAGGGCTTCTCAGACTCAGATTTCTCCTCCTCCAGATCAGAGTCAGAGAAATCAGAGAAATCACCCGCTTCGAGCTCACCATCAATCTCGTCAAGCTCGGGATCATCAGAGAAATCGTCCATATCCATCTCAACATCGTCCTCTTCGGGATCAATATCGGGCTGAGACTTCACCATAGCATCCCAAACCTCGTCGTCATCAAGATCGGAATCGCCTCCGACATCCTGATACTCGTCCTCCTTGGAAAGCTTCTTGTTCTCATCCTTGAGCTGCTTGGGCTGGAAGTAGTTGTAGAAGAAGACGTCTTCAGGAGCAATCTTCTCCTTGTTTCGGTCCTTCCACTCCTGAACGTTGACGGGCTGAGCAGTGTTAGAGCCCTTGAGTCCGACGAGAAGGTTGTTGGCAGCGGCTCCACCAGCAAGAGGCTGCATGATAGAGTTACCCTTGAGCTTCTGCTGCTGCTTGGGGTTTCTGTAGACAAACTTGTCGAGGAAGTGAGCCAGAGAATGCAGATCAAGATCGGGCTTGGAGAGAGACTCGCCCTTGTTGACGTAGTTCTCAGCGTAAGCAGTCACCGAGGGGTGGTAGTGTCTCAGAAGGAACTGAAGCTCGTAGAGAGAAGTGGTGTTGGCGTTGGCAAACATGGGGTCTCGCTTCTTACCGTCGTAAGAATCCTCCTTGTGGGTCTGAGACTCGCCGGCCTCCACGGCCTTTCTGGAAGTATCAATGTTGACTATCAGTCCGTCATCTTCCTCCTCCTTGACATCTGCAAACTCCTCAAGACCGGTAGCCACGTTGGAGAGAGCTTCCACACCGCCAGAGATCTTTCTCACTTCTCCAAGAAGATAAACCATACCGACCACGGAGCCAGTCTTGAGCCATCCAAGAGCAACCTGGACCATTCGCTTAGCGAAAGCCTGGACTCGCTGAACGTTGGTATCGGCCTTGATACTCTTGAACAGCAAGTTGAGGTAAAGTCCCTGTTTAGAAGAGTCGACCAGACGGGGATCGAGAAGAGATTCGTACAGAGTTCGGTAGTATCGATCCTTATGCTCATCCTGGCATACTTGGAACAGCAGAGACAGAGCCTGAATGGCCGTACCGAAGTTAGCAGAGTGAGTGATTCTGAAAAGGGAATCGATGTGCTTAGAGAACTCAGCCTCCGTGAGATTAGAAAAGGGGAAGGCTCGGTTGAGGCCAGAGAGAATAGCAGAAATGAGCTTCTGGTTGGCTTCATCCTTTTGAGTCTCAGCAGTCTTCTGCTGCTGCTTGGCTCCTCCCTTCTTTCCCTTGCCAGCGTTGTGTCGCGACTTGTGCTTGCCCTTGGTATCCTTGGCATCCTTCTTGTTGAGATCCTTGTCGAAATCAGCCTCATTCTCCTTCAGTACCTTCTCGAACAGCATGAAGTAGCTGGTGACAAGGGTGTTAGCCAGATCAGTATCCTTTGATGTCAGAATGGTCTGGTTGAGAGTAATGGCAGAGTAGTACTGAGAGTGGTAGTCGGAACCAGGTCGGAACACAAGCTCCCAAATGGAGTTGATCACAATGCCCTTCATAGCAGGATGGGCCTGCATTAGCTGAAGCAGATGGTACGAAGTCTGAGAGCAGACGACAGTCTCTTTATCACCCAGCTTGTTGACGGCAAGTCGGAGAAGGTTGACTTCCTGCTCTGGCTTGGCTTTGAGAAGGTCGACAATGTGGGCGACCACGGAAGATCGCAGATGAGTGACGGTGTCATGCGAAATGCCCTCCATGATCTGAAGCAGCTCAAAGTACTGGGTTTTCAGCCAGTCTTCAAAAGCCCAGATGGCGAGGTACTCGGGTGCCGAGTTTTTCTGCACAGGCTGGTTCTTGAACCACTTCAGTTTTCGATCAGGAAGAACGCCAGCGTTGATAAACAGATCCTTCAGAGCCTCCAGACCTTGAAGGGCAGAGGTTCGTCCCTTCTTTTTACACAGGTACATGAGATTCTCGAACGACTTCAGGTTGTGCAAAGGAGAGTCGTGGATGAGCAGGGTGTAAGTGGAAATCTTATCACTCAGAGTACCGGAGGTGAGCATCTGCTGCATGAAAGTCTGTTGCGACGATTGCTGGTTGCCCTTGAATGTGTCCTGATCCTGCTTGAGCAGCTTCATGCCCTGTTCCTTCAATGACTCGATATCAGTGTCAGACATAGGTTTGAGATTTTCAGGCACATCGATAGGATGATTGTACCAGTCTGCACGAGGAGGCACGGCAGTGGGCGTCTTGATGTCCTGGGGGAGAGACATAGCCTCGACAAGCTTCTCCTTGGCAGAGGGGCCAGTAGAGACAATGGGCTTGGCAGGAGCAGCTTCAGCCTCAGACTCGGACTCGGACTCGGACTCGGACTCAGATTCGTCTTCTTCCTCGTCCTCCTCCTCTTCCTCCATATCTTCGTCTTCCTCCTCATCTTCCTCCTCCTCCTGCTCCTCCTCAACATCCTCATCATTGACATCCTCAACGAGCTGGGGAACTTCTCCGTTGAGTCCGATCTCCTTCATGAACTTGAGCAGGTCTCCGGAATCCATCTTGGAGCCGTTGGAAGCGTTCTCGATCACATCCTCCTCTCCATCCGACAGATCCTCCACCAGCTTGAGATCCTCCTCGGTTCCTCCAAGCTCCAGAATTTCGGTCAACAAGGAATCAGGCTTGAACTCCTTGCTCTTAGTCTTGCTCGACTTCTCAGAGCTAGAGCTCTGACCCTTGGTCTTGGATCCCTTGCTCTTCTCAGCCTTGTCGGAACCCTTGCTCTTAGCGGGTTTGGGCTCAGCAACCTTCTCCTCCTCCTTCTTGCCGAACTTGGACTTGTTGAAGTTCTTGGCCTTCTTCTTCATGGCTTCAGCCTCCTCCTTCTTCCGCTGCTCATGCTCCTTCTTCTTGGCCTCTCGGGCATCGTTCTTAGCCTTGTTCTCGGCCTTGACGGCATTTTTGGCGTCCTTCTTCTTGGCACTCTTATCGTTGGACGTCTCCAACTTGGCCTTGATTTTGTCGGCCAAATTGGAAAACGACGACGTTTCCAGTGACATTGTTGGTGTTTAGTGCTGTTGTGGTAGAGAGAAAATATCCTGCATCAGAATCAACCTTCAGATATTTTTTTCAATCCTGCATGAACCCTAAATCCAAACCCAGAGGTTATGAGTGGGGAAGTGTAGTGGAGGTTATGTGTGAATGACAGAAAATTCCGCCTGCTGAGGTCTTGCGGATCGATGAAAATGGGTGAATATGCCAAGGAGCTCGTTCTTTTCCACGGCTATGGCACAATGATACCCGTCACTGGGAGCACGTCAATAATCATGTATCGGCTGTATATACGCGAGAACAAGTGGCGATCTGAGGCGAGACACAAAAACATGAGCAAATGCAAACATTTTGCTCGTCGGTCGGCTACTTGTAGTCTTCAGACGGTGTACTTGAACTTTTACGCTGGCAGTTCGAGGGCGGGTTGCTTAGTAAGCGGTTCTTACAAACCTCAAGTTGAAACTCGACTAATTATACAACATCTTTTTGGCATGTACAACTGTACAAGTACGAAGTTCGACAGACTTGCAAAAAACACGTGACAAGAGGAACGAACACAAGCATTTATAACACGGCCAAACGGGTAGTCTCGGATTGGTGCAAGCACTTCTGGGAACGCGTCTGACGACGTCAAACTCCACTACTACTCGAACTCGAGCATTCTCTGGCTTGTTTGTGGAGGCTGTACCAGGGTACCTGTGATTTCTCGGGAAAAATCTAATGCCTGATTTAAACTGTCTGATCCCGAGGAAATCCGCGGGTGCTCCATGGAATCACCAACATTGCTACCTTCTGGTAATGTTCAGGCTTCCTATCTACACGTGACCAACGAAGGACCGGATGTGTATGGGAACAAAGGATATCGCTCCAAGATAGAGAGCATGTCGGATTGACTTGATTGTTTCAAACATTTGGGCTTGTCATTGATCGTCCTCGGGCTGCCCTTACCAGCTGCTCGTGGCCATGCCTGTCGATAGATGTGTTCAGCATGACGGCATCAGGTGAAGAGAGGAGGCGTGTTAGTCGCACGTTCAAGTGGAGTAGAACAGGGTCAGCTTCGCGAGGTGATCATGGTATCTCAAAAATTCTGTACCTGATAGTATTGTGGCACGCTTCGGCGCTGCTCAGTGCTCTGAATCGTATCTTCCAGCTATGCTTGATCGTAAATTCCCGAGTCGATCACGTTTCCCCAACCGAATTAACTACCTCCGATACGGTTCTTAAGGCCTCACGTTCTACACGAGACACGAAAAAGCAAAGCACAAGCGCAGCGTGTCGGGTCCGGAAGTCATTCACCGCTGAGAGAACTCGGTCACATGGAAGTAGCAAGCGAGGGGGACCTGTGCAATCGGTTGCGAGGTGGGATTTTACCTACGCAAATTTTATTCGTGGCCTTGCTTGCACTCGTATACACTTGTAGATCTTCCCTTCCCCGCACGAATTTGCACCATTATGTGATCTTCACTGACTTTGAAACTATTCACATGCTGGGTTCAAGAGCCTCATCTGAGCCGTCTGAGACAAAACAAAGAATGAACGTCACACTGGCTAACTGTTGCGAGTACACAACAAAAGACGCTTTGCTGAGTGTCCGAGACCGTGCCGTGCAACACCATTCACACCATTCACATGGTTGACACGCACACACTTGGGTGTATCAACGCAACTCCGAATTATTAAGTGATTCAGTGATTATCTGACCGACTTGCCTCTCGAATAGATTGGTATTGTAGCATATCGGACTTAGCCATGAATGCAAGATGTGCCGCTGGTTGCCGCGGAGAAGCTCTGATAGCCGCCATAGTTACAACTGCTGACCCGACCGGGTCGCTTGAACCATCGTCATGAACTGAAACAGCGTACATTACCACATTAAGCCCTGCTTGTAGTATAATCTGTAGAGATTAACATTGCAGTGGCTTGCCACGAGAGGGTACCAGTACATCCAAAGAGAGCCTTGTCACGGCTATACACAGTTTGACGAAAGAGGGACATGTTGCCGTTACACATGGCTTGGAGCGAGATTCTTACTGTGGGCACTAACAAGATAAGAATGAGACAACGATAAACTGATTAGAAGCCACATCTACAGCCAATGGGGGAGCAATAGCGGAACAGTTAGCGCCAATTAAGAGAAGCTCGGTATTGCGTCGTCCACACAACGATGAGGCCACACAAAAAGGAAGTTCTTGTACAGTTCGCTAAGAGCTTTTGCTCTGCACAGGTCCTGTGTTTTTGGCTGAGCCCCAGTGGTCATTTGTTTTTCCGTGATTCAGTTCGCTCGGTTATCACACTCACGGCTCGGTTGGGTCGGTTAAGAATAACCCTACAGTACCGTTTAGTTCATCGGCTCATCGGTCTCATGCAGATGAAATAAGCAGCGGGAAGGGATTAAGAAACGCAAAATGGAGATTGAATGTTGGAGAGGTCATGTGACAGAATTATTGGCTACGCCCATTGGAACGCTCTACACGTACGATACTTAGTTAGTGCGGATTAATTTCTCATGTCAAGAATGGGTTTAGCGTTCCGCTACACGGCCACGCGGTTCTAGCGCCGCCTTGAGACTGCCAACAACCAGTTCTTTGTCGATTCAAACAACACATATCTCGAAGCCGTGTGAAAATGCTACGCGCTCGTTTCTTTTATACAAAAGTACTGTGTACTCGCGCTCCCTTGCATGAACTAATACCTCAACCGTGAGAGGCTGCACTTTCCTCAAGAGGCAAGAAATTTGGGTTCACTTGCAAACTCAGTTTTCCGTAAGGCACACACTTTGCATCCCTCCTGTATCTTACCGAGATGAGATATGATACCTCAAATGTGACAGACCGACTATCTGAGCACTTAAGTGGCTGCCTTGGGTCTCTGGGTGGGTCTCTTTGGCTTAGACCCACTTCCAGAGAAGACCCGACCCTGCTGCCGTTTCTATACCTCAAAAATGGCCTGATAACTCAGACGTGCATATAACCTTAATCTTATCGCAACCGAAAATATGAGAGACTCTCCTCCTTGCACAACATGGACGAACGTGCTAGAATGTGTTGTATGGACCATTTTTTGGCCACACCGGACTATGGAAACGTGCCAGCTGTATTTCTCACCTCTTGCCCACCCCAGAAGATTCGGTGGGCTTTGGCGCAAAAATGTGGGGTCACCTCAATACAAGAGCACACTAAGAACGAGATGGACCCATCCAGTAATCAGCTATAAATAACATCCGAAACTCCGACTCAGCGTAGTGTGTGCATCTGCCATGTGGGGGTTGATGATTGTTCATTGTCAGATACTGGAGGCACCAAGGGCACGTCAACGGCTGCCAAACAACGCGAAATCAATTTGACACAAGCATCCACTGTGCCTGTAGAGACAAGAAGAATGTCGGCGATTGGGGCCGACACAGCCGTATTGCACGTATTGAGAAAGAAAAAGCAGTTAAACATTGCGTTGGATAAGTTATTATTGATACGAAGTAATGAAAAGTCGAACTTCAAACAAGCAAACACAAGAACAGGCACGGTCCTGTCCTTATTACGAGTACATACTCATCGTACTTATGGACCAGATTCATCGGCATGTTACCGGCAGTTGTAATTACTTCATGCAATGAATAGGGGGTTGATGACACACCTATTTTTCCGAAGCTGTCAATTGAGCACACGTAAGAGGCCAGCAAAAAAAGGTTGAGGTGGCAGCTGTGGTACAAGTCAGCCCTACGTATTTACCTCAAAACACGTTTTGTGTTATTTGGTCATCACTTTTTGAAGTCCTTTCACTCGGCTAAACGCTCTTTCACCCGCTGTTGGAGCTCTGTGATTTTTCTTCAAACCCCTAGATCACGGGTCGGATAATGGGAGAATAGGCTCAACCTCTGCATTACGCCAGGTTAACACAGAATAGGGTTCGCTAGACTTCCCCTTTGAGATAGACCGCAACCCTAGTTGCCCAACCGGGTACCGACATCAGGCCATTTGCAAAAAAGTGGACTGAGGCCCTCAAACCTTGTAACGACATTATATTATCTGCTGGAGGACTCTAGTCAAACTTCACCACAACACCACTACACACACAACACTACACACAACCAATGGACAACTCAATGAAATTCGAGTTCGTCGACTGCGACAATTTACTCGACACGTTTGCGCCACCTAGACAGGACTACATGGATTTCCGGCAACCCGAAGACCTGTCGTTTTTGGACTACCCAGAACAACCCGTGTACATGAACGACATGGACTACGGGGTGAATAACATGGGTCTGAATCCCATGGCGCTGGGAAACACAAACACAAACGGCGTGCTGCAGCCCCAGCAGCTTCAGCAGAGCCAGCAGTCCCAGTCCCAGCAGCAGCACCACTTTCAGCACGGCCAGAACATGCTGACTCCCCCCTACCTGTCTGCCTCGGCTTCCGACAACTCTCCCGAGAGCATTGGAAGCGGTGAGCGGTCGCCTGTTTCCGACGCGTCTTCGCCAGAAATGGCCACCTCTTCCACTTCGCCCGTGGCCCGAGGCGCACGAGTGGCATCTTCCGCCCCCGGCAAAGTCATGAAGCCCAAGAAGGGCCGGTCTTCGCACAACATGATCGAGAAAAAATACAGAACAAACATTAACGACAAGATCAGCGCGCTGCGAGACTGCGTCCCCGCCCTGCGATGTGCTCTCAAAGGGACCAAGGACGATGAGGAGCTGGACGGCCTTACCCCCGCCTCCAAGCTTAACAAGGCCACTGTGCTGAGCAAGGCCACCGAGTACATCAAGCACCTCAAGACGAAGAACGAGGAGATGCAGGCCGAGCTGGACGAGATGCGACGAATGATGGGCAAGGGCTCCCCCGGCTCTCGAGGCGGCTCTCCTTCCAACATGCTCCAGCAGCCCGCAGTTTTCTACGACGAAACACAGAACCAGCAGCAGCAGCAGCAGATGCGACAGCGGCCCATGGCCCAGCAACAACAGCAGCCTCACATGCAGCACCACATGAACCCCGCACAGCCCCACATCCAGCAGCAGCCCCCGCAAAGCCGCTCCAACAAGGCCATGCTGGGTCTCATGACAGGCGTCATGGCCACCGGCCTCATGTCCGAGTACGGTGGAGACTCGCGAGAGCTGTCCTTCATTCCTATTCCCCTTCTTCGATACGTTCCCGCCGAGTCTGTCAAGCATGGTTTGCTGCTCCTCAAGCTGACCATGGTCATTGGAGCCGCCATGCTGCTGCTGCTGCCTCTGCTGCACACCTCCACCCCTCCTCCTCAGCACAAGCAGATCGAGGCCACCTCCGTGGAGCAGTACCGACGGCAATCGTGGTTGGTGAACTCCCACTTTCTCGCCACTCCCCAGTCCTCCGCCGCCTACATGGTCGAGACCGCCAAGGCTCTGGGCAAGGCGCTGCTGCGATTCCTGATTGGCGACGGCTACCTGCTGCTGCAGTCCTCCTCCTACCACCTGCCCATCTCTAGAGCCGTTGAGGCCCAGCTATGCGGTGGACAGGAGAACATGTCGCGAGCCGACCTGTTTGTGACCTACCTGCAGACTCTGACTCTTCCCCCCACCCCTGCTCTTTGTGCCACCCAGGCTATCCACGTTCACGTTCTTGCCAACGGACTCCCCTGGCTCAAGCGAGCATCCGTGCTTGTTGCTGACCGACACTGGAAGCAGGCCCGAAAGCTTGCCTCCCAGAAGAAGCACGCCGTGCCTTCCTACCTGTCTCTGTTGCTTGCCCAAGATGATGTTTTCGATTCTGACATCACCCAGCGGTTCTACAACTTTGCGCACGGCCTGGACGCTTCTCATGGATGCACTCTAGGCATGCTCGACGAGGGCTTCGTCACTGCTACCTCCGACTCTACTCTCAAGACCCCTCTGGACGTGCTTGCTGCATACTACTCCACCCGAACTCTGCGGGAGGTGATTCTGTTCCAGCTTGAGGCCAACGAGGTCGACTACAACAAGCTTGACACTGCTCTGGCCGTCTCTCCCGTCAACAGCATTGCCAAGCGACGAGCCGCCATTGCCCACTCTGTGGTTCTTGGCCGAAAGGACTCTGACCTGATCAAGAACGCCCTCGTGATGGTCAAGGCCGAGCTCGGTGAGCTTGTCATGCCTCTCAAGCCCGTTGAGACCGCTGATGAGACCGTCGAGGAGGAGCAGGAGACCGAGGACGATGAGGCTGTCGAGGACGGCTCCGAGTCTGAGTTCTCTGACGACGGCTCTATGTCGGCCACCTCTACTATCTCCGATACCCCTGTTTCTTACACCTCGTCCAACCCCTCGGATTCTCCCGTGGCCCGTGACTCTCAGATTGCCATCCACTGTGCCTTCATCCTCTACTACCTGTCTGAGGGAGAGACCGACGGAGCCACCAAGCTGCTTCAGAAGCTGCGAATCCGGTCTGTGGACGAGTTTGGGCTGCTGTCCTTCTTTTCTGTTTGGACTCTGTTCTCCCAACTCCAGGAGCGACCTGCCCATCGAACGTCGGCCATTGAGCGACGACTTGAGGAGCTGGTTGCTTCTGTGCGAATCTGGCTCGGCAGCGAGAAGGCCGAGCTCGAGGGCATTTCGCTGCATCGACGACGGTCGCTTGTCAACAAGTGCGTCAAGATGGGCATGGAGTTTGGTGGATTTGAGGACGATGAGGGATACCAGTCTCAGTAATTAGCTGGGACCGGACTGGAGTATTTATAGAGGTATTTATTGTGTAAATAGTAATCGATAATTGCAATCAACTGAATTAATGGGAGCTGTGCTGCGGTAACTGGAGTCTCGAGATGAAAATCCTCAAGAACAAAACAAAGAGTCGTGCGCTATGAATATTTTGTTATTTGCTCTGAGCTGGCTAACAAAGACGTCTTCGAGTCCTTCGAGCTTCATTAATTACGAGATGTGTGAATCACGTATTGTTGCCGTGATAAGAGGCGAATTCCAGTATTCAAATTTGCTCACCACCCTTTGGGGCTTGATTCAATGCCACAATTTGTTTACAAATCTTGCACACAGACCACATTCTTGAAGGTGTACCATACCACGATACAACCATGACAAATCACCGATGTGTAACCCTGTCTTGACTAACTCTGAGTAACGAATTGTTCGTGACGTTTTCGGCTATCTGAGTGATTACTTATAGTCCAACTTTGTAGCCCGGGGTGACCATGAAACGGTGCTTTCAGCGAATGAGCATCAAACAACGCACACTGTATACAGCATTTTGGTAGACGTTCACTCTCATTCATCGTGTCAACAATCTGCCATCACGAAATCTGCGTTCCATTCTTCGTACAATTCTTCGTGTTGGGTTTGAGTTGGGGTGGGGGCTGATAGCGGTTAGGGCACCAGCAAATGGTGGTGGTGGGCCGTTGAAAGGGCCGAGGTGCAGCCCACCAACCTACAGTATTGTAGGGGCTGGTCAAAACTGCGGCGCTAATAATTTCACGGCAGTACAGGTACGTGTGATTCAGACCAGCGTTGCCGCAGCTTGTTTCAGCTCTCTTCTACTCCCGTCATTCATAGGACTTACTCCAAGAGGAACACGAAGATCGACACTGGCTGTTTCTCCAGGCGCTATTTGGGTCGTACAATAACTCCGAAGTGTCTCAGATACGCCCAAGTAAGATTGGGCAAGAACAAGCAGTCACAACGGTGAGCTTTTCGGGGTTCAAGGCGAGTCTCGAGTTCCCTGAGTCCGTCCACTCTTCATCCCATGCGCTGTATCCGTTCACATTGCCTCTGAGAGCAGCCTCAGCACAGTCCTGTCTCTATAATTAGGTCGCAGGACGTCTGTAATATCCAACCTAATGCGATGTGGAGTCAAGGAGAGGCATTTCGGATTTCGAAAATATAGGGACTTATCAATAACCACAATATCAGGCAAACACACGATCCCTGGAGCCGAAATCAGCCTCAAGACCTCCTCCATTCTCCGAGACTCACCAAGAATCTTCAGAATAAAATAAAGAGCAAACAGCTTCGAGTGAGGTGACATGTAATTATGTTCGAAGCAAGAAAAAGTCACCGATAATTATCTTGTAACGGCTTACAGCCTGTCCTGGCAGGCTCTGGCTGCACATTCAAATCTCACACAGCCATACCAATGAGGCAAATACTGCGACTTGCAGCCGGCCTAATGTTGCTCCGCCATGTTCAGTTTTTTTTCAGCCTGAAATTAACCTTCCTAGTCATGTGAGATATCGCACGACAGGATGTGACTAAGAAGACCAACGGTCCAAGGTGTATTGTATGTGAATAGACGCCCTGGGCGAGCTGCCAAAAATAAATGAAGAGAAACAGAAACAAGGGAAAAAATCAGAACTTTTGAAACGTGTCATTCAGTCCCACACTCGATCAACCCAAGCCCCACCCGCTTCTCCTCCGTACGCCATTTTGTGCCACGTATCCAGAAAGTTCTACTCCCAGCACAGGGTTAGGGTTGCATCCGTTCTGGGCCACCTCCCCACCACCACATCATGTTTTTTCCTCTCTCCCGACAACCACAACTCTCTAGTTTGCACTAACCACACACGACACCAATTTTTAAAAATGGCTTTGAAGCGAATCAACAAGGAACTCAGTGATCTTGGACGGTGAGTACGAGTATTTCGAACGTCTGGCAGCCTCAGCCGCTGTTTTGCGGCGTTTTTGTGGCATATTTGGACGTGACACGGACACAGACACACTAGGATTTGAACGAAGAGAAGGGATGAGGACGCTTGGAGATGTTTGCGGTGCTGAGCTGGATCGCGACTGTAGTGACAGTACTGGGGAGTTCTGGCACCATCCGGACTGTGCTTTGGTAACGATGGATGCGGTTCTGACGCTTTGCTGTCGAGTGGCGAATCGTCAAGTTACGAAGGGGTTGTTGGCTGCGAAAAGGCGCAGAAATACCAGGTACGGTCGATGGATCACCTGTTATTTTGCGCCTTCTCCCTTAAAGCACTCCAGTCACTCTGAAGTAAATCGCTTGCGCTTATCACATCACTGATGCGTTGATGGTATGATGTTCTGTGCACCACACTCTGGGAGCGTGATTTGGGATCAGGAAATCAAATCAGCTGGTCCATCGATCCTTCCCACAGCTCAGCATACTATTCCGCGATCCAGTCGACGATGCAGTTGATCAGGCGGCGCGTCAACTGATCGATGCGTTGATTTGTTTGATCTGTTCAGATACCCCACACAGTACTGGGCCGATGATCGGCCCAAGTAATCTGTGAGAACATTTCTTCACCGCAACCTTCAGTGAGAGCCTACCTATGGCATCATCACCTGATGACACCACGGGCCCTTTGCACTCACTGCGAGCGAGTCGACGGTTTTTTTCGCTGCCTTTGCCTCCCCTCTTCCCCCTTTCCGTCACCCCTTTTTGCGTCTTCCATGTATGTCGGCTTTGTGCAACATGCCCACGCATCAAGCACCTGCTGTCGAACAAGTTTGTCCACTGCCTTTGTGGCTCGTGCTGCCGCTGCGGCACCTTCTCTGACCAACTTGCTAACTCAGTGATCCCCCCTCCTCCTGCTCTGCTGGCCCCGTCGGCCAGGATCTTTTCCACTGGCAGGCTACCATCATGGGCCCCTCAGACTCCCCCTACTCTGGAGGTGTTTTCTTTCTGTCTATCCACTTCCCCACCGACTACCCCTTTAAGCCACCAAAGGTGACCTTCACCACCCGAATCTACCACCCCAACGTCAACACCAACGGATCCATCTGTCTGGATATTCTCAAGGAGAACTGGTCTCCTGCACTCACCATCTCTAAGGTGCTGCTGTCCATTTGCTCCATGCTCACAGACCCCAACCCCGACGATCCTCTCGTGCCCGACATTGGCCACCTGTACAAGAACGACCGTGCACGATACGATGCCACTGCCAAGGAGTGGACCAAGAAGTATGCCGTCTAGGATGTATATAGGGAGCAGGCATGAGCCTATGCGAGCGAATGGCTGTGACGATACAACTAGCCAATGTTAGATTTATGGATGGTAAACCCAACATGTGTCGAAGATGCGTGTTGTACCCGTAGTGAAATACCCCGAGTACCGGTATAGTTATAACGATGTGTGTATGGCGCAAAGTAGTCTCGCAAAGAGTCGCAGTGTTGTAGACTGGCACCAGAAATCTAGGGAGCGTGCCCTGTAGACTTGACAGATCATCATGATGTGTGTAAAGATGGACGTAAACGGTGTGTGGTGTGTGATGCCGGGACACAGCTGCCGGGGAACTGGTATAAATAGGAAGCAGGCTTCACGAGTTGCTACATCTGCGCAGTATGGGTAGTTTATGAGCCTCCCCAGTTTATGTTGGCCTGTCCGCTTGTTTGACGCTTTACCCCAGCTTATAGGCGAGTGCACTTTCATCGCTGACTATATCTGGAGGAAGTCCCCGTACTTGAGCAGCACACACTGGCACAGTACAAGTGGGTACTTGGGGTTGAGGAGGAGAAAATAGTGGTGAACGGAAGGCACCTCTTATCACCGAGAATCAATATGCGAGCAACCCTACCGAGAGCTCCAATCCCCTCGCATACACCAGCTTACGCTCAATTTCCATTAATAGAGATGCTGCTCTAGCTCTCCAAACGAATTAGTCAACGATCGATACGACAGTGAAAGGTCACCTGAAACCATTACACTCTGTGACTATACCTTCGACAGACTGGCTTACCTGATGGTCTGACAAGAGCCGCAGATCAACTGTTGCAGAAGACCCTCACCAGCGGCTATGCGTTCACCTGATCAAACCAATAACGGTTCATGGACCGATGAAGACTCTTGGTGAGTTGAAGATGAAAATGAGCTACTTCACTTGCTGTACACACAATACAGTGATCTCCTCATGGTTATGAGGTTCGGAGTTAACGTCTCCCAATTAGCTCATATTGAAATCACTCCGTTTGAGGTCCGTCTATTTACGATTTCACCAACTATATTTCCCTTGTAACGCCGTCTTCAGGTATCAACTAGATCACACAAAGGTGACGTATTTATTTTATAAATTTGCAAAGAAATCATCATGGCATCTCAATGGCCAGCTTGATTGCAAGAACTTCCCCCCTCAACATCCCTTTGGATAAGACTTCTCCAAACCAGGTAGGCTGGTCTTCCTCTGCTGCGCCAATAATTGAAACGTTATCCCAAACCTTATTCGGCCACCTCCCTCACGATGCATCACCACGTAGCTCTTTCTACCGCAACGCACGACATCAGAACATGTACGGATATCAAGGAGCCGGTGGCCAACAGCCACTCGGAGCCCAGCCGACAGGTTTCGGTTTCGGTAACACCCCCGTGCAGCAACAGCAGCAGCAGCAGCCGATGCAGCCGATGCAGCAGTCCCAGCCTACTGGGTACCAGGCTCCCGGAGGTTTCCAGAACTACCAGCCTACTGGATTTGCCCAGCAGCAACAGCAACCGCCCCAGCAGACGGGATATCAGTCTATGCAGCAGCCCATGCAGCCGACTGGCTTCCAATCGCAGCCCAATGTGTCGATGTACCAGGGTGGAGGAGGCCAGGGCTACCAGTCTGCCCCCATGTTGCAGCAACAGACGATGCAGACCGGTTACCAGCCCCAGCAGCAGCAGCAACAGCCTCAGCAGCAGCCTCAGCAGCAGCAGCCCGGATTCACTGGCTTCCAACCTCAGCAGCAGCAGCAGCAAACTGGCTTTTCTGGGTTCCAACAGCAGCCACAGCAGCAGCCGCAACAGACTGGATTCGGCGGATTTCAATCCCAGCCCACTGGCTACGCTGCCAATTCGTCTGTCCCCGCTGCCACCCCCGCTGCTCCCCTGCAGCAGCAAAAGACTGGCAACGCTAGAGACCCTTTTGCTCCCACTTTGCCTGCCCGACCTCCCCTGACGTCGCAGCCTACCGGTGGGGGCAACAAGAGTGTGGTGGATGGTATCTACATTCCTAATGGTGAGTATTAACATTCGGAGAGACGAGTGACGACGATAGCGTGATATCAATTGATTAGGAGGTTCGATGGATGATGGAGCGCTCGTCAAAACCTGGCAATTGAGGTCCACACCAAAGCGATCCGTCTCATTGGACCACAAACAAAGAAACTCGGCACACATTCATCAACTGGACTTCAGACGACTTCACCAAAAGATGACAGAGGCCTGGATTTGACATTCTGATCTGGCATCATGAACCACGCTCAGAATGTGCTTTGATCTTGGGCTGGTGAACTATGTATCGAGCCACTACGAAAGCTAGCACCTACATCTGGCAACCCACCTGACCCTACTAACACAGTCCGACTCTCATTCCTCACTGCCGACGACCAGCGAAACTTTGAGACCCTCTTTCGACAAGCTCTCCCCAAGGGAGAACAGGCTCTGTCTGGCGACAAGGCACGTGACATTCTCTTCCGATCTGGCCTCCCGCCAATCACCCTGTCTGCTATTTGGAATCTTGCCGACACCACTCGTTCTGGCGCACTGCTCTTCCCCGAGTTTGCTGTTGCCATGTACCTGTGTGGCCAGGCTGTGAAGGGGCAGAGCGTTCCTAACAGTCTGTCTGAAAACATCAAGAATGAAGTGTCCAGTATGGTTGATATCATCTCGTTCAACATTCCTGATGCTGGATCGCGACCTTCCACCTCTGGACAGTCCGGTCAACAGTCTCAGCCTCAGCAGCAGCAGCAGCAGCAGCAGCCATCCAGTGCATCCATGCTCGCTGGACTGAACCTCGGCCAACCCACTGGATACCAGCAGCAGCAGGCCACAGGGTATCAACCCATGCAGCAGCAGTCTACTGGCTACCCTATGCAGCCCATGCAACCCCAGATCACTGGCGGCATGCCTCTGCAACAGCAGTCGACTGGCTACGCTCCTCTCCAGTCCCAGCTTACCGGAGGTGCCCCTCTTCAGTCTCAGCTTACTGGAGGTGCTCCTCTTCAGTCCCAGCTCACTGGCGGTGCTCCTCTCCAGTCTCAGCTCACTGGCGGTGCTCCTCTGCAGCAGCAGTCTACTGGTTACGCGCCTCTGCAGCAGCAGTCCACCGGATACATGGGTCAACAGCAGACTGGCATGCAGCCTCAGTCCACCGGCTATGGATCCATGCAGCCACTGACCGCCATGCCTACTGGTAAGCCCGGCCAGTGGGGATTCATCAACACCCCCTCCCAGGGTCTGCCCGGCATTGAGACCATGCAGCAGCGTCTCATGCCTCAAGCTACCGGTGCACCCGTGCAGCAACTGCCTCCCATGCAGCTGCAGCAATCTGCAACTGTCAACTGGGCCATTGCCAAGGAGGAGAAGCAGATTTACGACGGCATTTTCCTGGCCTGGGACAAGAAGCGGGTCGGCGCTGTTGACGGAGACACGGCCATCAAGATCTTCACCCAGAGTGGTCTCAACCGGTCCGACCTCGAGGCCATTTGGACTCTTTCCGACCCCTCCAACAAGGGCCGTCTGGACCGGGACGAATTCGCTGTTGCCATGCATCTCATCTACCGACATCTCAACGGCTACCCCATTCCTTCTCGTCTGCCCCCGGAGCTTGTTCCTCCTTCTTCCAAGAACTTTTCCGACTCGGTGAACCAGGTCAAGAGCTACTTGAAGGGAGGCGGTGGTCGATCCGGTGGCTCCAAGCTCAAGTCGCGGTCCTTCACTGGTGACTCCACCATCAAGAAGGATGCCACCGTGTTCAAGAACGACGACTCAGACTTTGGATACACTTCTCGGAACAGACGAGGGGGTAGCAGCAGTGGCGCCAGCAGCAACGGCTCCGCCAGCAACGACGCTTCTCTATCTGGCAAGGGCTCTTCCATCTCGGAGCTCAAGAAACTCATCCGAGAGAAACAGATTCTGCTCGACGCCATCGATGCCGAGGACTCAGACCAGTCGCGTGACTCCAACCTGGAGCGACGTGACCAGGAGGCTGTGGCTGATCTGAAGCGCCGAATCCAGAACGTCCAGCGTGATATTGACGTGGCTCCCCATGCTGCCAACACCACTGACGCGGGTGCTTCTGCCGATGCCAAGCGAAACCTGATGCGTAAGCTCGATCATCTCGGCGACAGACTTCCCCAGTTGGCCTCCAACGTGCGGCGAATCGAGGACAAGATCGCCAACGCCAAAATGGAGCTGTTCCGACTCAAAAACCCCACCTCTCTGGTTGGTACCGGCCCTGGAGGTGCCATCACTGAGGCTGATCGAATCAAGGCTCGTTCCAAGGCCAAGCTGCAGGCTCGAATGGCCGCTCTGACCGGAAAGGGATCTACTCCTGGTGCCGATGCTTCCGAGGAGGAGGACTACGAGCATCGTCTGCTGACCCACACGTCCGAGGTGGAGCGGTCCAAGGCCCAGAACTACGAGATGATCCATGACATTGAGGATTCCGTCAAGTCTCTCCAGCGAGACCTGTCTTCCAAGCTGAGAGAGACTCAGGAGGAGGTCAGCGAGGACCGACAACGACGTCGATGGGAGGAGGCTGTTGGCGTGGAGGATGACGTTCGACAGTTCATCTACTCTCTGCGATCTACTCGATCATCCAGACCAGCACCTGCCGCTTCCTCTTCTCATGCCACTACAGCTGGCTCCCCTGCCACCGCTGCCCCCATCTCTGCCACCTCTACTGGAGCATCTGCCGCCTCTACTCCCTCGGCTCCTGCCGCTGGCGTCGACCGTAAGGCTCAGCTCAAGGCCGAGGCTGAGCGAAAGATGAACGAGCGACTCGCTGCTCTTGGTATTAAGCGAAAGGAGAAGGCTCAGGCCCATGGCTTTGCTCCTCCCGACTCCAAGGCTGCTGAGACCCCAGCCTCTCCCGCAGTTGCGTCTCCCGCAGTTGCGTCTCCCGCAGTTGCGTCTCCTGCTGCTGCCGCTTCCCCCGTTGCTACCCCTCCCGTCTCCTCCCCTGCCCCTGTTTCCCGTGAGGTTCCCGCTCCTGCTGTTACTCCCGCTGCGGCTCCCGCCTCTGCCCCTGCTGACGACTCTGATTCTGACGACGAAGAGTACGAAAAGCTCATGGCCCAGAAGCGTGAGCAGGAAGAGCGGTTCAAGAAACAGCAGGAAGCTGACAAGAAGAAAGAGGACGACAAGAAACAGAAGAAGGCCGCCAAGGAGGAGCGAATGCGAAAGCTCCGAGAGGAGATGGAGGCCAACGAGGCCCGAGAGAAGGCCTGGAAGGAGTCTCAGTCTAAGCAGCCTGAGGCCGACGAACCCGAAGGCGATGTCGGCGCTGCCGCACTGGCTGCGTTTTCCAACAAGAGCACTGCTCCCGTTGCTTCTGCTCCTGCTCCGGTGGCTACTCCTCCCGTGGCCACATCCACTCCTGCTCCCGCAGCTCCCGCGGCTCCTGTTGCCGATGACAACAACCCCTTCCACCGTCTTGGCAATGGTGATGCTGCTGCCCCTGCCACTGCCCCTGCCCCCGCAGCTGGAGCCGAGGACAACAACCCCTTCCTCCGCCCTGGAACCAACCAGCCGATCTCGGCTCCTTCTCCTGCCTCGTTCGCCGAGGCTCCCAAGGAGGCTCCCAAGCCCGTGGATCCCGTGAAGATCTCCAACCAGCGAGCCAACCAGCGAGCCGCCAAGAACGACGACGATGATTGGGGAATGAGCAGTGATGATGACGAGGACCAGGACTACCATCGAGGTAATGCTGCCGAGCTTGCTTCGCAGCTGTTCCGAACCATGGCTCCTCCTATCCAGAGACAGCCCACTGGAGCTGCACCCATCACTGCTACTCCTACCGGTTCAGCTCCTGCCGCCCCTCCTGCTGCACCTCCTGCCGCCCCTCCTGTTGCAGCTGCTAACTCTGAAGCCACACCCGGGCCTGAATCTGCTCCCCCCGCCCCTCCTGTGCCTGAGATCAATGCCCCTCCTGCTCCTGCTGCCACTGAGGCCCCCCCACCTCCTCCCGTGCCTACCACCATCGAAACCACCCACCTTCCTCCCCCCGTGGACACTCACAACGACATGTCGTCTTCTGAGTTTGATTTCGAGACCCCTGAGGGAGGCTCCCCCACCGAGCAGACCTTTGCAGAGGCATACCCCCCCGCAGCCGCTCCCCCGCCCCTTCCTACTGCTGCTCCCGCAGCTCCTGCTGGCATTCCTCCCCCTCCTCCTCCCGCACCTGGCTTTGGAGCTCCCGAGGCGCCTAACGGAATCCCTCCTCCTCCTCCTCCTGCACCTGGATTTGGAGCCCCTCCTCCCCCCCCAGGACCGGCTCCTTCCTTCGGTGCTCCTGGTGGAGCCCCCCCTCCTCCTCCTCCTGGACCTCCTCCGCCCATGTTTGGTGCTCCTGCTCCTCCCTCTATGACTGGTCCTTCGGCCAGCGAGCTTCCCGAGCGGCCTCCCGCTGCCACTGGTGGTATTACCGCCCTGCTTGGTGAGATCACTGGTGGAAAGACGCTCAGAAGAGTGGATGACAAGGAAAAGAAGATTTCTGTCAACCCCAGCGCTGGAGCTGTTCTCAACTAGGAGAGGCGAGCTTACGTGTATTATGAATGATTAGTTGTTTCTAAGAGAGTTGAGCATGTACTGTAGTACTATCCGTATTGATTTGCTTTCTTTAGTGTGTGGGGAATGGCCTGTACAGGTAGAACTTGAGAGCTGTCTTCGGAGTGTGTGTTAGCTGTGCATACATGGTTGTACTCGCTGCCGATTTTCTGTACGCTCCATTAAACATCTATAACTTCCAGTCTGATTCTTCAAAACCGAACTATTTGATTCGACACCCAGATCACCTGTCACGTGATTTTTTTTTTTGACCCAAGTCCATCTTGCTGACATCACAAACCCGCCCCTTATCGCCGCGGATTTAGCTCAGTTGGGAGAGCGCCAGACTGAAGTAATTGTCAGTCGCAAGTAATCTGGAGGTCCTGTGTTCAATCCACAGAATTCGCAGTCACGTGAAGCACATGTCACAGGTGTTTCTCTTTTTTTACTCTCGTTTTCACCCGATCGTTCTAAGCCAAGCTGCACATTTCGTGATGGTGCCTGAAACTTTGTCAAGTGGTGCTTGTACCCGCGGTCCAGTCGGTTGTGAAGAACTATTCGCTACAGTAGTTACAAAGTGTGTGCTTTAATACTATTGTACTGTACATACTGTAGTGCAGAGCCACTTTCATTCGCGTATGATGCCCACCGACGATTTTAATATTGCTAAGTGGACTCAACAACAACTGCGGATTGCTGGTACAATAGACAATTGTTTCGACCTTATCGCAACCCTTACGAGACTACAGAGCAGTATAAGAATACTACCGTAACTGAAGCTATCAAAAATACTATCCATTTGAAGTCTTATATACACCTCCTTATAAACTAACTTGCGTACAGCGACAGCGCCGTATGTTCATGCATGAGAACCACAAAAGTTCAGGAGATGAACCTCTCTTTGTATTGGTCTCAGCGACTTTATGACTAGTCGCCGATCAACCCAGCGCATTCACGTCACAGACGCCACACGTCGTTAATAGTTGCGCTAAATGATACGCGATTACTCCAGAATCTGTCCCTCGTAATCATGGTACAGCTTCTTCTGGGCCTCGTGCTGCTTGGTAAGCTTCTTCTTCAGACTCTTGGAAATGGCCTCACCCTCAGCGTTATGAGTGGGGATTCCATCCTCGTCCCACTGAGAGTAGGCGGGGTCCTCCTTCCACAGATCCTTAGGAGCAATCTTGGCCTTGGCTTCTCGCTCAGCAACCTTCTGTGCCTCCACCTTGGCCTGGGCCTCTCGCTTAGCAGCCTTCTCGGCAGCTCGCTTCTCCTTCTCCTCCTGAGCCTTGATCAGCTCCAGCTTCTCCGAGTCGGACAGAATCTTGATGAGCGCAGGCTCGCCAACACCACGATCGTCGAGAGAAACGCCCTGTTTGAGCAGGTCGAATCGCACCTGATCGGTGGCCTGCAGGAACTCGAGATGAGCGGCTCGAGCCATAGCCTTGCCACGGATGTCGTCTCGGAAGTTTCGCAGAGTGGTGAGGTAAGGCATGATCAGAGCCTCGGAAGAGGCCTCAGATGTCTCCTCGGTGAAGCCGAGGTTGTCGGGTCGGGTTCGGAAACCAAACACGCCAAACATCTTGCTAATAAAAGTGGCGACATCGACCAGAATTTCGGTTCGCACATTCTCAGTAGAAGTCTCACCAAGGTACAGGTTGACCTTTCCAACGAGCTGGACCATGTTCTGAATGGCAGCGGGGGTGGCAAGGTTATCGCAGAGGGCAATGTGCACGGCCTCCTTGCAGTCGGAAAGGGCATTCAGCAGCGAAAGCTCACCTCGGCCAGTCTTCTTGGAAACGAGAACACCGTTGGAAACCTTGTCCTCAACCTCACCCTTGAGAGCTCGAACCTTGGCAAAGAACTTGGAAAAGGTGGACTCCACGGACTTGACCTCGGAAATAAGGGCAGACTTGAAATCAAGCTGGTTGTTCCACTGCTGAAGGGCAAACGCCAAACGCAGCTGTCGAGGAGAATAGGTCTGGAGTGCCTCATCAATGGTGATGAAGTTCTTCAGCGACTTGCTCATCTTCTGACCCTCAATGTGCAGGTGGCCAGTGTGAAGGAAGTAGTTGACCCACTGCTTGCAGTCGTAGTGAGCCTCACTCTGAGCAAGCTCATTGTCGTGGTGAGGGAAAGCAAGATCAATACCTCCAGAGTGGATGTCCATCTGGGGGCCAAGAATGGCAGAGGCCATCACGGAACACTCAATGTGCCATCCGGGTCGACCCTGACCCCAGGGAGAGTCCCAGAAGGGCTCTCCAGGCTTGGAGGCCTTCCACAGGGCGAAATCAGAGGAATTTCGCTTGCCAGTCTTGTTGGACAAAGAACCCTCACCCTCATCAATCAGGTCAGCATGACCCTTGTTCCAGGGCTGCAGCTTGGCATAATCGTGGGACTTGTCGAAAGCAGCGGTGTCAAAGTACACACCTGAATCGCTGACGTAGGCGTAGCCGTTGGAGATGATCTTCTCCACATACTCAACGATCTCAGGCACGTACTCAGAGACACGGGTGGTGACGGAGGGGGCCAGAACGTTGAGTTTTGCCATGTCCTTGTCGAACTCGCCTTCCCAGAACGCAGACAGCTCTCGAAAGATTTTGTGATCCGACACGGTGGCGCCCTGCTCTTGATCTAAAGTGAGAACAAGAACGTCCTTAACAGCAGGGTAGAAAGTATCGGGAGTAATAGATTTGTCAGTAAGGGCCTTGGCGGCAGCACGGGCACTGGCGAGGTTCATCTTGAACTTGGCATCCTCGGCGGACTTGAGTTTTGCGGTTTCAGACTCCACGTACTTCTCAAAGTCGGCAACGTCGTCAGTGTAGCCCAGCTTCTCCTTGGCGAAATCGTTCCAGCTGCTGAGAACCTTTGAAAGCACCTCCTGAGAAAGACCCTTATTCTCGTCGACGTATTTCTGGAACAGGTGCTGCTGTCGGCCCCGGATAATGATCTTATCGTCAATGTCAGTCACATTCTGCACGAACAGAACGTCGTATCCAAAGTAGTCCTGCAGAATTCGTCGGTTGATGTCGGTACTGACGTAATTACGGGCATGGCCCATATGACTGGAGTCGTAAACGGTGGGTCCGCAGCAGTACCAGGTGACCTTGTTGCCAGCAATGGGCACAAAAGGGGTCTTGGATCGGGTCAACGAGTTGTAGAGTTTGAGAGTGTCGCGCGACTGGGGCTCTTTCGGAGCGTGCCACTCGGGCTGTTTAACGGCGGAGGAGTCCATGTTGCAGAAGAATCGATGTCGGTAGGTGTTGTAGAGCGGTAATTGACGTCGTACACCTCGAATCGCAAACATGGAGCGTTTTAAAAACTGGGAGGTGTCTAAAGTTTATGCTCGAGTTTATTTCACTATGACTCCATTTAAGGTTGGTGACGTCACCCCAGACTACAAGTAGGTGAAAAATATGAATACAACTCGAGTCGGTGGGAGAAAGTGCTCATTCAAACATTGAGTGCTTCCAGCAGAAGAGCCAAAGTCTTATTATAGGTTCTCACGTCACTGCATAGAAGAATGGAAGGACGTAGTTTAGAGCTGGCCTAATGCAAGGGGTGTGATCTGCAACAGGTTATGAGTCTGTCATTGAGTGTTCAAGCCTGTAAAAAGAAACAGAGCCATAATAAGACACTCTCTTACTGGTACAATGTGTAAATAAAAGGATGTGATGTCACTCTACCAGTAGGTAACACGACAACCTATACAACTTGTCTGTGGCATGATCAAGTCGACAGAGTTTACGGGGCAGCCGTCGGTAAATGATATAGACCCTTCATTGGGAGCTGCTTTGTGACGCTGGAAATTTAAAGATCGGGTTTCGCACGTCCCAATACCAAGGAACTGCCTATACATTAAAATGCTGCTGTCGAGAATCGAAACGACAGTTGCCGTTAGAACGCCGATAGAACTCTGGCGAAAAAGCGAAGAGCTGCAGGAGCTGCAAGAGCTGCAGGCGACCAATTGTATGTGCAGTTCTCAAGACGCCCGTCCGTGGAATACGACTTTGAGCTGGGGTAGCGTTTTGCAGTTTGGCGGCTGCACGAGAAGAAAGTTTTGAACATTTCAAAGTGCTGTTCGAAATGATCGAGCCATCAGAACAGATCGAAGGCTGGCACGTCGTGAGCTATCAAAAATGGATATAAGACGGTTCGCACGAACTGATTTTTCGACAGTAAAGAATGTAAAGTGAAATCAAACATGAGCTAACAGTTTGCTACTAGTAGCGATTGGGGTCAGGTTTCACTGTGCCTAGATCGGCACACACTGAACATCCTACAAGTAAACCTACGGTACCTGCACGAAGCCGAGGCCATACTACGTACTTACTATGTGAGAAGAACAAGCATATTAGCGACGCGATAGGGTGTGCAAGGGAGCTGATAATATGTTATTGACCCGAGCTTTTGTCCGTGTTTGTGGCAGATGTATACTCTTGTACCGGTTGCTACTATGGACTTCAATGGCCCTCGATCGTCATGACTACTGCTATGTTATCAGGCATGTTGAGTAAATCTTCTTAAACGCATTGGCTTGAACACTCGACACTTGCTAATCCGGCCCACTAATCTCCACCACTCTCCATCATTTTCGCTTACTAAGCGCCTTATCAGAACTTACACTGCATTACACTCTTCCAGTTCCACGCCACACGGCAGACGTTGAACATGTCTTCGATATCAAAAGTGAGTATAGAGACAGCTGGTCTTTTTGGCACGTGAAGGGAACGTGTCTTATCAGATATCACGTGAATTTTTTTCCAAGCGCACCGAGAGAATCGACAATTGGCCGGTGCAAAAGTGGAGAGACCTGTGTGGAGAGGAGTTGCGTGCGCCCTTCAGGTGTCAATGTCAGGTTGATCCCTCTCTACGCTCGTGAAAAGGAAGATCACGCGTCTATGACACGCCAGAGAGCTCCTAGTGGGGTAGGATTGGACGCTGTGCTGAGCTAGTCATGGATCCAACAGCTAGATGGGTCTTTACAAAGATCGAGTCACGTGATGGTCACATGATCTCATGCTGTTAACCAGGCAGAAGAACCAGACAGCTATCTGAGCGTCTTGCTCTGACCCATTATGACTGGAGAAGTCACCTTGGCATGCCCTCTTCAATTGCTTCACTTTACCCAGCTCTACTCTCCTCTCTCGACAAATGACTAACCCAGCTCTCTATCCAGGGTATTCGTTCTTTCGATAACACAGAACGTGAAACCATCACCTTCAACAAACCTTTGACACTCATCGTCGGTCAGAATGGTTCCGGTAAGACCACCATCATCGAATGTCTGCGATATGCCACCACTGGCGACCTCCCTCCCCATTCTAAGGGAGGTGCCTTCATCCACGACCCCAAAATCTGCGGAGAGAAAGAAGTGCTTGGACAAGTGAAGCTGGCGTTTACCAATGTCAACGGTGTTCACATGATCTGTACTCGAACCATGCAGGTTCTCGTGAAACCCAATACCCGCCAGTTCAAGACTTTGGAGGGCCAGCTGATGGCCAGTAACAATGGAGAACGTACCACTGTGTCCACAAGGTGTGCGGAACTGGATGCACAGATGCCTCTGTACCTGGGCGTCTCAAAGAGTATCCTAGACTACGTTATCTTTTGTCATCAGGAAGAATCGCTGTGGCCGTTATCCGAGCCAGCAGTGTTGAAGAAACGATTTGACGAGATTTTTGAAGCTCTCAAATTCACAAAGGCATTGGACTCTATCAAAAGCTTGAGAAAGGAAAAGAACGTGGAGATCAAGCTCCAGACGCAGACTACGGAGTACCTCAAAGCTGACAAGGAGCGAGCCGACAGAGCTGCTGAGAAGGCGAATCTGCTGCTCGAGAGGATTGAGCATTACAAGACCCAGGCGGACGAGCTGGAGACCAAAATGGAGATGGTGACGAAGCAGTCTGACGAGCTGTTCGAAAGTAACCAGCAATTTCAGCAGGTGTTAGCGGAGGTTCAACAACTCAAGAGAGATCGGGTTGTGGTCGGAGAACAAAAGGAAAGGCTCGAGAAGAGTTGCACCGAAGTGTTGACAGTTTCCGACGACGAGCTGCAGAAGCAGGTGTCTGAGTTCGACTCTCGGCTGGATGAGCGCAGAGAAACTGTGTCTGGGCTCAAACTGCAATCCGAAGAAGCAAGAAAAGTCACGGAGGGCCACCGCTCTGAGTACAACTCTGCGATTGTCGAGGTGGGCCAATGGGAGGCTAAGAAGCAGGAGCTGGAGAAGCAGAGGAAGTCGAAAGCAGAACTTTTGGAGGAAATTGGGAAGAAATGGGATACTTCTGACTTGGACGAGCTGAGGTCTGATCTCAAGAGTGATCTCGATAGGGTTAAGAAGGAGGCCGAAGCTGAAGAGGGAAAGCAAGCCGACAAGATTAGCAAACTCTCCACCAGTCTGACGGAAAAGAAGGGGCAAATCAATCATGACAAATCGTCCACACTTTCCAACGAAAACGAGGTGAGGCGCCTTCAAGATGAAATCGACACCATTCCGACAGTGGAGGGAACCATTGCTTATGAGGAAAGCTTGATTCAGAAGTTGGAGGAGAAACTCACCGGGCTCCAGGGAAACTCCCAGGGAGAAGAGTCGAGGTTTGAGATGGAGATCGAGTCATGTGACGAACAGGCCGAGACGCTCAGTAAGCGACTGGAGAAATGCAATTCTGATCTGGCCGAATTCAACAGCAAGTCTGAGAAGCGGGCTGAGCACCGGATGCTCACTTCGGAGCTTACCAAACAACGGGGTGTGCTGCGGGGTGTTGAAGACGCTCTCGCCAAGCAGTATGAGGAAGTGGGCGTGAAAGACGAAAGTACCTACTCTGCCAAGTTGAGTAGCCAGCAAGATGAGGTGGACAAGTCGCGTGAGATGATTGTGAAGTCACGCAATTCACTTGCTGACCTCACCACCCGTCTCGACATGCTGAACAAAGAGTCTCTGGTCAAGGATGCTACTCTCAGTGAACTCTACGAGACCATTTCGGCCGTTCTGGGGGAAGGTGAGGACAATATCGATGACTATGAATCAACCCTTGAAAACTTGTCCAACGACTTGGCCGTGGCCACCCAGAACCGAGAGTCCACAATGTTTACCGCCAAGTACTACGAGACTGCCGTGAAGCTGGCAAAGTCAGCTCAGCACAGCTGCCTGCTTTGTTCGCGAAAGTTCTCTGACGGTGAGTTGACTGATTTCCTCACCCATGTTGAAGAAAAGACGGTATCTCTTCCTGACACCAAGGAGCGGGCTGATAAGGAGTACCAGGACATCAAGTCCGATTTTGACAACGTCCAGGGCATTTCAGGAGAGGTGAGGGAGTGGAGAAATCTGAAGGAGAGCGCTGAGAGTGCGTCTGTGCAGCTCAAGAAGCTCAAGCAGGAGGTGGGAGATGGTCGATCGTCCCTTGAGAAGCAGGAGGAGTCATTGTCGCTGTTGGAAAGCCAGTTGCGGGATCTGGAGGTTCTGAAAAAGGCCGTTGAAGATGTCAAGCGGTTGAAAAGCGACGTGACTTCCAAAGAAGGACAGCTACGCGACTTCGAGAGCGAAAACTCTGCCCTGATGAGCTCTTCTGAAGAGTCGACCTCTGATCTGCCTTCTTTGGCTTCCTCGTTGAATTCGCAGATCAAGAGCATCAACCAGAAACGCCAAAAGCTCGTTGATGAGAGAGAGGCACTGAGGAAGCAGTTCTCGTCGCTCCAAGGACAGATATCAGACAAGAAGTTGAGTCTCAGTACCCAGAAAAATCAGTTGACCAAGAAGACGGGTCTGCAACAACAGATCTCGGCTCTGAAGATGAAGATTGAAGAAAGTCGAGCTCGCATCAGATCAGTGCGAGAGGAGATTGAATCGATTGAACCAAAACTGCAGTCGCTCAAAAACGAACTGTCTGAGATGAAGCTGGCGAACGGAGATAGAATGGAGGTCGTTTCTGACAAGTTGGAAGGTGTGAAAAACGATGCTAATCGGCTGAGTCACATGGGCCAGCAAATCCAGCAATTGGAGGAACTGGATATTGCGGGGATGCTGACAAAGGCCGAGAATCGTGCCGACTCGGCCAAGCAAGAGATCGAAAGCTTGAGTGAGCGCATTAATCAGCTCCGAGAGGATATCGCCACCCAAGAGAAAGCCTTGATTGACTTGAAGGGTCACCAGCGTAACTTGCAGGACAACTTGGAGGTCCGGCGGTTGACTCACGAGATGAGTCAGATTGAGGCCCGTGTGCTTGAACTGGATGAAGCCAAGGCTGCCCGAGATCGAGACGATTATCAGCGAAAGTCGCAGGAGTTGCGATCCCGACACACTGCTTTCTCTTCCAAACATGCTGGTCTACTTGGAGAAATGAAGCAGATGGATGACCAGCTGAGTAATCTGAATTTGGAGCTGAAGTCTGAGTTCCTCGATGTGCATGAAAAGTACAGAAAGGCACTGATCCTCTTGAAGACCACCACCGTTGTCAATGAGGATTTGGACAAGTACGGCAAAGCGCTTGATTCGGCCATCATGCAGTACCATTCCATGAAGATGAACGAGATCAACGCCATTATCGATGAGCTCTGGAAAGCCACCTACTCCGGAACCGATATTGACACCATCCTGATCCGGTCAGATGAGGACAAGCCTGGAGCCGCCAAAAACAGGTCTTACAACTACCGAGTGGTCATGGTCAAAAGTGACGCGGAGCTCGATATGAGAGGACGATGTTCGGCAGGTCAGAAGGTGCTGGCCGCTATCATCATTCGCCTGGCTCTTGCAGAGTGTTTTGGAATCAACTGTGGAATGATTGCTCTGGATGAACCCACCACAAATCTTGACAGCGACAACATCGAGTCGCTGGCCAAGGGACTTAGTAACATCATTGATGCTCGAAGCAGTCAGAAAAACTTCCAGCTGATTGTCATTACACATGACGAGAAGTTCCTGACCCACATGGCAGCCAGCAAGCACACTGATCATTTTTACAGGGTGAGCCGAAACGTCCGACAGAAGAGCAGCATTGAATGGTGCCCGATCAATTTGATCCAGGACTCTTAGTAGGGCACCAGGACTGGCAATCTTTGAGGCCCGAAGTATTCGGGCGGGGTTTCCCAGTGAACCGCTTTTCATAGCACAAGTACTTCGATCGATATTTTGGGAAGCAGCAGCAGAGATGAGATAGACGTGTATCTGTGTAGAATCATTAGAGGTATCACTTTCAGCAGCAGAGCTTACTAGACGGTACTGTAGCTCATTCTGTCGCGTTACTAGTGCGAGTAATTGCCCATAAAGCAACAGGCTGTAGTGATCACAGAACACAGAACTGTGAGGCTGGTTTGGTCAAGGCCGAGTATTATGGAGACCAGGCAATTAAAGCAGGGTAACTCGTAAATGGCATACAGTATACAATCATGTATCTACTCAGTGTTGTTTTATGGAAACGTGACATAAACCTCCATAGATGCTTCATGCAGTGCTAGGATGCGAGAATTATGCCCTCAATTCGAAAAGTATGGAGTAAATTAAGACTGACTGGTAAGCAATACTACTGGTTCAGCCAGGCCATCCATGACCACATGTACCCAGCGAACTTTTCAGTCCAGTCAGCTGCCTCCTTCTTTATGATAAACCCTTCGCCGAGTGAGGGTTCATTTCCCGATCGGAATGAATAATCTATGACACGGATATGAAGGTTCCCGAATCGATTGGTACAGGTGAAGAAACATGTGAGGTTTTGGATGAACGTGAAGCTGTAAAGACTTGAATGACATGCGGGGTAGAATAGACTGTAAGGGAGAGGGGTACAGCTTTACACATGTCTCGAAAAATGAATCATACTCTGTTGTCTTCCGTTTAACGATCACGTTTACATCCGCAAAAGCTCCCTTTCAATCTTTTTGATGCACTTGGTTATACGCTCCATAGCATACCACTAAGATATGCAGAAGTGATTTATCTATTTTCAGCTCATCATTGAACAGCAAATTCTCATTGATAAATGTGCTTTTAGTTGTGCACTTGACGGTCTCCAGAACGTGGAAACTCCATTTGCCTGTACGCCGGACAAGCTCAATCGTGCATGGATAAAGCAAGATATGAAGAGAAATGGTTAGACTGGAATACCTAAAGACAAGAGAGTTGACACAGAAAGGTACACACGGGCTTCTCATCCTCTTGTAGGTCACATACGCACGAAAATGAGCTACATAAAAAAGGGTAGTTCTGAGAACTCCTCTAGTGTATGTTGTCAGCCTGATCTGTACCAGGAATGTGACATAGACTAAGGATGTTGGTATATAACCCCTGGATCGTCCTTGGACATTCCTAATCTATTATCCATATCACCTTCAACATGAACAACTTCTCCGATCAGTCCTCTACTCCCTCCGTGGCCTTCATGACCCAGTGGAAGGGTGTCAGCAACTCCACGACACTTCCTAAACCAAAGTGTCATCTCGTTGCTGATCAGAAGCGGAAATCAATTGACTTGTCTTACTCCTTCGAGAAGACTGTCACTAAGTCAACCACCTCCACCGCCACAAAGGTCGTTTCCGTGTGTGTTCACCAGGACGAGCATGCCGCCTACGAGCAGTCAGACCCTGAAGACTGGAGCGATGCTGATGATGACGACGACAAATTCGATCGTCAGAGCTGGTTCTACAAGCCCGCACCCATCATGATCCCGGTTTACAAGCCTCTCTATGTCCCCTCTTCATCATATGAGGAGCACATGGAGGCCATCCGAAAAAGCCACACCCAACGATACACCCCTTACCACAAGACATGCTATTACAAGAGAAACTAGAAAGGACCATTAACAAATTGCACATAGATTATAGAATATAGAATGAATGAATTTTGATGAAAATGTGTTGATGCACGCCTATACTTGAGCTGACAGTAGCTTTGGGCTACACACGCACAGTCACTGTATACTTCTCATGACAAGTTGGCTACTGTACTTCACCTTGCTTAAAGGAGTACTACCATTATCCTGCATTACATACAATCAGACGTGATGCTCAACTGTGAGTACAGTAGGCGATCAATACATCAGTCACGACGCAGCTCATGGTTAGGGATTCAGAACTTTCCTATCAACCACTTGTACAGTCTGATCCTTATGGTTCCTCCAAATAAACAGTACGTAGCTAAGTCAAGTGGCAGAGGGCTCAGTTTCTCAATTGCTCAGTTGTTCAGTGGCAATGTGAGACAGAGATCCGATTGTTTCATGGTCCGATCGCTGGCCAAGAATAGATTTATGTTAAGCTATAGCACCAATCATCGATCTGAAACGCGGGGAAATTGTCATCGGTGTTAACGCGATTAATGTGGCACACGGCTTCTAGAAGCACACCAGAAGCAAGTTCAGGGCATCGGCTGATATTAGAGTTTACAGTAGTCCCGGGTACCGTTGTAAGTTGCATTATGAGACCATCTGAATCGATAGGTAAAAGAGAAGTCTAATCTGCCGATCTGATTAAATCGACATGAATACTGCCTAAACCCAGACAAATGGTCTCAATTTTCCTCATTTTGGGACCCGGCACTTCACAGAGCCGACCATTACGCGAGATACCTCGGGACTCACCTAAACCGCAAGATAACTCTAAAAAATAGCCCATCTGCAAACCTTATCTGGCCAGCAAGGAGGATTTTTCCACAACATTCTTTCCTAACAAGACGTAGAATGGAGCAATCAAACCGATAAAAAATAGCACGATAAGAGAAAAGAGCACAGCCTTACCACTACCAGCTCGAAAAATATCATATTCGGAATAATTGAAGGATCTACTCTTTCTCACGTACATGAGGCCTGCATGAAAAACGCATCAGCTGATGCTGGTCTGACTCGACTCGCCACTGGCACGTGAGTGAAATTCGCCACTACAAGTAGTGCGTTTCCGAAACCCAAAGCTCTACACCTGGAACCTTCGGTGTAGATATTTTGAAAAGAGAGGCAGGCTATATATATAACTACATACCACTATTATTACCACGGTCTCAACCAAAAAAAATACACAACACCACAGTCATACTAAGCAAGAGCTACAGCAGATAGCTGCTACACCGACATACGAAGACTCCGCTAATACACCTAGCAACCTACACTAACCGCTTGTGACACTAACATACAACCCCCCAAACATTCTCACTGTCACATGAACAGCTCGAATAGTACAAACACCACCTCTCCTACTACTTCCGCCACCTCCACCGCCCCCACAGCTTCTTCAGCGTCTGCGTTCACCTTTCTTCCGACCCCGCAATCGCCAGACTTCTCCCCCGAACATGCTCGATATCTCAACTGGCTCAGAAGCATCTTCCCGGTTCATACGATCCCTGTATTTACAGGAGACGCCGTGCTAGTGGCCGAGAATGACCAGTTGGCACGCGACTGGCTGCTCTCCGTCGAGAACTTTCTCTGCACATTTCCAGTGCCCCATCATGCGAGACCTCATCTTTTGGGATCTCGACTGTTTGGCTCTGCAGGGCTCTGGTGGCGACAGAGCATGGCCAAGAACATTCTGTCAAACTGGCAAGAGTTCAAGAGCAACTTTATCAGCCACTGGTGTCCTGAATTTGACCCTCGGTCACAAAGCCACTTTTTCCACAAAGTCAGGCAGGGAGTGGCGGAAACGGCAGCTGAATTTGCTCAGAGACGAGCACAGGCTTGCCAAACCATCGGTGCACCGAAAACCTACCACGTCAGTCTTCGACGAAGCAGGAAGCTCATTTATGACCCCGACAACCAAGTCTACCTGTGCATGGTGAAGCCAAGGAAGGAGTCTGGGGCTATCTCTCTGGAAGAGCTGGACCTGGTGTCTAAAAACGGAGACATCATGGTCAGCAATCCGCCTGACTTGGCCAAGTCTCCCTTCTGTGTCAACTACGGTCTTTGCCACCATGAAACTGAGTTTATCGAGTACCACATGAACCGGATGCTCGAGGAGGGTTTGGTCGATCCTACCCAGTCAGTCTATGGAGCACCAGTGCTGATTATCATCTCAAGAGATGGAGAGTTCCGCATGTGTACAGATCACCGCATTCTAGATGACCGATCTATCAACGATCGCTTCTGGTTGCCGAAAACTGATGAGATTTTGTCTCAAATCGGACACAACGGAATGTTCTCGAAACTCAACCTCTTCTCGGGATACCACCAGACATTCAAGAAACTCACTAGTCTGTCGAATAATGATATCTCCGTCTTTCCCTTGGATCTGCGAGAGGACAGAGACAACCATCTGGGGTTGTCTGAGATGCTGGATCATCTTGGTGGCTGTCTGAGTGGCGTTGTATTCGATGAGTTCGACAATCTTGTCGTCTGCTCGAAAAATCGAGAAACCCATTCGGCAGATCTTGAAAATGTTCTTCGTGTACTTCGTCAGAGGCACATCTACGTTAACAAGCACCGGTCTGATATGTTCAAGCCGTCGCTCGACATGTTGGGCCACATCGTTGACAAGCAGACCTGCCGTCCTGACTCTATGAAAGTGTGCACTATCGTTAACTGGCGTACGCCTCTGAACTCCACTGAGGTTGCATCCTTTCTACATTTATCAGGATATTACCGACGCTACATCCCCGACTTTGCAGCAATTGCTCGTCCGTTGGCCCTCTTGTGTGGAGAGAACAAGGCTTTCGTCTGGTCTGAAAAGTGCCAGAGTGCCTTTGACCTTCTCAAGACAACCCTCGTGCGTGCAGCTCCTGTGCGACTCGAAACCCGACAGGGGGCATACAGACTATCAAGTGCTATTTTCGAGACATGTTTTAGTGTGATACTAGAGCAGCAGGACGAATCCGGAGCATTTCATGTGATTGATCGCAAGAGTGCTCGATTCCATGGTCTTGAGTTGCGCTTCTCGGAGTATGAGAAGAACATCAAGGCCATAGTTTATGCACTTCGCAAATGGCGAATCGGGCAGGACTTCTTTTGGATCCAAACTCGGTTCCCTCTTTCACGAGAAATCATTCTCAACCCTGCATATCTCAAGGGCAGTTCTCTTTCGAGGTGGCTACATTTCATCCAAGCCCACCTGTTCGCGGTGATTGATATTAGTCAGACTAGACGTCAGATTTCTGGAATGGAAGGCTTGAAACGCGGTGCTGATGTGGACAGAGAGATGGCAGGCAGTAACATGGGCTCGGGCCTCAACCCGCTGGCTAAGAGAGTATGTGTGCAAAACTAACGCAGCAAAACGAGAAGCAAAAAGAATTATTGTATATATTGAATGGATGAATGTCGAGGTAGACTTTTCTCATATGTGCAACTGTGACCTTCCAACATGGCCAATTCCTTGCTCCAAATTTGACTTCATGTACTATGGTCAGAACAGAACAGTCTGTAGTGTGTCAGCTAATGAAGCTGTCACGTGCCAAATGATGTGGGTCGTTTCTTCAGCACTTACTAACATCCTCTGAACTTGTCCCTCTTAGATTGACCCTCTAGTCGTAGAGATATTGGCAATCAAAGTTCGCGGTCACGTGACTCTATCTGCGCTCCCCCGGTCGAAATTTCTCAAAAAAAGCACAATTTTCGGGCTGTTGGTGTAGTGGTAACATATCTGCCTTCCAAGCAGGTGCCAGGGGTTCAATTCCCCTACAGCTCATAACAGCGATTCTCTTTTTGCCGGTGATTTTGGTGGCCTGTAGGTGGTACAGTATTTTGGTCAGCTTCCACACCACCAATTCAGTAGCACGCCGTACAAACTTTCAATTAGAATTCATTAATACATAGTGCCACCAGGATACCCACCAGGTGCCAATTCCGGTTCGATCCATTAGTTGTTCTGCTCAACGATGGCGACGTATTGATCCACCTGGTCAATCCATGGTTTCACCGAGGGGTTGGAAAACTTGTAGGTTGGATCTCCCCGCATGTAGACCTGACGCTCGTCCTCCTCGTCAAATGTGTTTCTGTAGCACAGCTGGAAGAGGAACTGGACTCGTCGAGAAAAGTCTCTGTTGCTGAAGAACTCGTTTCTGTGCACATCTCGCAGGTCCTGGTAAAGCCTCACGTAAGTGGTAGTAGGACACCAGTTGTCCAGAACATATCTTCTGACTGCAGTCCAGTATTTGTTGCCGAAAACAATCTTGTTGGACGAAGACCCCTCCGGCTCAATGCCCTCCGTCTCCTGAATTTCACTGCTGATGCGTGCGAACCGTCTCCGAAGCCACAGCTTTTCCTCCAGGGGGAAGTGTTCCAGTAACAGCTTGACGTGTCTGTGTTTATCCTGGGATGTGTCTGCGTCTTCCACTGCCAGATCAAACTCCAGCATCCATCTGATGTTCTCTGCTCCCAGTGAGTCGACGGGATAAGGCGTTGTGAGCATTGTTGGAGGGTTGGCGTGTGATTGAATGTGGATTGAACTGGTGTACAGAACGAGTACTCCGTACAGTACTTATAGTCAGACCAAGGCAAGGTTCGGGGCTACCACGTCTATACATCTTGGCGGTCACGTACACAAAGTGTTCTACATACTCGTGCTGTGCTGACTACCTCAGCCGCATTGCTCAGATACTGATAGCATTGCAGATCGACATCCACGTGCAGTATCGAAAACACGTGGGGCAAACAGGGGGTAGGAATACATTGGTGTTTGTATGTATGTACTTTTTTTTTGCTCACAACCGACTGCACGCTAGCGCCCATTTTTTTTGTCGCGTGCCACTCATAAATTCCACCTATATATGCACCGGAATCGGTTAAAGCCACGCTAGCGGAGAATCTTGTGAATCTTGATGATGATGGTCAAATATGCATAGTTTGACCACCCCTAGTCACGCGACACAGATAGGCTGTAGGGTTTTTGAAAAGAGCGCAGGGGTCCCTATAGTTTCAACTCTTCTTCGGATTGCTCTTGGCTGCTTCACGATCCAACTGACAACTTCAAGGCTGTCTCTAGTTTCGGAGTTTTGTGCTAAATAAACTAAAGGAGTGATTGCCCAACTAAAACCTAAACCGGACGCACAACCGATGTAGGGTTTCGCTAACTAAAATAGCGAAAATGGGCTCTGAAAAAAGACACCACAACTCCAGCAATACAATAGAGGTGAAGTGTTGGGTGCATAACATGTCGTTGAAAATAATAAGCGGGGCTGGCCAGAGACTACGTTTTGGTCACTACAGTGGCTATTGGACATCTTGTGTTAGCCAGAGTTCCTGCGAAATGCATAGTTCACATATTTTTAGTCTGCGTTTTGGTGATGTCTGCAAGGTCGGTTACCCTGCCTATAATCGATCTTGGATTGACCAGCAAACGAGATCACGTGACAGTCACGCTAGGCAACCACGAATGTCTTGCTACAGCTTTCATTCTTACCGGGTGGCCATTCCATCCGTGTCAATATTTCTGCTTTGACTTCGCTGGACTCATTTTTATAACTTAATCAATACCATTTATACATAATTCTATGGTTGGAGAGAAGAATCAAGCTACCGGTAGTGTGTACTTTCTGGGGTACTATAGTTAGGTAGTCGTCTTAGGCAGTCTTCTGCTTCTTCTTCTCCGCGTCCTCGTCGTCTTCATCCTCTCCCAGGGCCTTTGCGACCTGCTTTCTATACTTTTGCTGGGTCTCGGCCTGGTCCAAAAAGATGGGGTACTTGGCATCCAAGATCTTCTTGTCCAGAGTGTCGGTCTCGGGGTAGATAGCCTTGCCCGGTCCGGACAGCTCACCCATAATCTCCCAGAGATCCTTCTTGTGGGCAGCTCGAGCTCCGAGCATGGCAGATCCGAGCACAACAGCCGCATCAATGTACTTGGGGATAATGAGAGGGTAGCCGGTGGCAGAGCTCATGATTTGGGTCAGCACGTGGTTTCGGCACTGGCCTCCAGACAGGTAGATCTGGTTCACCTTGTGGCCGGCGTTGTTCAGAGCCTCCACAATCTGACGGGTCTGCTGAGCGATGAACTCCACAGCACACAGGTAGTGCAAAGCGAGGTTGTCGAGAGAAACGTCAAAGTCGAGACCAATAAAGGCACCCTTCATGGTCGAGTCAGCAATGGGAGATCGGTTACCGTGCAGGTCGCCATAAAAGAACATGTTTCGGGTGAGGTACAGGAGCGAGCCGGCGTTTCGCTCCAACTTCATCTCCTCCAACCGGTTGTTGAGCCAGTCAAAGGTCGAGATGCCTGCCTCTCCAGCCTTGGCCACCAATTCCAGGTGGGCTGGGTGGGATGTAAGAATGTGATGGAGAAGCTCTCCAGTGGCAGACTGGCCTCCCTCGGCAAGCCAGTACCCCTGTTCAAGAACATCTCGGTAAGGACCCCACACGCCGGGCACGAAAATGGGCTCCTTCGACATGACCAGATGGCAGGTTGAGGTACCTGCAACTGCGGCAAGTCGATGGGTAGCTAGCTCGATGGACTCGGTGTAAGAGGGATGAGACTCCTTGAGAATATCGGTCTTAGCGGCCACGGTTCCAATCCAGCCGGCGTAGGCATCAATGACGGCTGAACCCACAATGGTGGATGTTGTGAGACCCAGATCCTTGGCAGATTCCTCGCTGAGAGGACCAATTGCGTCACCTGCGGTCAAGATGTTCTTGCCGTGCTCCTTGAAAGAGCCTCCGAGCTTGGCAAAGTCGTTCTCAACGAGCTCGGGCAGTCCGATGGCCGTCAGGAAGTCTCGGTTCCAGCCCTCGGTAGAGTTATCGACTCCAACGGGCTCAAAGCCCTGCTTGCACGTGATTGAACAGAAAGATCGGGTCTCCTTGCCGGTAGCCTGGTGGGTGAGGTAGTCGGGAAGATCGTAGAACTTGCACTTGTCGAACACGTCCTCGGGCATGTTATCCTTGAGCCACAGCATCTTGGGGATTTCCATCTCCACGCTCATTCGTCCTCCCACGTAGTTGAGCAGCTTGAAACCAGACTTGTTGATTTTCTTGGTCTGCTTGCCGGCTCGGTGGTCCATCCACAGGAGGATGTTCTGGTGCGAGTCGTGGAAGTCGGGGCCCACAGCGACGGGCTTGTTGTCTTCATCCAGCACCACCAGGGAACAGGTGGCGTCAAATCCAATACCCTTGACCTGAGAGGGGTCCACGCCGCTGTCCTCAATCACCTTCTTGGTGCAGAAGCACACAGACTCCCAGATTTCAGTGCTGCTCTGGTTGATGTAGTCGGGAATGGGTTCCCACTTTGTGATGTTTTTGGAGGCCAACGAGACGATCTCGCCCTCCGAGTTCATGAGGCAAGCTCGAGCCGAGCCAGTACCGACGTCTACTCCGATGTAATGTGACATTGTCGTTTTTTTGGAGTGAATTGAGTGTTTTATTGGTCGCAAAGTCGATGGACAGACACGCAGCTTTATATATATTGATTGCTACAGATAATGCATAAAGCCAAACTTAGAAGGGCTTGAGGAGATGACAGCATGGAAGAGGGTCTAAAAAGCGGAGAAAGAGAGATGGTGAGGGGAAACTGATACTGGGGCGGGTAGGGTACTAGATTAGGAGACTGGCAGACTCTCGGACGCGTTCGTCGATAATTGCGTGGTTTGGACAGAGCCGAATTAATATGGCTCTACCGGACTCAAATGTACTGCGCCTGCATGCCACGATATGCGTGTAAGACATGGTGACGGAACCACATCGATGAATTAAAATGCCAAATATCAAAGTAAAAATCTAAAAACGGGGCAAAAATCGAGCACAAATGATGTCATCTCACAGTCGGAGCCCTACAACTTCCTGGAATCCGTAGTCATTCTCTCTTTGTAAATGTCACATGTTTATGGGGGCCAATTGCATGGAGAGCTGCTCTTAGTTACTGTAGAGAAGAGTGTAGAGCACAAAGTGGTCAGTGTTTGGTAGGCGTCGATAGCTGGAGATGTGGGTCGATGTGGGGGCCATAATGGGACATGTTGGGAAACTTCCAGGCTCGGTATAGATCCACTAACTGTTGACAATCTTCATGTGTACATACTGTATTGTGCCTGATAGGATCAAGTTACTGCCAAGTGCATCTCTGACACGTTCCGCGAGAATTGAGTCTACATGTGATGAGAACAACCAACTCTCCCCGTCCTCCCCATATCAATAGGCCAAAACCTATGGCAAGCGAACACCGTAGAAGAGTGTACCCCCAAAGTCTAAAATGTAGCACAAGTTTCAGACGTACAAGTAGCCTCTAGCTGGCTAACCGTCTGAAAGTGAGGGTTAGGGCTATCACCCTTTTGGGTCACGAGGCTAGGGTTAAGCAGTCGCTCACTTTATCTTGCCCGTGCTTAACCTTGAAGGTCATTATCTGGCCATCTTGACGCATCCAGAATGAGTTGGGTGGGAGACGAGCTGAGTAGTGTAGCACTGGGCAAAGTAAGGGAGAACCACACGTAGCATGACTTGCGATCAAAGGGCGGACCTGTCAGCTTACTTCAGACATACATGTTACAAATACACCGCCAACACTCGATCTCACTAAAAACACTTGATTGATTGATTAATGGTTGCTCGCATATGATAATGCATGAGCGATATAAATAGCTGGGTTAGAGAGCGAACGGATAGCACGTGATGACAAATGATAGGTAGATGTGAACAAGTTCACCCTGGCTCTTATCGCTGTCAGAACTGTTAGGGTAGGGTCATGCACTGATGGTCATAGCGTCACAGTGAGTACACCAGCAGATACTGCAGAAGAGCACCAAAGGCAGTTGGGGGCTGAAGTAAACCACATTGCTTCATCGTGTGCTACGGAGAAAGCGGTCCTGAAGGAGCGAATCACCTTCGTAGTAACGTTTCTGGCAACCGGAAAGATCAGGTACAGTAGACAGAACCCAAAAGCCACAGGAGGGTGACCCTGGCAAAACGGAACAACATGCCCGGCTGGGCATTCTGGTGGTAATGACTTAGATAATGACGGCTGGGTCAAAACTCAAAGGCGCTTCCACCCCTTCCGCACGAGATCAGACCTGACAGGGCGATGACAGGGGGGAGTACAACGACTCAAGGGACCCCGGCTGTAACTCGGCTGTCGTTCCGCTCATGACATACCACTTCCGTTCCCTTCTGGCACAAACCCCTGAACACTCCTTGGATCATACTCACTTGTTGCAGCCGGAGAATACTTATACTCTCGAGCAGCAGATAGAACAGGTGGCCGTAGCCGTTCCAAACCATGTCCTTGGCAGGAACGTCACTCTGGCCACCGTAATCGGGCCAAGCAGCGTGTACTGAAAGACGTGAACTTGACCCCCCTCAGAAACAGCCCGTGCCCACCACCTCAAACAAACCTCTGTTGACTCAGTCGGGGCGCTGTCATAAAGAACTTTTCCAAAATGTACTTGTCCTCCTTGTACTTTTCCTGCTTTTCAAACGCCTTGATGTACTTCCACCCCAGGGTCGTCATACACTCGCCACAGGTGATGTCGCAGACTAGGTGTTTGCCCGTAGTCATCTCCTTCTCCACCGCCTCGTGCTCCTGGATGTTCACCACCTTTCGGAACAGGTAGGCCGTCCCCATGGCTCCCTTGAAGCTCTTGGACATAAGCTCGTCGTGGGTGGTCAGATGTTGGCCGCATTTTTTGCATCGGTACACCTGGCCGTCCAGGTACTCTGTGTATCTGAAGCCCATGTTGGTTGTTGTGGTTTCTGGCGGGTCTTGTGGTTCCTGGGTGAGTGTCGTGGCGGACCTGTAGGAGTGACTGCTCCAAATGACTTGTGCCCAGTCACACCCCAATTACAAAATAAGGTTACCAAGCGTTATCTCAAATGAGTAGGAGCTAATTTAGGCGTGCGCTGGCAGGAGCGCCAAAAATCGCCAAAAATCTAGTAAAACATAGAAGAGCACACAAAAGCCTGGAAGCCTCTTGCCAAGCATAGATTTCATTAACTGCAAATTACGTCAGATGGTGCCAACGGTTTTCGGCTCGTTAGCTTGACTTCAAATGTTGCTCTGCAGAGATTATGTACACCCAAACTCTATGGAGGATGGGGTTGACGAGTGTCTAATGTGGACAACTAAGTAACACCAGAGCGATTTAGAGATTGATTCCCAGAATTAACTAGCTTAATGGTATACCATCTACTGCCTTGTGACCTATGAAGAGGCCTTTGAAGATCAAATCGTGTGTGTTGTGCGAGTGAGTAAGCTATTGTATGTACAGTAGTCCAACATGAACCACATGACATGTAGCCATAGATTACCCACGAAGTTCTTGTTTCAATTACAGTAATGGATACCCATATACTTCTTTACTTGTACTGTGTAAAGCTTCGCGGAGAAGATCACGAAATTGGACAATCCGCCTGTGTCTTTCTGTGACGACTAACGGTCTGCTGAACACTCGCACGAAACATCACACTGATTGATCACATTTAGGAGTTCCGAACCGCTAACATAAGCAGCAAGAGATCTTTATCATCTATGCCATGTAAAGCTGTAAAACAGAACTCCACTTTGGCTCTTCCCCTATACTATATAACCCACACATCCATAAAACTCGTAAGACTGTGAGCGTCCATAATGTCATCTCAGGACCGTCCATAATCTGAGAAAGATATATAAAGCCCTTGGACTTTCCCTCAAAGCTCCCCTTCTCACAGAACTCGTTCCAAACAGTATTAACTTGACAACCATGAGCAGCATTCACAGCAACAGCAGCAACAGCAGCATTCACTACGACACAGTCGTCTCTGGAGTTACCAAAATCACCCAGCCCACCGTAGCCCTTGCCCATCCTCTGCGCACCATCTACGATTACCATTGTGACAAGTCTGTCTCTACCTCAGACTCTGCTGACTCTGGAGATGCTCACAGCTTCACTTCAAGCTCCTATGCTTCCATTTCCACTCATAGCAGCTTTCATCCCACCGTCCGAGAAGCAAAACTCAAGCATATGACCAGACTGAAGCAGTGGACTAGACGAGTCAAGGAGAAAATGCTGACCAAGCTTGCTCCTCCCGTCCACCCTTCCACCACTCTATCTTGTGTGCATCAGCTGATTGAATCTATGGATGTTCCGCTTGTGGACCCTACCACCGATCAACTTACCCAATGGCCAGTTCTGCTCAAGCTTATTGATCACGTGACCCACAACTTCCCCTTTAGCCAAAACCAGCTGTGGTGCATTCAGCGCACTATCAGTCGGCTAGACACTCTAGTTTTTGATGCTGAAAATGTCGAAACTGTTGTATTGGACATGGACGAAACAGAGACCAAACTGATCAGTCTTGTTTACAAGTATAAGACAACATTTTGTCTCAACTACTTGCGAGAGACTAGCTATTGAATTTAATTTGTAATATATTGAGCGAACAAGAATTATTCATGTAGACTGTCTTATCAGAGTTCATGACTCGTACTAAGCTCACGGACACCGTTTGGGGAGTGCATAGAATGAGTATGTTCATGCCAGACTCGTCGAGCATCTACAACTACTACAACGAGCAACTTGATAACAACAACGAAATGTCCAGAGGAGCTAGGCGGGTCAAAATGACCGCTGGTGGGTATTATAATCAGAAGCCAGGGTTGGCCCAATTCGCTGCTGATAGGCATAACTTGGAGATGGTAAGGCTGACAAGGCTGCTGGAAGACACCACTCAAAAGCTGAAGGAAAAGCAGGAATTCATTGACACTCTACCACGCAACTGTTTGGCTGCGGTGAGAGGCGAAAGCACCGACTTCAAGATTGTGTGCAATGATGAGGCTGTCATTCCCGTTCACCGGGCTGTTCTGTCTTCTTTCTGGCCCTTTTTCAAAACAATGATGGAGACCAACAGCAAGGAAAAGGAAGACGGTACTTTGCATCTTGACTACAGTTCTGATGTCGTTGAACTGCTCGTGGCTGACATTTACGGTCAAAAAATCGATCTCAGTTACGATCAGGCTTTGTCCCTACTGGAGGTCACAGGAATGTACGACCTCCGTGATTTGTCAGCTATCGCATACAAGAAGATTTTGCGGGCTGAGCCTGGCTTGGATCTCGAGGACTCTGTCAAGGGCTGGAGAAGTGCCAGGCAAGCTAATCATGCTATTGCAAAAGCCTTTTTCGCCAAACTTGTCAAGACGAGAACGAAATTAGCACTAGAGCAGGCCGATGTGGTACCTGAGTTCGACGGTATGACTGAGCAGGAGACTCTTGAGCTGCTCTGCGATTTGGTGAAGATTTAACGATTTGATTTTTTGTCTTCTGATAGCTACAATTCAATTCATTATAACATCAAAAGGCATCCTTCCAATAATTGAATGTAAGGCAACGCACCGTATTACTAACATTTTAGGTCAGACGGGAACTGGGAAACAAGTGGCTGTAAAACAATGATATAAAAACCAGTGTGTCACAGGGTACTAACAATCACGACACATCAACTTTCACTCTGTTCCTGCTGGACTTCCTCCTGTCAGTTCACACTCCTCCAACCACAGCGCCATTGCCTCGGGTTCCTGAAATTGGCCACTCTCCGAGTTTTGTTAATTCTAGGGAAATAAATTTCGAGTCACGTGACATATTGGAATCCTCAATATCGGATTCACGAGGGCCCAAAACACACGCGGATTTAGCTCAGTTGGGAGAGCGCCAGACTGAAGTCATATTCGGTCTCTATAAGTAATCTGGAGGTCCTGTGTTCAATCCACAGAATTCGCATGTTGCCTTGGCTACTGGTGGAGTCCACCATTCTAGCTGAGATGCTCTTTTTTTTCGTGTTCTGCTGCACGCACTGTTGCATGTTCGAGGTTGCACAACATGCAAGTCGTAGAAGACCGCAAACAACGTCGATATCGTTGAAAGCTCACAGCGAAAACATCATGAAGTGAGCAAGACTTTCAGTTCTGTTGCTGGTTGGTTATACTATCAACTCGACACCATTCTCGTGTGGTTATAGATCAGTCTTCGTAAAGTAGGCTTTAAGGTTGGTCACAACTGTGCAGCGAACAGTGGAAAACTTTAATGGCGGGATAGATAGTCTCAAATAAGCTTAAGGTTACGACCAGAGGTGATCTTGTATGTGGGGGATGATTGCTGTACAGAGTAATTTGCATACATGGCCCCCATCGCATATGTATGGTGAATAAATAATACTAATTTACATGTTAACTCAGCCGCTTTCGCTGACATCGTCGTCGCTATCATCGTCCAGCTCTGGCGAGTCACTCGAGTCACTCGAGGAAGACTCAAACCGAGCCCGGCCACGTGCCCGTCCACGTGACGCAAGAGATGTCACGGGACCAATTCGCTTTCGGGGTTTGGGTTGATTCTTGGGAACTGCCACGATCTCCACAAACTCATCCGAGTCCGAACCGGAGGATCTGTCTGAATCCGAGTCGGAAAACAACGACACCCGATTCTTCTCGCGAGCGTGAAAGAGATCGGTAAACGAGGGAGGCTTTTTTTCGGGCTCGGCAGTTTCCGCGTCGTTTCGGTCGACCTCTGAGTTACTTTGCTCTTCGTCTGCCTCTGAGTCACTTTGCTCCTCATCATCTGAGATGTCGTCATCCTCCTCAACATTCCTGCCACGGGCTCGTCCCAGGCGCCCTCTAGTTTGTCCACGCTTCGGTGCGGAAGTCACTTCCTCGTCTGACTCGTCAGCAGATTCCGACTCATCGTCTTCTTCTGACTCACTGTCCGAAACAACTCGAGCCCGAGCACGACTCGTTCTAGTTCTCTTTTCGACTGGCGCTTCTAATTCCTCCTCCTCCTCCTCTTCTTCTGACTCACTGTCCGAAACAATTCGAGCGCGGCTCGCTCTAGTTCTCTTTTCGACTGATGCTTCCTCCTCCTCCTCCTCCTCCTCTTCATCGAAGTCAGGCGGGATCTCTCTGTAGTTTGGTTTACCCGCCGACCGTCTTCGAGACTTTGTCGTAGTGACGGGCGATTCATCCTCTTCAACCTCATCATGTGACTCATCGGAGTCGCTGCTTTCCTCACCTTCTTCACTGAGCGAGTCCTGCTCGTCAACTGATTCCTCTTCTTCTTCCTCTTCTACCTGAGAAGCAGGAGGAGGCCCGACCTTGAAGTTCTTGGGAACGGGTTTCAGAATCGCTTCTTCGTAGGAGTCGTCGTTTGAACGCGATGAGGTATTCGACAATTCAGCCACATTCTGCGAACTCGTGTCTAGCTCTTCATCGGAAATCTCAACATCAGAGGGGAGCTCGGAGAGATCTGAATCAGACTCCGCAAGAATAGACTCCTCAAGCTCGCGGGATTCTTCACGTGATATATCAACCCCCAATATCGGGTCATCATTAGCGTGAGAAGAATCGCCCTCACGTGATCTGCCTTCGTCCTCCTTCCGTCCATTACCATTCTTCATCTTCTTCACAGATCTTCCTTGTTCGTCGTTGTCGTCCTCTGCGACAAAACCGCGTTTCTGTCCCCGAGAGCTGCCGGAATCATGTGTCGGCTCTTTCCTGCCTTGATACGCATCCCAGAACCGCGTCATGATCGCATCAGTTTCAGAAACCACCGGATCATCAGCCCCTCCGTTTGCTGAGCCATCGTTACCCCAGAAGCCTGGCGCTGGTTTCTTGCCGAGAAATCCGCCATAGCCCAGCCCTCTGTCGAGATCATTGAGCTTCTTGGTCAGCTCGGATTTCAGCCTGCCCAGCTGGTGGTGAACAAGAGATACACGACCCAGCTCCTGCTCAATGTAGTTTCGCGACTGTCTGGCTCTCGCATCGTGGAACCCCACTCCCATGGCAGACAATTGTTCGTCAACCTGCGCCTTGATCTGTGCCTCGGAAAGCTCGGGGGTTGACGTCGTTTTTGTGGTAGGCCCCCGTTTCGCGCGTGAAGGGCGAGCTTTAAGAATATCATTGTCGTTGTTGTCGTCGTCGTCGTCGTCGTCGTCGTCGCTCGAGATCACGTGACTGTCCACATGATCGGGAGTCGGTGATTCTACCGTCTGACTTGTCGGTTCGGTTGTGTTGGCGCGTGGCTCATCGCTCTGGCTGTCTTCATCACTCAGACTCTCGTCCACGTGTGGCTCAATACCGCGTTTCTGAAGCGCGCCGCCATATTCGCCAATGTCAAACTCATTTGCCACCCGATCCGCGAGTTCGCTAAGCTCCTGGCTAGAGAGCCCCCTCTTGAGCTCAGCAAACCTCGTGTTCCATTCCTCCAAGCTGTGGTGTGGGAACTTGTTGGCTATCCAGGGTATGCAGTCGATGCTAATGTCGTCTTTCCCGGAGCTGAATAGCCCATATGAGTAGAGTAGTAGCTCGTCATCGGACTTTGTGAATTCGAGGGCTGAATTCGTCGCCATGATTTTTTTCCCTCGTCGCTGTGTTGGTGTTAAGGCTGATGTTGGAGGAAGGTTTAGAACATTTTAGGTTGCAGTCACGTGAAGGCTAATCACGTGTGATGGATGTAATGACAATACGAAACGAGAAGAGAGATGGGAATTCCTGGTGATTGACAAGAGCAGTCCGAGAATGTGCGGTCATGAAACCGTCCTGCGTGCTTTTAGGTTTTACCCGAGCAAATTTGTTAACTTGTTGAGATTTAGTTGGACTTTGCTGAATAGTTTGTTAAGTCCTACACGCAGCCAACAACACTAAAGGAGAAATGAGCCATATTGTTAGAGATTAACAAGAGGAATGAGTGTTGACCCCTTGAGGTTTAGATGGTGAGGTACGGAGGTGCTATCCACCGTATAGTGGGTATTTAAAGACAGGCACGGAACGATTTTGAGCCGTATTCCATTTGTAAAGTGTGCGTGAATCAGAATAATAAACGAACTTATAAAACGATCAGTGCCAAGTACGCATGCTGCATGTGCTGAAGCAGTACCATCTCAACTCTGCCCACTGGCGATCACCAACAAGGTACATTCACGAGATTTGAAAAGGGTTTCGATTTGTAGCTATTTCCAACAGACAGTCAGTCGCGTAAATAACCTACACTCATCGGATTCTAGACCTCTTCCATCACTTCACGTGCCTTTGCGCATGATCTACATCAGACACCTGCCTTTCAGATGTTTTTACATGTAACGAAGCATGCTACCCATTTTTGGGTGTCGTCTCTGGCTGGTGGGATTAGACACCCTCCTTGAGCATCCATGGCGTCTATGAAGCCACCGGGACTCGGATCATCGTGTTGCCACCTCTGTGTGTCAAAATCGCTTCTATCGCACCCCTTCCAAACTCTCACGGAACGACGGAGCTCCTCCACCTTTTGGTTATCAGGCTTCAGAGTTGCCTCAGTGAGACAGCAAGTTTCAGAGTGCGCAAGGAGAAGCAGGGATGTGAAGTCGCAAGTTCCTCTGCCTTGTTCAACGAGGTGGCAGAACCTATTCCGCAGTTAGGTGATTGTCAGTCCCGGTGTGCCAAATATAATTGTTTGATACTGGCATGTCACAACACAACTAATTACAACCCCCACAGTTCTGGAAACCTTAAATTCCAAGGCGCGGAAGTCTCAAACGGTCTTCAAGTGGGGTCCTACCAGCTGAAAAGCCACGGAAGCTGGTGAGAACCCACTTGTTGACCGTTTCAAGCATCTAAGTCAATTTGCAACATCACGTGACCAAATTTTTCACATGATGGTACACTTGTAGCCCTAGATCCAACGCCACCCAACAGTGTCGCACGACTAACCAAGACGGTACAGCACTAACAAAGCCTATTTTAGTGTTGCATGTACACAACTTTGGAAATGCACCACTCGAATCAACACCATAGTAAGTAGGTTTCGGACTCCGACGATGTCCAGAGGAGGTGACACACGGGTTGTGACAAGAAACGGAGATTCTGGGTGTGATCATCAGGTCTCGAAGAACATTTTCTGTTTTTAAAATTTGAAATCGGACTAAAACTGACGGCTCTAGGGGAGACACGAACACGCACGGCTCTGTCGTATATTTGCCACCTTACATGGTTCGAACCTTGATACAAGTGGCTTTTGCGAATATATCGGAATTGAGGCCCACTCAGCCCTCTGATTCGAAATCCAGTTGAATTAATGGAATCCTCGTACTCTACTACCCCATATTTTCGAGCCAGAGTCTTTTTTCCCGGTTTACTCCAGCCGCTTCAGGGGCATCCATTTCTTATCGTGGTGTGCTAATATGAAACTTTATCATAATTGCTATCCCTCGCGCTAAATACATAACCATGCCAGAATCCGAGTCTTGGGTCCATCGACCTCGAATCGACCCTCAAGATTCATCCGCCGGGCCTCGAGAACTCTTTGGTCCTCTCCACACCTTTCCATCCCACAAATGCCGTCTCCGATCCCGATTTTCCTGGCTCTGGGCACCCTTTGCCTGGCAATGGGCATCTACGGTGTCATTGGACCAAACTTCTACATCACGGTGTTCTGCCGGATGGAATACCGTGATCACGTGACCATCTCTCCACTCTCGCTGGACGAAAAGAACCCTCTTTGTCATACCTCAGCCATCCAGGAAAAGGTGTCGAGCTTCGAGTCCGTTGCGAATCTGATCCAGGGAATAGTGCAACTTAGTCTGGTGGCTCAATGGTGTTTCTTGAGTGACAAGCTAGGTAGAAAGCGAGTCATGGTGATCATCGGATCTTTGTTTCTCCTTTCACTAGCGTTGACTCAGATGTTCAGAACCTATTGGTACATTTTCTCTCCGAAATGGTTCATTCTGGCCTCCGTTCTTGACCACTCTGAAGTTCTGGGCTCACTCATCATTCTCTATTTCTCCGACGTCTGGGAACCGGAGACTTACTCGCTGTACGTGGCCTGGTTTACGGGCTGTTTCCTACTCATTGGAGGATCGGTAGGAAGCTCTCTGGGAGCGTACCTGGCAGGCAGATGGAGTCTTATCAAGGTATCAAGTGTCGCACTATCTCTCATTTTTGCTTTCATCTGTTTACTCATCACCATTGTCAAGGACGATAGGACCATCAGACTGCCCAACGAAAACTCATCCGCAGAACCGAACAATGAAACTGCAGAGGATACAATCACCAGCTTTGAGGCCCTCGAGGGGGTTGCCCCCTTGGGCGGATTTTCCGAGGTTGAAGATCGAATTGAACACCGCGGACTCAAGATCGATACCAAGGTTAGCGTGACAGAAACTCGTGAATACTCCCCGACCGTGAGTAGGAAGGCCTCAAGAGACTCCGGCGCACCATCACGTAAACAGTCGTCAAACTCGCTCGACTTTTTCAGTCCATCACGTGACTACCCATCAAGTGGTACTACCATTGAAGTTTATGGCGAAACTTCTCCATTGCACCCTGCGACACCCGGATCATCACGCGATTTGACTTACAACGCAATTGAGTCACCCACAACATTATCCGAGTTTCGAGATTCGACCAAACCCACCTATACCCCATCGATTCATTCTGTTCCAGATACCGAGCCTCCTCAGCCATGGTACCATAACTTCCTGTCCAAAATCAACATCTTGTCACCCATCTTCACCATTTTCACGCTAGTCCCGTCTCGTGACCATCGCAACCTTGTGTTATTCAGCATCATCAATTCTCTTGAGACTGCCGCTTCCTACAGCACCATTTACATTGTTGCGTTGTACGTCCAATACGTCTACGGGTGGACTCCTGCCGAGTTGGGTAAAGTTGTTGCGTTCAGTTCCGCTTTGAAATTTGTCATGGTGGCCGTTGTCACCCCGATCGTGATCAAGTGGCTCAACAAGCGCATGACTAGGAACGACAAAAAGGTCTACAAACACCCGTTGCCTGATATTCCTCTAATTCGCTTCTCCATGCTTTGCGGAGCGATCTACACAACCTCTATCGCACTTACGCACTCTGGCACCATCTTCATTCTTCTTCAGGTGCTATCTTCGGTTCGATCGGTAGCTATTCCGGCCCGTGCTACTTTTGTCATCTCTCTAGCATCACGAGAAAATACCGGCAAGCTTCTGGGCGCAGTGGAACTCATCAGCAAGCTGCTACAGATTCCTGCCACTTCCCTGTTTCTCAAAATATACTCCATGACGGTCGCTGTGTACCCCGCCACAGTGCTGTTGATTGTGGCGGTAGAGGAATGGATCTGTCTGGGTCTAGCTGCCGCCCTGAGAAACTACGTGCTCGAAGAGGGTGTATAGAGATATTTATAGAGAGGGTATAGAGTGATTCATTGAAAAGTACAGTACACTTTGCAATCCATTAGTCCGTTATTCTATATGTCTATGTTCTCCAATCCGTTTTGGGTCCACCACGTTACACGGCTCTCACGTACAGAGGGTCTCGCTGCACGTAATACCGCTTGTCGGTCATGTCCTGGACCATGGCAGTCCACTCGTACTCGCCTGGACAGACGAAAATGGCGCCCAGCGACACCTCACGCGACTCGCCCACGCCAATTTGAGTCAGCGGTTTCTGCAACACGCCATTGTACAGAACACGTCCCTCTATCGGGTCAGGGGCTGAGTCTGCAGCGACGTTTCTGATTTGAGGCAGGATTCTGAGCAAGGGGTAGATTGCGTGGTCGGAATTATTGGTAATGACAATCTGGAAGTCCACATTCTGATCACACGACACTTCGTCCCACAGGGAATCGGTGGCTATCGCCACGCCATCGACCTTGACACTCATGGAAACACTCACGTGCTGCATCTTGAGCACGTTGAGCATGTTTCGCGTGAGTCTGATACCCCGCAACTCCACCTGGCCATGTCGATCGCCATCAATCTCAGTCCAGACTCCGCTCAGCTCGGAAAACAGCGTTTCTCGGTACCAGAATGCCGAGATCATCTGCTCGGTCTGTTGAGCATCCATCTTGGAGTTATGCAAGACCTGACGATTACTCAGGTTCGGGATGGGCTTCATGGTCTGGTCGCGAGACAGCGAAATCCGCTTCAGAGGCAAGATAAAACGTCGCACTCGCCCGGGACCAATCACCAGAGTCGAGCTGTTCTCCTTCGTCTTCAGCTCGATCTTCAGAGGGTGAATCCACGAGTTTCGCAGGTCGATGACGATCAGGCAGTAGTCGGTTAGTGACTCGGAAATGTCCATATTGGGCAAGAACTCCAATTTGCTCTTCTCAGTGAGAGGAATCACGTCATACGAAACCAGCTCGACGGAGGCGTTGACAGTAACCTTGATGGGAATAGATAGCTCTCTGTAAGGTGATCCACATCCATACTGGGCTCTGACAACAGCATCAGTCATACCTCGCTTACCATGGATCTGCAGAGCCAGAGTGAAGCTCTTGCTAGGGGGGATCACCACCTTGTCATTCTCTTGGAGCCACTTGAGGGGCCGTCGTTTCTCCAAAAAGTATTCGAGCTCGTAGATTTCAGACTCAGGTAGGTCCCGTGCCTCTGAGATGGCTTGTCGGAGAGGCTCGAACGTAGAGTCGCTGAAAGTGACGTTCAAAGACGTACATTCCACGAGAGAGGAGATGTTATGAAGGGTGACGTTGCATTCCAGAGTCTGCCCCTCCAACAGCAACAGCCATCCGTCCGTGAGACTCAGATCTGTGACACTCAACACGGGCTGAGGGGGGATCAAAGTGAACGAGCTGCCACTTTCGCTGATCTCGTATTCCTGGTTGGCTGAGCATCCCAGAACAGAAGCACGTACAGACGTGAGCTTGCAAGTGATGATCTCGTCTGTCTTCTCCTTTGCAATCACAGGAGACACGAGAATGAGCTCAGACACAGAGTTGGGAGCCAAGACAATGTTGGTGAGAGGGCGCGAAAGAGTGACCATATCACTGAGCAGGAACAGCTCGGAAATGTGCACTTGGAACAGGTAAGGGTTCTGCAGACGGATCGCAAACTCGCACTCCTCGTTGTTGACTAAAGGTGAGACTGCAGCCGAGGTGGTTGAGTAAGAAAAGGGGGTATATAGAATGCCCTTCTCCTCTGTTGAAGCGCTTGTGAGTCGCTCGTCGCGTCCGAACTTCACAGGAGGGTAGAGCATGTGGCCAATTGAAGCTGATCGCACGAGGTTCAGGTCCCAATAGTCGACATGAATCTTGGAGATGTCATGTGCCTTCTTGACAGCCAGGTACGCCTGCATCTGGTCATGTCGGTGCAGAGTGTCGGCAGTCGTGCTCAATAGCAAACTGTTGTATCGAGCGACACCCTCCCAATCAGGCAGAGTGGCACAAGTCTGGGCGCAGAGCTGCAAGACACGTGTTCGGAGCTCGTTCCACCCCTGGCCCGAAGGAGACAACTTCTGGTTGCCGTAGTTACAGACTAGAGAATCCAGGAACGAGATGGCCGAGGTGATTGCTTCGGTAGAATCGTTTCGCAGCTTGGGAAGCACCTGCTCGACCATTTGGTAGACTATGAACGATCGTTTTCGGCCCATCCCCACCTGCTCATAAGAATCAGCCAGTGATCCCAACAGTTTGAACTGATCCGAAACGCCCAGGTTCGAGAGATTGGTGGAATAAAGTCGGTTTCCCCATGTTCCCACAGCAATAGGTGGTATCAACCCGTCGTGTGTTTTAGTTTGATCAGCAAGATATCGAATGAACCGCATGATTGTCTCACAGTAGACAACCTGGGGGACAGCGTCATCTTGCGACGCTTGAGAAAGCGAGTAGAAATGCAAAACTTGCTCAGTGATCGAAGGCATAATCTCAACGAGAGGGGGCGTTCCTCGTTTGAAACTGCTCTTGACCATCTCCACAATATCGGAGGGGATGGAGAAAGACTCCCCAGCAGCTTCAAGCTGGGTCATTGAAATGGCAGCTCCTTCAGTAGCAGATCCCAGCCACAGGTAGTCTCCCGCGGACTTGAGAATGTGAATGGCATCAGTGAACTCCTTCAGTGCACGTGCAGGCTGCCCCGACAGCAGAAAGAGATGACCTCGCAGCTTGGCATGCCGTCCCTTGTTCACAACCTCAGGGTTCACCGACTTGGTCTTTGTATGTGTCGTCTGACCAGGCCGCTCATCTTTCAGGGTGAAATCCTGGGTCAATGACACACTTCTTCGGTCACTTGAATGGCCCTTCACTTTGACTGCCTCACTCAGGGTCCCCAGCTTGAAATTAGGACTCTTTAGCCCAACAGGCAGGTAGGACATCTCCAATGTCGCAAGTTGTTGTAAAACATTGCCTCCAATTTCCTCCATGATGTCACTCAACGTGTCTGTTGCCGTAGTCACAATCTTGTCCTCGGTCGTATCTTCCAGTCCTCCATCTGTGTTCAGGCTGATGATCCTGTACACCAGTGCATTAGGGTGAGCTTTGCGCAGTGCTTGAACGCTCTCAGCAGAGACGCCATTCAGGCTGTTTGTGACCGCAACCACCACCAAAGTCCTCTTCCAAATCTCCAGATCGTCGAAATGGCGCTTGAGTAGATCCTCCTGACGTGTCACGTGATACTCAAACTGGAGTAACGAATCGGCGTTGTAAAAAGTCGGTGTCTCAGGCTGCCGCGGTTTCACGAGCCCCACAGACTTGAGCTGGGTCACGTGACCGTGGAACTGGTCCAGCGTGCAGTTCAACGGCACTACCGACGTCCGGATACGTGTTGGCGACGAGTAGGCGTAAGTCATGCTGATCTGTTGACGAGGTAGAGAGAGTTGATTCGTGTCGTGATGTAGCCCGTGTAAATAAGGTTTCTGTAGGGGGCATACATGCATGTTTGAAATTTGTACATGAAGACGTGTTTGAGGACTTATAGTGAACTAGATAGATCACGAAATGTTAATCAACGGGACTCATACAAGTATAGGTGGTGTTACCATGATGTTGTGTGTTTCTGGAAGTCTTGCGATATTGCTGTACCGTAAGTTACAGCACTTCTTGACGGTGTGTTGATTTCAACTAAACCCGTCTCTTTTACTTGGGGAACACTTGAGAATTACTTATAGGGGGGATCGCAAGTTCAATCCCCCGTGACGCCGTTTCAAAAAACGCTCTGGAATGGCGTAAAAGCGCTACCAAGTGAATTTCTCTTAATAACTCTCTTTAATAAGCGGCTCTCTGCTTCTTCAAGCGTCGTAAATGCTCATGTCTTTGTTTACATGCCAGATTGTGGGTAGAATGGTCACCATCAACAGTTCAGGTAACAGCTTTTCTCATCGTGTGGTCCGTCTAAATACACCATAAAGTGCTCCGAATGTAATTTCCCTCTTCTTCATGCATCAAAACCCACCTAACGAAAACGTTTCCATGTCTCTCCAAGATCTTCTCTTCCATGATTACATAAGCATGCATGGTGAAACTTTCATCTGGCAGTCCGAATAAGTTGCGTTTGTGATTATTGACCGCCACTGATCAACACTTTCCACCACCCTCGACGCCTCCGTTGCCCTGTCCACGTCTCTGTCATAACATCCTCGGTGCTGAAGACTAACCAACCAGTATAAGGTACATCCACACAGTATCGACGACCCAGACAACCTCAAAAACAGTTTCGCGACAGCAGTTCACAACGCCAGCATCGAAATCGAAATCACTACAAGTACACAACTGCAATCAAGATGAAATTTGAAACACCCTCGCGATTCAAGTTCACGCCATATCTCGAACGAGAGTACCAGTTTGGGCTGGACCCCAACCGACCATTATGTCGAGGATTTCTCCAGTTTGACGGCTGTCCTCGAGGCAACTCTTGCCCTGACAAACATCTGGCACCCACGTTTCTCAACAAGATTGTGTGCAAACATTGGCTGCGAGGCCTGTGCAAAAAGGGGCTCAACTGCGAGTTCTTGCACGAGTACAACCTGCAAAAGATGCCCGAGTGCCAGTTCTACGTGAAGAACGGCTTCTGCACGCAATCTCCCGACTGTCAGTACCTCCATATCGATCCGGCTTCCAAGATCCCTGTCTGCTTCAACTACGAAAAGGGCTTCTGTAAGATGGGCCCCGAGTGCTCTCGAAAACACATCCGACGCATGCCCTGCGAGCTTTACATGACGGGTTTCTGTCCAAAGGGACGAGTGTGTGAGTTTGCACATCCCAAGTTTGTCGGTATCTACGACTACATGATCATCAAGCCGAATCCCAAGGAGAAGGCGAAGGAGGAGGACAAACAGGACACCAAGGAGGAAGCATAGCAAACACATGGAAACAGAACACCAAAAGCACATAAACACATAAACAAACAATAGCATATTTATCATTATACCAATGTCGAGACGTAGGTAAGAGAGCGGCGATTCTGCTTTCTGGGGAAGTATTTGTAATAGGGAGAGATATCCCTGAGTGTAGTCAACCGGTCAAAAGTGTACGTCTTCGATACCGAAGAAGCACATCGGTCATCATGAAGGTCAAGCCCTTCTATCGTACTAAGTGTCGGACTCACACGACCCTATGCTCTGTACGATCATGGGCATTGCAGCTGATAGTTTTGAACAATGAGGTGAAACGCGACTGCCATGAGCCCAACCAATGCGCACGAAAAAGAATAATAAGACCTGAGACTGGCAAAAAAAGAAACGAACTGTCGTTCGACGGCTCGACAACTGCAGGATTCGAACCTGCGCGGGCAAAGCCCAACAGATAGTACGATGGTTCGAATCTGTCCCGTTAACCACTCCGGCAAGTTGCCTCGTTATGATATGAGCTGCGTTGCAGGGTTTTGACACGCAAAAAACGCGAAAAAAAATTCTGCATTTTATCGCTTAATGGAATGAGCTGATATCAGAGTAATTTTACTATACTTCTACTGCTACAGCAGAAACACCTCAGTGGCTATTCCGAATCGTAGAGTATCATTGTATGGATTCTGGCTAACTAAATGGAGTTGCAGGGTGCATCATCGCAGTTCTGAGAATCCCCTGTCACCACAATTGATGACCATGGAGCTACAAGTACAATGTCACCAGCTTTGTGGAAGAACAGAGGTTCATGGCTATGCTCTGGAAGTACAACCTTTGTAGCTTTCGAGGACCATCTCTACACAATCTACAGTAGAACAGCATACTGGTCATTTCTACGCAAATAACAGTCCAGTACCCAATCAAGAGGCTCACTGGGAAGTCAAGGAGTCGCAATTAGCCGCTTCGTTGATTCAGGAAGGTGATATCTCAATTTCCGGGGCTGTTTCTCATGTCGTATTGAGTCACTACAGTATGTACTGCATATCCCCTATGCAATTAAGACTCACAACCCTCGTCTCTGATCTGACCAAACGACACCCAAAAGACACGAAATTTACACAGAGGACACCAGACAGATACATGAAGACACTGTACAGTTCTCAGCAATCCAACGTATACACACACTGTGAAAACTCGCCTACAAAAACTCGAAGGCCCATTCTGTCGCAGTCATATCAGAGTTAAGATTCAGCCCAAGATCAAGGTTAGGGATATGCACACCACCAGAAAATCTATATATACAGATGCAGCTGCACACCTTTTTCGAACCACTCAACACTAAAAATGGCGGTGAAGCTTCCGTTCTCAAAAATCGACTCCGACGAGTTTGCGGAGGCCGTCCAACTCGACCTCTTGGACCGGCTCGAGGCTGCATCCCAACAAACCGGCAAGGGCAAGGCTCGAAAACGAAATTATGTGATCTGGTCCAACACTGGAAAGATGGAGGCCGATGAGCAGGCACGAGAAATCACAGGATGGAAGTTCAACGAATGGGACTACGGCAAACCCAAGATTGTGCTCGCCTCTCAGTCACGAGGCTTGTTCACACGCGACAACAAGATTGTCGTGCGAGGATACGACAAGTTCTTTAACATTGGGGAGGTTGCGACTACAAAGTGGGACTGGATCGAAAACAACGTCAAGGGCCCGTTCGAGGTGACACAGAAAGAAAACGGCTGCATTTTGTTCTTCTCCGGTCTCGAAGACGGAACCCTGTTGGTCTGCAGTAAACACTCGACTGGACCCATGAACACAGAAGACAAGTCTGTGTCTCCAGAAGCCGAGTCCCGTGACCAGGCTTCTTCTAACGACCTCTCCGAAATCAACATGTCGACCGCTACTCGTGACAAGGGAGGAAGTCGAAGCCACTCGTTTGCAGGTCTTCTCCACATCAAGCGCCACCTCCAGGCTAAGGGTCTGGCTCTCAGAGACCTAGCCCTTACTCTACACGACCTCAACGCCACCGCGGTTGCCGAGCTCTGTGACGACGAGTTCGAGGAGCACGTGCTTGCTTACTCAGCTGAAGAGTCGGGCATCTACCTTCACGGTCTCAATCTCAACACACCCACGTTCAGCACGTACCCCAGCCCCCGAGTCCGGGAGTTTGCCCAGGTGTTTGGTCTGCGTCACGTCAAGACTCTGGATTTCGAGTCCATCGCCAGTCTCAAGGAATTTCTGACTCTCTGTGACGAAACTGGTCAGTACGAGTCCAAGGATATCGAAGGGTTTGTGGTTCGGGGCAAGACAGGAGACTCCTCTTCAGACTTCTTCTTCAAGTACAAGTTCGACGAGCCCTACTTGATGTACCGAGGGTGGCGTGAGGTCACTCGAAAGCTGATTAACAAGAGCCGAGAGGAAGTTCACGTTACCAGACATGTGCACATCACCAACCAGTATCTGGATTTCGTGGAACCTATTCTGGCTGCTGATAAGGCACGTGCTGACAAGTTCCTAGATGGTCACGGCATCATTGGTCTACGAGACGAGTTTTTGCACCACCTTGGCAAGTCTGGCAAGGAGTTGTCTCTACAAGAGGACCTTGAAAACCTGACTTTGGAAGATCGGGTGCAGAACATTGTCATTCTTCCAGTTGCGACTATCGGTTGCGGCAAGACCACCCTTTCTCTGGCGCTTCACAGTCTTTTTGGCTGGCATCACATCCAAAGTGACAACATTAAAGGCACAGGAGTGGGAAGGAAGATGGTGCAGGAATGTTGTCGAATCATTCGGGACGGGGAAAGGGAGAAAAGGAGCCAGGTCATCATTCTGGACCGTAACAACAGCAACCTGATTGAGAGAAAGCAGCTGTTTGATGAGTTTGACAAGCTCAAATGCAACCCGACGTTTGTTTGCATGTCGTTTGTGGACGGTGATGACCACGTGCGTGAGAAACTGGCACGTGATCGGGTTCTTAAGCGAGGAGAGAACCATCAGTCGATCAAGGTGGAGACGATGGGTGTCACACAGGTTGATCGCATCATGCGCGATCGATGCAAGAAAATGCAGGGAATCAACAAAACCAAGGAGCCCGATTCCCGGTTTGATCTGGTGATCGAGTGCGCTGTGGCGGCAGATGTGACGTGGCAGAATCTCGAGACGGTCGCTAAGGAGATCAGCAAGGAGTACGAGTGGACCGTTTCCAAGCTTCCGACACAGGAGGAGTATGAGCAGGCTTTTTCCGCTGCCCTCAACTACGCTCCTACTATCAGCAATCTGAAAAAGCCCCAGAAGCTGAAGCCCCAGTACGTTGCAGTTTCTGTCCAGGACATGGACGGGTTGCTAGGCAAGCTAGACTCCGCTTTTCTTACGCAGTTGACACAAGATGGACGGGTCCAGAAGGAGTTTCACGTGACGCTTGCTCATGTGGCTGAGAAGAAGATGAACAACTACCACAAGCTGTTGTCTGAGTATGTGGCCAAGTTGCAGCCCAATCTCGACGCCGGTGTCAACTTCATTGAGAAGGTGAAGTTCCAAGTTCACGTCTGCCGGGCCATCTGGAACGGTCGGGTGTTTGCACTTGAAGTTGATCGTGTCCAGGGACCTGAGGACGAGGCTCTGTTGACAAACATCGACCACACCTCGCTCGACAAGTATTTGCATATCACCATTGGCACGGCTGAGGAAACCATTCGCCCAATGGAAAGTGGTCCTATGGTTCAGAAGTGGATTGAGGGGGCCCAGGAGGGGTTGGAGGCTATTGAGTTGGATGCCATGCTGGATGGGCATCTCAGTGCATACGTTTAGGAAGCCTGGGTTGTGGCTGGATAGCCCCTTGCTTAGATAGATAATCGCATTTTTTTAGTACAAATGTACACCCGCCTCATCAAATAAAATATTCATTACTGACTTCACAGCGCTCTGCACTTGTGAAGCACCTATATACACAACTGCTACTACTGGAGTACCAGTGGCGTAAGTGGCTTGCTATAGTTTATCGCCACTTACTCAATCTTTCCCTTGTTGACCACAAAAGCCTCGAGCACAGCGATGGCAGCGTAGAGTCTGTTCTCGGCCTCGGGGAACACCAGAGACCGGTCGGAGTAGAAAACCTCGTCGGAAACCTCCTCGGGGTGTCGAGGAAGACAATGCATGAACTTCCAGGTGGGCTTGGCGAGCTTTCCGAGCTCCTCCGTCACCTGGTAGCCGGCAAACTGCTGCATCTTGAGCTGCTTTTCGCTCTCCTGGCCCATTGAGATCCAGGTGTCGGTGACGACAATGTCCGAGTCCTTGACGGCCTCCTTGGGGTCGGTGGTGGTGGTGAAAGTGGCTCCGGACTCCTTGGCGGCGTCGTTGCAGATCTGGACAATGTCTTCGGAAACAGGGTACTCCTTGGGGGTGGCGGCGGTGACAGAAATGCCGGACTTGAGGGCGGCGATGGCGAGGTCGTGCAGCACGTTGTTGGCGTCTCCAACCCAGGCGAGCTTGAGGTTCTGGGCGTCTCCAAAGGTCTCCTTGATGGTGATCATGTCGGTGATGGCCTGCAGGGGGTGGTACTTCTCACACAGAGCGTTGATGACGGGCACGGAAGAGGCCGCAGACAGATCAAGAATCTCCTGGTGAGCTCCGACACGGGCAACCATACACGAGGTCATGGAGGACACTACTCGAGCAGTATCGTAGGTGGACTCGTTGACGCCCAGCTGGATGTCGTCCTTGCCCAGGAACATGGGCTGACCTCCCAGAAACGCCACGGCTCCCTCGGTGGACACTCGGGTTCGGGTCGATCGTTTCGAGAAAATTAGAGGCACGGTCTTGCCTTTGAGGAGATCAGACATCTTATCAGTCTCGGCCTTGTTCTCCTGCTTGATCCAGTTCTTGAGAACCAGACCTCGCTCCACGAGCGAGCCCAGCTCCTTGGAAGAAAGGTCACCGATGGAGATGAGATGTCGGGGGGTCATTTTGGTGAGGGTCGAGAAAGGTCGAATCATTTCAGTCTCTTTTTTTTACTGCGCAAAGGTCGTTACTTATCGTCGTCGCCAAGTGTGGAAGAGCTTAAGATCGTTTGACTTCATGCATCTACAATGTAGAGCGAGAGGTGAGTCAATCGTGAGTCTTACCTCAGCTGAATCTTACGTTACGGTAAAAGTAGATCCGATGAGTCAATCGGCTCTCAATTGAAGAGAAGCTGTAGCCGTTCTACACCTCCAAAAGATATCCGAACCCCTGTGCACTGACTCAATGTTTCTATGTTCCTAACTTTGCGGCTCGCTCGGAAGCAAGGGTTAGGGTCTACAAGGGGAGGGAAGAAGATCGCAATCAACGGTGTTTACTTAGAAGTATTGTACAGTGGTAATTAACGACCCATTCCGGGTAAAGGTAGCAGTTTTTTCAGCTAGGCAAATAAGCCAGTTGGTGACACGTCACTGTCTCTCAAAACTCCCCGTCAAATTGACCTCTCAGTCTGCGGCTAAAACACCCCCGGATTTTTCAAAACAGAGTTCTCATCTGCAGCTCCAAACGTGATTCATTGGATGTGAGTAATTTGTAAAGTGAAACGGAGTGAAAAGTGAACTGAAAAGTGAAGTTATAGCGGAGAAATGGGATTGTTGACTCGACAAGTGGGCACGTGATTGACGAACTTTCGCAAATCACGTGACAAAAACTCGATCCCTGACACCCATCCCATGTAGCAGCACAACATACTGGTACAGTAGCGTTTCTGTAGCCACACACGAACGTGGGGTTAAGCTATACGTTTAGTGTGTACCTCGGTAAAGTGAACCAAACACACGCACTGAAAGAGCAAACAGCCGCCACATTGCTGCACTAGGTATCGTACTCGTAATGTGTACGAGTACCCGTTACCAAGGCGAGGTATTCCGTGAGACGAATAATCACGTGAGGAGCTAAATTCGCCACCTTGAAAATCAACACTGTTCGTGTTCGGCTTTTAGCCGCAGACCTTCGACCGTTCGCTTTTAGTCACCTGACCTACCTCGCCGACCACGTGACCGTTCGCAGTTAATCACCTCACTGACCACGTGACCTTCCTTCGATAGCCGACCGGATCATCTTCTTCCGACGGTCCGAATACCCGTTGAAACTTGTTTTCCTGCAGGCAAGAAGCAGGGGACCACCACCAGAAAGCAAGAAGTGCCAGTGTTTGGGTTTTTCGTTTTTTGTTCACGTGATTCGAGTTTTTCTTGTGTCACGTGCCCCGACCGTCAACCAAGCCATTCTGTCATCCGGACACCGAGCTTTGACGTCGTCAGGGTCCAGTCTAGACTGCGTCATTTTTCTGTCGGAAAAAAGTGGGTTTACCGATGACAGTCTCCGTAAGACCGGTCTGTGGCCGCCTGGTACCAAGTGTTTCATGTACTTGTACAGTACTAGGTCATAAGTCTCTGTCATTTTGCGTTTCAACGCTAAATTGTGAAAAATCGGAAATTCTTCTGTGGTCATTATAACAGGTACCAGTAACACAAGCACAATAAATTTAGTATAATAGCAACCGCAAAACGCAGTTCTACAGATCTATATAGTTTTCGCTTGATTTATCGTGACACAAAGTCCTGTAGGTCCCATCTTATTGAGAATTTGGCCGGAATTTACAGTTTCGTCCTGTTTGCACTCCTAGGGCGATAAAACAGGGAATAAAACTGCTGGGAATGAGATTAAAGCTTGGAAGTTCTCAAAAACAGCAGATCTGTGTCCTCAAACTTTCAGTGGTTTCTGAGGGTATTTTCCGTTGTATTACACGCAGCTGAAGATGACTAATGTTTCGAAATTTAGCCTCCCAAGCAATCGCGTTTTAGAGACGGCTCGTTAAACAGCGCTATAGACGTGTTTGAGATACAAAATTTATATGAATCGATTCTGGTATTCTCAATCACTTGGCAGTTAAAATATCAATCATATATGTATCAAATCACCGCCGATATGGTCTCTCCAATTTTTTGAAGGCTCGTAGCTGTCGAACTCAAATGAGGTGGTGACATTTCGACTCTTGAATATACCCCCAAGGAGATCCTAGAATAACAGGAGAAGTCAGGCATGTCTTGCCAATCGTTTCGAGTATTTATTGATGAAATAAAAATATCACTTCGATTATCGGTTCATTTTTTAGAGCTCTCTGACATAATTTTGATATATGCATTTAGATCAGCTCCCAGAATACCGAGACAGCGTGTCAATTGCACCTCCGTCCCGTTTATGGCATATTTAAAGTAGATAGACATATACAGTCGTGTCTTGCGAACACGATGGTATAGAAATTAAGAGGACCATTGCAGTACTCAGCTTTGTATGCCATTTTAAAGATTTCCCGATTTTTGTCCATTTGAGTTCAAAACGCAAAATGTCAGAGACTTATGAACGTTGACTGTACAGTTTCAGTAATTACTGTGTGTTCTACAAGTACTTGTACAGTATTTCAACGATCCACAAGTCTAGAAGAACGATATGGCGTGTGAGATAACCTGGAAGAAGACTTGACTAAAAATGACTACTGTATGTACAAACATCTTGCTGCGGGTTCACCTGCGCATGCTGGATCCGGCGGGCATGTGCGACTCTTGTGCATGATATTTCGAAGCTACTGGGTGGCTCCAGGAGTTGTTGTCTAGAGTTCAATTTCGGAGCTAGAGCGGAGCTGATTGGCTGTCAAAAATCGCTGCCAAGAGGCCGTTTTCTTGGCGTGAAGATCCGAAGTGAAGCAGTAGCGCAAGTGCTACACAAGTAGGCCCGGAGCTAGCTACAGACAAGGACAGCCACTACATTAGATAACAGGTTTAAAGCGAATTTGGCGGAGACGACACATTTGGGCGCTGTTGTGTATTTGTGCGACGTGTGACGTATGTATGTACGAAGAAGGTGTACATACTGCACAATCCTTCGTAAACCTCTTCGAGTTGTTTTCCGGGAGCTCAGATCCGCGATACACGTATGGTCAACTTGTTCGTTTATAGAAGACGGTTGGGAAACTGCAGCATTGGTTCTAGTATCCGCTGCTAAGCGCGTTGAACTAGTACTAGTACATGCAACTACGGTAGTCTGGTGCGCCTGTACCGAGGCCTGATAATATTCGTGGCTACGATTAATAGCGTCACATGTTGGACAAATGAGTCAGATCCATTAAATAATCAATTTGGAGGTTGGCTTCTACAGGTAGAAGCGGTCCTGGGTTCCGGGATTCAGAGGGAAAACCTCCTGCTCGACAAACGGAAGAGGGGGCACAATGTTGGCAATGTTGGCAACCTCCAAAAGAGGGAAAGGCATGTCTGTCTTGACGTCGTAGGTGTAGAACTCCTGCTGGGGGCTGAGGCTCAGGTTCGACACGGGCGAGGCCGGGACAGAATGGTTAGTAAGCAGTAGGGGGGGAGCGAGGCCTCTGTTCATCATCTCCTGGTTGAAGTCGTCACAGATCTGGGTCACGTCGAAATCAAACGAAAACATGCTGTTCTCATCCTTGCGGAACTGCAGACACCAGTTGATGGCTTCGATAACCTGGGGATCAAGTGTCTGTTGACGTCGCAAATGCGTCAAAAGAACTTGCACAATGTTGAAGAGAATGAAGGACGTGATGCGCGACGAGTAGAGGAGGGTGTTGACTTGCCTCAGAAGCTGGTACGACTGGCACGCCAGCTTGTACTTGTCTTGTTGCAGCTCCTGCACCGGTCTGTTGTTTGCCAAACACGTCTTCACCGCTCTTCGAACCAAGCAGGTATCTACTGCCTTCACCAAAAGGCGACAGTACATGACGTTTGGAGTCTGGTGTTCCAACTCGGCCAGCTTGGCTTCAGCCACCGCAAAGCAATGCTTGAAGGACTGGTAACATGCCCACCAAATATCGAAGTGCGAGTTCGTAGGCGGGCTGTTGTCTCCGTAGAGCTTGGAGGCACGAGTGCTGATTTTCAGCATAATCAGCTTGTCGGGCATGTCGAAGATACGACCGCAAACGATCACCCAGATTAGAGTGAAACAGTACACGTCGTCGATGAAATGGTGCATGCCGAACATTTCATGGTCCTCAATACAAGTGGCAAAGTCAAAAGCTGGCTCACTGTATTCTTTGAGAAACGAGTCTGTGGAAACAGGAAACTTCGTGGTCACCTGCTCTATAGCAAACACCTTGGGCCAGGAAGTCGCTATGATTTGGTACCTGTCGATGGAGAAGACGGCCCAGAAAACGCGTCGTTGCTCGGACAAATCTTTGAGCGAGCTGGGATCACTGTCCAGCAGATGTAGACGCATAGCCACGGCTGTACGAGTGGCCTTTCCGGCCGTGGTCCAAGATTCTCGGTACTTGCTCTTATGGTGCTCATACAGCCAGATGGCTACCAGAGCCTGGAGATAGGGAATGTCTGGGGGGGTATGTGGCTGAGACTCGACTTGGGCCAGGTGCGACAACGCGCGTCGGTAAGTCTCCGACTCCAAATGAGCAAACTGTGGCGTCACGGTCGCCAGCAGAGCCAGTGCGTATTTCAGATGGTACTGGGGGTTGCCGGGTTTGAGGAGCTGTCGATAAGTATGTGGCGACACAAACACAAACGTGGGGTCGATATTTTGCGGCTTGGTCTCAAACATTTGCTCGAACGCCAGGTCGCTAAAGTGGTCCTCTGGCGTGACCGGTGGTGGGGTCTGGCTAGAGTAGACGGGCTGTTGGATGGGCGAGATTTCTTGCAGACGCTTGACCAGAGCCAAGACCTGGTCGTGCGACAGCTGTGACGGGTCGAACGAGGCCATGTCGATGGTTTGCGACTCCAGCACGTCCAGGCGGCTCTCAATCTGCTTGAGAAAGCCCTTTCGCGGGCCACTCTTGAGCACCACGGTCGAGTAGACGCAGTCCCGCTGCAACCGGGTGCAGTGTTCACAGGGACTGTTGCCGTCGCATTTCAGCTTGCGTTGACGACACGACGAACAGGCTATATGTTTTTGTGAGCAGCTGTGGGGGGATTCTTTGGGCATGTGTAAGGAAGAAGAGATGGAAAGAGAGAAGATGGGGGGAGGTTGTGGGGAGAAGAGGGGTGTGGTAAAAGGTGGTTATCGAGACGGTGTTGGGGTCGGAGAGCAGGCCAGAGGTTCGTGATTCAAGAGAGTGAGTGTGCTGCTGTCAACTTCTTTTTTTTCGCGCTAGAAGGCTCACTAGCTAACCGTATCTCTCTAAATCCACCCCCCCTCCACACTAAGCGCTATATATAAAACGGTACCATTCTGATTATGCACCTCTTTGTCTGCACTGTCAAACGAAATGAAAGGCAGGTCGTTACAAAGGCCCTTTTAGAATGCTGGAGCGCCGACAAATCGCAAAAATACAAACCGTAAAGGTCTCTGGGGTGCACACTGAGGCGAAACACCCTGTGGCGAGTTCCCCACTCGTCCAAACGCACTTGTGACGTATTGTCAACAGTTTGACAGGTTCTTTGTTTCATGCACGTATCCCAAACGGGAAGTATGCATTGCGTCGTGCATGCACAGCTTTTAATCTTTTAAAACCCTAATTGGCAAATACTACAATTCCTTCCAGAAGTCGTGGAACTTCTTGTTGAGATGCGAGGGTTGTGTAAGTCATGAATGGCTAAATATATATCCCTATATCTTCTCATAATCCCAAGCCTGCGTGGTCCCTAGTACGCGACAGATGCTTGAGGGCCTGCAAGTTTCTCCCGAAGAAAAGTACATACACACCTTTCAATTTTGACCGTTATACATCCACAAAGATCCGAGACACCCTTCACATTTTTCACACGCTCACACAAGCTGTTCTGTACGTGGGGGGCCGCGCTGTTGCTGTCTCCACATTTTGTACGGTACAGGCACACGTGGTGATCTTCATGGGTGCGGCGTAGGTGTGTCGCCGTTTTCGTGTGTAGCGAAAAGGGGGTGGGTGCACCATTGCCCTCTACTTGCAGGAGCAGCACCTTTTAAATGGCATTGTTCTGGAACCGCTTCGTGGTGCCTAAGTGTTTAGAATCAATGTAATGTTGACGTGACATTGACGTATCCGTCGCTAGCCGAGAGATAAGTGTAAAACCACGAGTTGTGGGTTGATCAGAGAACGGACTTCGAAAATACATTTTAGTGGTCACGGGATTTTGATCCGGATACCTCAGATCCCCAAAGGTCTAGGTTCAATGTCTCAGCAGTTGTTTTTCAAGACTCCATCTGCTACGGGGTTTAGATTTTGGGTTTTGTTTGATTGACTGAATGAAGGAAACGTTGCCGGTGATGTGCCAGAAGAAGGGATCAAGCGACAGGTTTACGGTTGGCTTGAAGTTTTCGGTTTCTATTTTTGTTTGGCTTTGTTTGTTCCCCGACACTCGTGCTTGTATGTCTCTCGCCTATTTTTCGCAGTGCACTCTTGCATCTCGTATTTGGGAACAAGGAAGATGGTTGGGTGACGATGAGATGGGTCCGTCTTTGTCTGGCTCACATTTCGAAGAGAGGCTCGGTTTGACGTGTGTCTGATAAGAGCAGCCAATGAGGAGTGGTAGAAAGAGTAAGGAGAACAGTGCAATAATCAGGGTCATTAATGAAATTTACTGTAGTTTGTGTGGATAAAGGGAGCCATGATCGGCAATGGAAACTGCAGTTTAAGGGTCCTTTTTGCCATAGAAACTCTTCTTGTATTAATCTCCTCGGTTCTAGGTAGCCCGCTGTAGTCGTTGGTTTTTTTGTTTTTTCTCCCAGGTTCCCTTCTAGCCCCTTGTTCTCCACCCGATGTTTTGGATGGTCACGGTAAGTCTAAGCGATGGGAAGCAGGCTTTCCCGGGCTGCTCCATCGTAACGTCATGTAAGGTACAGCAGGGTCGTTGAATGCTGTCATCTATACGTGCCCGTATCCAGATAGGTGAGCAGGGTGTGTTTGGTGAGGATACTATAAGTTGAGAAAGAGACCGCGAGGAAAAACAAAGCAGGGTTCAGGTGTGAAGACAACACTTTCAGGTTGAGAGCTCGTATCTCCAGCATTTACGAAGATGGCTGGCCTCGCGAAGCACGCTAATGCCCCCCCTGGAGTGACACAGTCACAGGTATGTGTATGTACTCCGTATGTACACATACATATCGCACATACAGGTTTCGTAGTGTATTCGCTCGAGAGTTGATGACATCATCATCTCCGGAGATTTATGGCTTTGGGTTTTAACACCCATGAGTCTCCTGGCAACAAGGTGTACACGGCTGTAATGCAAAAGCAGCCACCCGGAGATTTGGTGATAGACAGGGTGCTGGGAGGTTGATCTAGTCGACGTCGAGGCATGGTCTTCTCTAAAGTCCAGTAGCGCAGTCTTAGAGTGGTTTAAAGGGGCCATTTTACGGCTAGTCAATGGTTCAGGGTCCATAGCTCGCAGCTACTGTGGCCCAAACTAGTTGTTGTCCTCTTCGCCTAATTCTTATGCGTCGGGGGCCGACCAGGTAAGCAGGTGATCTTCTTGTTCATCCCTGTAACACACCAGACATGCTTCGTAGCTGCATAGCCCGAGCAACCGACGCCGTTCATTGTTTGGCTGCGTCTGTGATTGCTTGTTCACCATTGCTTCTTGTGCCTTTGCAGTTTCAGCTCAACGTCTGCTTACCCAATTTGGCGATTCGGTTCTTTTTGATTCTAAAGATGCGACCAGATAGAGAGTCAGATACAGCCTGAGACAGCGGACGGGCGCTAAGCGAAGCTACAAGTAGACCCATCGATGGCTATGGTATTTGCTCTGAAGCACTGGGGCAATAGATGGCTACATAACTAACGATAAACAGCGTGAGAGCTCTCCCGTATTATCAATATGACAAGCAGTTACAGCATGCACTGTAGCTACATACCAACAGTAGCTTTGGTTCGGCAGGGATACGATAATCACAAAAACTGCACACGACTTTTACAGCTTGATAAAACATCCTCCTAATAGCTATATAGCAACGAGCTCGGCCACTCGAAATAAATAACCACCTGCGATACGGTGACAGAAACTTCCACGGAAAGTAACTCTTCGCTTCCGGATCCCTTGTTTGTTACACACCACGGTTGCAATCCAATATAGGCAATACGGTACGGTATTGCCCGCCATGTTGTCTTGGATTTTGTTGAGGTGAGTAATCACAACTCTCAAAGAGACTCACTCCATGTGTCAGGGAGCAGGAATGGCCTGATCCCGACTACCGCTCACACCCTACGCAGCACCCTCATCTGAGGTAGGCATGGGGTGTTGGGGAAGAGATCACGGGACTCAGAATTGCTTTTACGTGTGCTTTTTCCGACGTCATGCACCCCTGAGTCCGTATTCAAGCCGGTCCTCGTGGCAACCGCCCTCTTACAATTCAATACCAGATACAAGTTACCCCCTTTGGTGTTACCAAGCTTTCGTTGGCAAAACGTCCCCCTCGCATGTCACCGGTGATTTCGTCTTTCCTGTGTCAAACCGATCAGAAGCACATACCGGTATCGGCACCGGTACTTGTACCACCCAGTGACACCTGGGCTGCATCTCCGTACAGCAGGGCCTCCGTACAGTAGGGCAATGATGATGACGTGATGACATATTCCGATGTGTCTTCTGACCTGACATGCGGTTGATGACATGGATACGGCGACTCAAGCGGCCCGAACGAAATGAGACAATCTCACTCTTCAAGTCCCTGAGGCGTACCCTCGTTCAAGTATCTCATCTGGAGAGGAACTGACGTTGCAAACACCAAACTTGAATCCATACTTGACTTCCGTAGAAATCACATTTACCACTGACCTGGTGAGAACTGCATGGGCCTTTCTTTCTGACGACATCACCGCAACGCCGAAGCTCCTTCCGACGGTCTGCAAGAGGGTCTCCCAGACAGGTGTCAATGTCAAGAAAGGGCCCTGTCGAGAAGCCCGAGTGGATTGAGGCTGAAAAACACAATCCAGACTGCGCCACTGATACGGTTCGACATGCAACACAGTTGCGGACGGTACAAGTACAACCACGCTCGCTACTCTGTGGCCTTAACGTTCAATCTATTATATACAGCTTGCTTATTTAGCATCGGGCTGGGCGAGAATGTACTCGACGGCCTGGTTGACGGACTTGATCTCGTCAGCCTCCTTGTCGGGGATCTCGATGCCGAACTCCTCCTCGATGGCAACGACGACCTCGACGGTGTCTAAGCTATCAAGGTTGAGGTCCTTGGCGAAAGAGGCGGTGGGGGTGATGGCAGCGGGGTTGGAGATCTGGGTTAGCATGTCAACTTGAAGGTAAGGCAGCAAGTGGCAAAGGTGGGGTCCAATTGCTACGACGAAGCGTCTCATTTGACACTGAAGCTACAATTCTGAGACGCAAAGGTATCAAGACAAATTCGCGCGGCTGGTGTGCATTGGAAATGGGTGTCTGCGGTGGTGACTTGCATGTGGATCGGCTTGAGGTACTTAGACAAGTCATGTCAGCAACGAAACAGCACACCACCTCAGCCACCAACACAGCATTGGAGACAGCCACAAACAATCGGCCCGCAACACGTGCGGTCATTGCTCTCAACCACATGTGCACACGTGTGGCTCGATCATGACACCCTCCGTGTCATTTGCTCCGAATCAGCTCCTTTCAGCATTTGTGCTGGCAAAAACTCACCTTGTCAAAAGACTCGAGAACAGCGGCAATTCGCTTCTCAGCATCGGGTCGAGCGACGGAGTAGAATCGCTGGCCCATGGTGGCCTGTCGGGCAAAGTTGGATCGCAGAGCGAGTCGGGAAACGTTTCGAAGCATTTTCAGGTACTGTGTGGGGTTGTGTTCCTTACAAGTGTGTAATATTGTCAACTTTCATTGGTAAAGACAAATTATTGGGAGGATTCGGCAGGGTAACCCTTAGTCTGGGAAGCTTAAAATTAAATCGTGAGCAAAAAAATCGTCACGGACAGGATTCGAACCTGCGCGGGCATAACCCACTGCCTCACAGCTAACAAATTAGCAGGGCAACGCCTTAACCACTCGGCCACCGGGACGGCTGTAATTTTCAAGGGAAAACTGGACATGTGGATCTGAAAAGCGTTGAAATTTTCGCGCGACGATTTTTCCGGATTCTAGGCATTCTAGATGAATGAAAAGAGGTTTAGAATAACGAAGACGCCCGAAATAACAATCTGATGGACTTCACTTCTTTCTGGATCGCCATGCTCCTGGTATTTGCTGCTGTTGTTGCTACTATGGAGAAGCCACAATTTCAAGGAAGAGCCGTACCCCTCAGTTTTCATTTGAAACTCTCACAGATGGTGCCACATGTTGTCNAAGCTTAATTTTTAAGAAATTGGACCAATAGGTTCTGTAAAATATCGTCCTATACCGCGAAAATTTTGTTAATTTGGCTTGTTTAGAACATGGAAGGTATTATTCGAGGGTTTCTCTATATAGCAATATATTTATCAGCTTCCCTCGACCCATATTGGGTCCTCAATGGACGTTCAGAGACATGACTGAACCACACCAACAGCAAGAAACTATAATAACCCATCCGAAATACCCCCAGGCGTGATTTCGACACCGCTACAAGCCAAGTTCACTACTACAAGTAGTCATGCAACAGCTGCCGTATACTTCACATTATATACAGTCTTTGATATTTGGAACTACCTGGACAACACGCGCATATTGGCGCGTATAGCTGTCAGCTAGAAGCACCTTCGTGAGCTTTCCGCCCAACATTCGAGTACATCACGTGATTCAGATGTACAGGTACTGGATCGTTGTCTCGATAGCCCCCAGAAATGTAAATGCACCTCTTCAATCCACTTGAAGTGGTACCTTAGTCCTCCTCCTCGTCAACCACCTCCACGTTCAAGGCTCCATTGGGCCAAATGGCAGGCTCTTCCTTCACTGTCACATCGGTTACAGGCTTGATAACCTTTCGAGGCATGGGCGAGACCAACTCAAACGAGTACTCGTGGGTATAGTCCTCGGGCTTTTCAACGTCCGAAAAATCGTCATCACCGTTCAACAGTTCATGACACTCAACGTAAGCATAGAGGTCTTCCAGAGTGGAGTAAGCAGGGAACTTGCAATTGAGACGGGTACCGGAAGGTACTCGAATACCCACTCGGGCGGTGGGCGTCGAGGCGTCGTCCTCCTTCTTCTCCTTGATCTTTCCAGCCCGCCACTTGATCCACTGCTGGCGCTTTTGAGCCTGGAGCTCCTTGTGCCGCTCGGCCTCGGCCGCCGCACGTTCAGCTTCCGCCACTGCCTCCCGTTCTCGAGCTCTCTGTTGGTCTCGGGCCCGGTCCTGGGCGAGAGATCGTTCGTAAGCCTCCTCCTGCTCCTGTCGAAGTCGACGGGTGAGGTCCCGTTCCTGCTGGTCCATGGCGAGAGATGCCAACTTACCTCGGTGGCCGTTGATGCCTTGCTCCAGGGCATGGATCCATCGTGGGGCAGTGACAAGATGCTGGATCTTGTGAAGCACGATCATCTCACGAATATTGGAGCCCGATCGAGGCGAGGGAGCCACCAGCGCGGAGAAGGGGAAGGAGGTGCACTTGAGTTGCGAAGCCACTTGGAACGCCTCACTCTCCCGCACATCTCCACCCCACACAATGACGTGGTTTTCCTTGAGAAATGCCACCACCTGTGAGGAGCACAGAATGTCTCGGTAAAAGGCGGGGGTATCGTCATGGGCGGGGGACATGAGAAGCACAACCAGGAATCGCAGGTCTCGCTTGGCGGTGTCCAGGGCTTGAGAGTATCCGCCTTCAAACATTTCCAGGCCGTGCTCATTGCCGTAGGTTTCCTCGAAATGGCGGATGAACCGCGAGGCTGTATCTCTGGGATTGATCGATTTGCGTTCCGAGTGTGCGGCTCCTCTGTTAGAGGGGTAGATTCCGGTGATACGTGGCAGGAAGGGCAGCACGGTGGATAGCACGTAGAAGATGGAAGAAACGGCCTTGTAGGCTGCTGTGAAAGGCAGCAGCAGCAGACTCTTGAGCCGGGTCTGGAAGTATGACGGCCCGCTGGGAAGGCGATTTGTGTCGATAACTTCAGGGTTGCCTGTGGTTGCGTTTGTGTTTGTGGTTGCAGGGTTGGTCATTCCTGGAATGTCGTCGTCGTCGGCCACAAAGTCTCCCGGTGAGAAGCCCTGTCGGGACGACTCTTGCGTCTGTGTCGGAGTTTCTGCGTTCAAGTCGCCGGTTGCTCCATCAAAGTGTCGAGACAGCGCCAGCTCGAGGTTCCATTGAGACGACTGCAGAAGCACCACCGCCAGCGCAGGATCGCCCTTCCAGTCGGTGATGGACACAAAAGACTCGACCTTCTCCCGTTGGTCTGCGGGAAGAGATTCTATCGAAGACATGATGAGTGGTGGAGTGAGTTTGATAGCGTGGAAAGTGATGTGGTGATATGCACAGTGGCAAATAGGGTTGGGTCTTGGGGGAAGATGGCGGCCTGAGAAAGGGGGGTGAGTTTGAGTCCAAAGGGGCTGTTCTGCGGGTTTATTTGTTAAAAAGTATTGCACTCTGGGTGCGCACATCTTTTGGCTACTCGAATCGGGTAAACGCTGTGGCTTGTAGATGCGTCTCTTGCTCGTCTCATATCCAACTAACTTAGAGGTCCTAGTTGAGCGTTTGTTGGAAGTTGAGACCATAGATTATGCATGTGCCAGCTATTGTAGCTATTGTAGAGGTTTGCCTATGTGTACTTCAGGGATATGAGTATAATATGAGCTGTTTGATATTGTCCTGATGATCCCTACTCGTACTGTAGACCTCTTTCTATACCAGACTCCAACATGTCCATGTTTCTACACGTGCAACTCTAAGCCTCTCATAAGCTGATTGAGGTATAAGCAGTAGAAAAGAGTCTCTATGTAATATGAGGCACCGTTTTACTGGTCACTCTGATCAGCTCATACATCTACCAAGCTAGGCTGTGTTTCTAGTCTTTCAATAGACGTTCAGACCAGTTTCAATTTCAAAGTACATTCAGTCCCAGGCACGCACATGAAACTGGCTTAGTGATCAGATTTGAGGTGTTTCGAGATGAGCAGAACTAGCGAGAAGCAGTTATTTGTAAATTGCGAATGTGTATCATGTCAAATGATACAGTCACTTGTACTTGTAAGATCCAACAAGGGAGATTATCTTACTTGTACTGGTACTTCTAATTGCACTACGCGCACCGCCAATGTGGGGAAGAGTGCATGACATGCAGTTCATCTTGATGGCGAGATATAACGAATATTGAGATCAAATCTGCGTGATTCTAGATTGTATAAAAGAAACGGAAGACTTGTACAAGTACTTGTAGCAGCTCCTATGTTTTTGAGAGCTCAGAACTGCAATTTGACACTTTTTGGAAGCATCCTTCCCACACCTCGTTTTCCAAAAGTTGCACGGTATGTGGTCCTGGATTAGCACGCATATTGAAGAGAGGCAGTCTCAAGATCTGGTGGAGAATTGATCAGGAATGTCGGCGAAACCAGGCTCGAATGATGTCAGAAACATGTGCTTGAAACCTCTTTCACTCATGTTTGTTCTCAGAGGTGTGTTCATGGTTCTTGGTCGCTGACTGGTAGCTACCTCGCAATCGAAGAGTATTGTCATGGAGAGCTACAAGTACTGTACATACCGGTACCAGTAGTACACACCCAGCTCAACATTTTCATTTCCTCATGCACCTATAATTGTAGTCCTTCCAGATATGCCCGTGCCTCACTACCTCCAGTCCTTCTGCACACTGTGGAATCGAACTAACGCGTCCTCGCCGGACATTAATGCAGCCCACGCGTACAACATGATCAGACGCGTGTTGGGGAACTTTAAAGCTATACAGAAGCAGAAGAAAGGGTGTAACCGTGGCAGTAATCATCTCAGAGCTATGAAAAGTAAATATACGAGGTCTTCAAAAGCTGGTGACTATTTTGACACCTATTAATCCCCGAAACCAGATTTCTGAGTCGTCTCAAAGTATCCCAAAATGCTAACCCTGGCTAACATCGCCACTAAAATGCCCCCCTATTCAGTAAAGGCATAATACGCACACTTAACCCTCCTTACATGTCTCATGTAAGAGGTGAGAATATTATATAAATACATGTGCAGGCACAGGTTGTACTTGTATCTCTCTCTCTCACAAACAAGATGAACACCACGCTACTCAAAGATCCATCTTTGCCCGCAGAGCCCCCTCTGTTGGACCAGTTCCACAATGTGCCTCGAAAGGACATGCTGGAGTACATGCTGTCCATCAGCTCATGTTACATTGACGGCGTCGGAACGTTCCACCTGACCAACTGTGAGGGAGGCACCTTCTGTCTTCTGCTGGTGCGGTCCATGGCAGAGACCACAATCTTCGACAACAAACGGGATATCATTTTCCAGGCCGGACATGAGGTGAAGCGGTTTTTCCCCGTCGACTCCTCCACCCTGGTGGCCCAGTTCGAGGGCAACCACCAGCTGCTGGTGCTCAAGTCCAACAATGGGTGGAAGAGCATCACCGAAAAGCTGCGCAAGCCCCAGTCTCAGCTCACGGCCTACCTGGGCTTCAACACACCCACCCAGCCCCCCAACCTCGCAGCCATGGGCAATGCGGACGCCGATATTGTGTGCTCAGACGGCAAGAAGATCCCCGTGCACGCATGGATTCTGGCGTCGCGATGGCCCTTCTTTGGAAAAGAGCTGGCCAAGTCGGACGACAAGAAGACCGTCGAGCTGGACGCCTCCGAAGCCTGTGTCCAGGCCATGCTCTCGTACTTTTACGGCGGCAGAGAACAGCTGGATCTGGAAACTGCCATTGAGGTGCTGATCGTTGCCGAGCAACAGAAGGTCCCCGGACTGGTTTCCCTGGCCACCAGATCCATTTTCGCCGCAGACATGAACGACCAACAGACCATGGACTGCTGGAAGCGAGCTCGAAAGAGCAGCGAGACCGTAGCGCAGTACTGCGCCACCCGAATGAAGGCCCCCACGGACGACACCAGCTCGAACCAGGACACATTCACACGGTTCATGCGAGAACTGGGCTCTGAGGATGCTCGGCTGTTCATGCAGATGCTGTGTCCCCAGGTGGCTCCTCGAGCGTAGACGTGCGGCAGCTGTGTGAATCAGTTCCTGGTATTTATTGAATGAGTAATTATGTGTATAAGATGCTCCCCGCTACTTCAGATTCTCCTCCTTCAATGTGAAGTACAGTCTCATGCGCTCAGCAACACCCAGAGGCACGCCGTAGACAGGATTAACAGGACAGATGCTAGTGTCAGCTCCATCACAACTGGTGGCCTGCCAATACAGCCCGTTCTCGCCCTCAGGGAAGTAAATGTACTGCGACATGGCGATTCCACAAGCAGCGTAGTTGGTGTGGTAGGCATCGGCCTTGCAGCCGGGCTTGTCGCGAAGACCGCCTCCAGACTGCTGGCAACAGTTGAGAACGTACTGCGCCAGCTGCTTTCGGTCCCAGAGAGAAGGGCCTGCGTGGACAGCTCCGTTGATCAAAACAAGAGAGGCACCCACCCAGTAGGCATAACAGGCGTCAACCAGCTTGTTGGTTCGGCCGGAGAAACCACCCTCGGGCTGGTACTGACGAGCAGACAGCCATGCAAGACACGACTCGACGTTGACGTACTGATCCATGTTTCTGATGGGCACCAGAATGGCCAGGGCCGCAAGAGCGCAATAAGTGTAGCCAGCATGGGCCTCGTTACCGGGGCTGCCTCCGAATCCTCCCTCATACGACTGACACGACGCAATGTACTCAATGACGCCGTCGGTGAGCTCCTTGGTGAGTGTGTTGGTCAGGGAAGCCACCACCAGTCGACAGTACGTGCCTCGGACGTCTGTCTCGCCGCCCACGTTCGACGCAAACCCTCCATCTGACGATTTCAGCTTCAGGTTGTGTTTGAGCACTTCTTCGGGCTTGATCAGACGTCCCCAGGCGTCCTCGTCGTCCGAATCAGCCAGGGCCAGAAACACAGCGTACGTTGAAGCCGCGTGAGCGTTTTGGCCGGATCCTCCACCAAAAACGCCGTCCTCCTTGAACGATTCCACGGTCGCAGAAATACCGTTCTTCTGCTTGTCGCTCAACTCACCACCCAGCACTCTGATGGCGTTGGCAGACCAGTACAGAAGCCAGGCTCGAGAGGCGTCCAGACCGGTGAACTTGTCGGAAAGAGGCTTTTCCGAGGTCAGAAACATGTTGAGGAAGTTGAGATGTTTTTCTGTCTCCAGCGACTTGACCTGCTCGCGATGTTTCTCCAGATACCCGACAATCTCCTCCTCTGTGGCGTTTTGCAGCTCACTTGTTTCAGTGGCATACGAGTCTCGAATCGGTAAGGTCAGAATGTGTGTCATGTTGCGCAGCTTGTGTCGGTTCTGGTGTGCCGCAATGTAGTCCAGAATGGACGACGGTAGACGAGACATTGTTTTTATATTGTCTGCAGTGTGTGCTCGTAGTCTGTGTATGCTTGTATTGAGAGGGCTGAAAGTGGGCGATATGCTGAGAATGGTGTGGTGTGAGAGGGTATGCAGATATGATGCACATGGTTTGGGAAGTGTCAATGAGATGTGGAAGAGTGAGGTAGAGATACTTAGAGGGGTGTTGTGGTTAAGAAGATCATGTGGGTGTGTTTGTGGCAAGATTGGAGGTCGATCTGTTGTTTTGTGACTTCCATACAGCTACTATTGGGCGAGATAGAACGTGTCTTGTGGAGACCCTAGTTTGAACACTATTGGCAATCAAAGTTGAGAGTTGCTGTGTATGAGACGAGACTTTGAGGTTGAATACAGGGCGTTACAGAGGCTGTATCGAGAAATAGAGAGCTGCTGGACCACCACAGAGAACCATGCTAACTTCAGGTATAACAATTGTGTTAATTTGAGAAAAACCACACATTTTGAGACGATTGTATTGTTATCATCAACAACGTCTGTTGATGATCGTCAGTTCGATTTCAAATGGGGTAGAGGTGGGTTACTCATTAGTTGAAAAGTTCATGCTATCAAATAGACAGAGTGGATAGGCATAGACGAATAGCGAGATAGACCTTTTATCACCAAGTCCTGTATAGGTCTCAACCGAACATCTTACAGACAAGAATGATAACGTACGAGCCAATACATGACTCTGAGAGGGTTGAAGAGATCCAAAAGAATGAGAAGCCCCCCCTTCATGGGCTGAAAAAAATGCACCAATGACAGAGCCCAACACTTGCAATACACCTCCTTTATCAGCACTTACATTCATCATCTCCATTCAACATTGAACTCTAACGCACCTTACAGCTGCACCCCTTCTACAAGTTGTGATCTCGATAATCTGACAGCCAGAAGTCACCAACACACGCGCGAAACACATGTGGGACTGATTGACACATTCGACAAGGACACTGAAGCACTGGACACTCACAATCCATACTCACAAGCGACACAGACACCGACAGACACACCGACAGACACCCACAAACACACCAACATGTCTCTTCCAGAAGAACTATACACCTCTGCCATGCTGGCAATAGCATGCAATGACGACAAAAAGGCTCAGGAGACTTTAGTTTCGCTACTACAGACGTATCCGGACCTGGTGGATCACGCAAAGACGGTTTCTCCAGCAACTGGCAAACTCGTTCTTCGACAGGCAAAGAGAAGCATGGACGCATACGACTCCCTGAAGAAAGGCGATTCTGTGCTCTCTCTGGCTGAGAAAATCGTGTACTTGTCATCGAGAACCAACTACGGATATGCACTGCCATGGGAGTATTCGACTCCCGTCTCGGCACTCAAAAAGAGCGACGATTTGTACGTGGACCAAACCGATGGTGGCCTGAGGCAGAGCCAACACCGAGACGTGTCGTGGCTACGTATTCCACACGTGTTTGCATCGTCGGAGGCAGTTTTCACATGGTCAGGGTTCGAGACTCTGTACCAAGATGGCCTTGAGAACTGTTCTTTCGTGGCATCTCTTTTGTCGATCGGAGTGATGGAAAGCAGATGCAATTACAGTCTGCTGAAGGAAGCGTTGCTCGATACTTCTTCAAACGATCATCTGGGGACTCCTCCTAGTTCGGGAAGATACGACGTCAAGCTGTTCATCAACGGGTGTGATAGAAGAATCACTATAGATGACCGGTTTCCAATCAGAGAGCCGTCACTGCCAAACATGTACCTTCGGTCGTACACTAACCCCACCCTGGTATGGCCAGCCTTGTTGGAAAAGGCGTTCATGAAGGTTCTGGATGGTTATGACTATGCTGGAAGTCATGCAGGAGGGGACACATTCGTGCTGTGCAAGTGGTTTCCCGAGTTTGTTTCATTGACATCGTGTCACGATACAAACGGACTTTGGAACTACATCTACGATTCGTGGCTCCAGGGAGACGTGCTGTTGTGTCTAGGAACCGGCAGTTTCTCGCGTGAGGAAGCTGAATACAAGGGGTTGCTTGGAGAGCATGACTATGCTGTTCTGGAGCTGAGGGATATCCAAGATGGGTCCGAAACAGCCCATATTCTGCGGATTCGAGATCCACTTCTGTTTGGGCCCTTTTCAAACCCAAAGAACCCTCTAGTCGAGGAGTCTGACCGACTAGCAAAGCTGGTAGATGGCAAAAACGTCGACATGGCATCCAGAGGGGAGATTTGGATGGACTTCAACCAAGCAACGCGAGAGTACCAGTCTCTGTATCTCAACTGGCGCCCTGAAAGGTTTCCTTGCCGACTTGAACAGCACTTTTTCTGGAAGACCAGCGACATTATGGATTTCCAAATGTGCGGCTCTTTTGTCCAAAACCCGCAGTACACTCTCACCAACAGTGGGACCAAAACAGCTACCGGAAAACTGGTGCTCTTGAGACATACCCAGGGACGCGAAACCAATGCGAAGAGCTTCTGCTGCATTCACCTGTTCGAGGGCAAAACACGAGTGGTTCTTCAGGAGACCAGTCACGCGGTATACAAGGGTAAGCTGATGAATTTGCAGTACTACACCGTCTCTGTGACTCTGAAACCCGGTGAGTCCATCACAGCTGTCATGGCGTGTTCTGGGATGACCAACTCCGAGCCCATGTACAGGTTCTCTTTGTTCCTGTACGCTGACAACCCTCTGACCATGACCAAGCCGGCTGCACCTCTAGCATACACCCAGATCATCAAGGGAAAGTGGACAGAAGATCAGGCAGGTGGAAACTGGGCTAAACCAATGTACATTTCGAACCCCCAGTTTCTGTTGACTGTGGACGAACACTGTGACGAGCTGTACATTTACCTGACCTCTTCTTCTCGGCAGCCCATTGCTGCTCAGCTGTTCTGGGGCTCCAAGGCTCTCAAGGAGTACAAGGAGAGTGCGATTGAAACGTCGTCGGGCAAGTACAAGACTGGAAGCACGCATCTGAAAACGCGAAACATCGACGCGGGATCCAACTTGATTCTGCTCATCTCCACATTCGATTCAGCGCCTCAGACTGACTACAACATCCGAGTGTTCTCTTCGGGCAAGTTCTCACTCTCTCAACTTGCTCACCATACTGCTGGCAAGTTTACCAAGAGTCACAAGGGCAAGTTTTATAACAGCTGCTCGGAACAGGTGGAGTTTAGGGTGCAACAGTCGACACAGCATTTGTCCGTGGCTGCAAGAATGATCAAAACACGCCCGTTCATCCGCCTGACAGTCAGAGAGGCACAGAGCAACACCGTGGTTGCTACAACCAACACCTTTTCCGACTCAATCTATGGCGTTCATCTGGATGGGGTGAGAGTCTCGAGAGGACTGGTGTACCTGGCTGTCATAGAGAAGATGGAGCACAGCAACAACGAGCCATTCGTGATGGAGTTTGCGGCAGACACGTTGGTAACCTTGGGGAAGTGACTATCAAAATAAGCACATAACTATAGATTATACATTGCATTGTTCTGTACATTAGGTTTCTGCGAGATTGAAAATACGACAGCTTAAATTTGGGGAATAGAAACACAGAATAAGAGGTCAAAATTCATGTTGGGGAAAAACAACCAATACCAAAAGATTCGGAACGGCCAGCATAGCCACATATACTAGCCACAGCTCGATGGGGGCCTTGTTGCGCGAAATATTTGGACTTTTTTGCACACAAATACGACCTTTGTTCCCCCGTCCACCACCAGAGGACGTGGCGTAATGGTAGCGCATTGGATTTCGGTTTGTTTCGTGCAAACGACGTCCTCCAAAGGCTGCGGGTTCGAGTCCTGTCGTCCTCTCTCTTTTTTGCCGAGCTTCGTCTCGGTATTTTCGGTAGGTGTCTGAGCGCAAAAAACTGGGTACTGTCAGTGTGTACTGTAGAAGAGCTGTTCGTGGCCTAAGTACAATGATTTTTACCATAGCTAGTACAAATTCACTCTCTTCAATAACATTACTTCGACACCTAGGCAACATCTTCCTCCAAAATCTTCCATAGCTGTTCGCCCTTCTCGCCTCTCCTTCCCTCATCCACGTCCTTTCTCAAATGTCCCTTGACTCCCCAGGGAATGAGATGGTCTCCGTCCTCAACGCCGGGAGCTAGCAAGGCTGCCAGCTCAGTGTAGGCTCCGTATTTGGACGGGTACAGCAAGTAATCGACGACTCTGGTCAAGGTGCTGGGGGCGTGTCTTCCGATGTTCGACTTGAGATTACCCGGGTCGATGGAGACAGACACCACGCCTGAGCCAGGATGGTACTTGGACCACAGGTACGCTTGGTACGCGTTTCCGATCTTGGACTGCGAATACAGCTGCAGAGCACTGGGCTGGCCCTGTTTGTAGCTGATGTCTTCGAAATTGATGCCTCCGGGCACGTTTGAAATGGCTGTAGCTGACGAAGAAACCCACACGATTCGCACAGAGCCGGGGGTGGACTTGTGAGCCGTCTCAATGACCACCGGGTCCAAACGCTTCATGAGCGCATGGTGGCCTACAACGTTGGTTCCCCATTGGTACTCGTGTCCCTGGGGCGTCAGAGAGTACGGCTTGAAGGCGATTCCCGCATTGAGAATGACGCCGTGGATCTCGGGGTGGTGGCTGACAATGTAGTCTCCAGCCGAAGCAATAGTCGACAGGTCCGCAAGATCAGCCTGGGCAAAGTCGTAGGAGCCCTCGGGAAGTTCGTTGAGCACCTCTTTCGCCGCTTCACGATTGCGGCCAACGAGAACAACCTTGGCACCCTTGCTTATCAGCAGTTTGGTGGCTGCCAGACCCACTCCGGAGTGTCCTCCAGTGATGACAAACGTCTTGCCAGTGAGATCGGGGTAGTCGGATTCAGTGTAGTGCGGCTGGGGGGTCCACAGGTTTCGGAGCCCCTGCCTCAATTCCGTAAAGTACCATCGAGACATGATGTTGTGGAAATTGTGGCAAATCAATTGAGTTGCTTGAAATGAAACGTTGTGCCTAATAAGCACAATGTCTCACTGGGGTCATCGAGGGGTGTTGATTTTATGTACTAAAGGCGAACTAGACTTCTGTAAAACCTCCTCTTTGTCACACCATACATCAATTATTACATACATAGATTTCCTAGCCCTATCGCTTCTTTCTAGGAGGCTGCTCACCGTCTTCAGCGGCAGCCTGCTTCTCCAGCTCGTCCCAGTCCTCGCCACTCTCCTCCTCAGAGTCAAAGTCGCCCTCGGAATCGTCTTCGGAGGCAAACTCCTCGGAGTCCTCATCCTCGTCCTCAGGGTCTTCGTCAGACGCCTCGAACTCGGACTCCTCCTCCTCCTGCTCCTCGTCATCCGACTCCAGGTCCAGGAAAGACCACCCTCCAGACGTGAAGAACTCCTGGGGATCGGCAACCACAGTCTTCATAATGGAGCCCCAGTTAAGATTGACGGGACCCTCCGAGTAGGGAATCTCCACCTCGTTGAGCCAGTCCTTAACGGCGTCCAACTGATCGACCGGAATCGAGTTGATGTGCGTCACGGGCTTGTTGAAGTCCTTGTAGACAAACACCAGATCGAAGTTCTTGAGACCAAACTGGACTCGCTCGAGATGCGCCAGCTCAATCTCGCCCAGAGTGATGACCGAAAAGGGCGTGTCAATGAGCTGAACCAGACAGTCAGCGGAGGGCTGGAGCAGCACGTTGGATCGGAACGGAACACCGTGGAATCCCAGCTCTCGGAAAGGTGTATCAACGTCCACCTTTCGGTCCGACGCCTCGGAAATCTTCTCCGAAAACGCCTTGAACTCCTTGTCCAGCTGCAGACGTCGTCGTCGCTCCTCCTGCTCGGCCTCCAGCTCGTCCTCGTCTCCGTACCGGTACTTTCGCTTTCGGTTTCCGGTTTCGTCAAACGCCATGTCGCTGGCCTCTCGGTAGAACTGCACGTCCCACGTCTTCTTTTTGCCGATCAGAATGGGGTTTTTCAGATGCGCGTGGATGCACACAATGAGCTCGCCCTCGGTGGGCTGGAAAAACAGATGCTTGATGTTGTCAAACAGCACGTCGATCTTGTGGTCGGACCGGATGGGCGACACGTACCGCAGACCGTTCTGGTGGATTTCCAGAGTGCCGGCCACTCGTTTGCCGTCCGGAGCAGGCCGCACAAACACGGCGTCCAGCTTGAGGGGCCGCCGGGCCCGCACCTCCACCAGCGAGTCCTGGGCCACCACGTCCTCCATCTCCTTTTTCTCGGCCTCCTTCTTGGTCGACGCCTTCTTGAGGTCCTGGATCTGCTTGAACACGTCGTTCATGTGCTCCACGTGGCGCGATCGGAACGTGATGGACCGCAGAAACTGCGCGTCGGGGTCCTCAAACACCTGGGGCGCGTCCTTCTTGGAGCCGGCAATCTGGCCCGGGGACGACAGGTTCAGTCGGATGTAGACGTAGTCGCCCTCGTCCGTTTTGGAGCCAGACTTGTAGGTGTTGATGTGGAAAGGAACAGGTCGACCGTTGATGGGCAGAATGATGGACTGCGACCGGGTGTCCACATGGACTCTGAGATCCTTGAGCAGGTTCTGGGGCAGCTGGGTGTCTCGTTTGTACGACTCAAACTTCTTGATGACCACCTTTTCCTCGCCGTTCAGCGCGCCCTCTGTGTTCTTGAACCGCTCCAGACCGGTCTTGTTGAGTTTTTCGTGCAGAGCCTTCTGGTCGTTCTTTCGCTTGTTGTCGTTGTTGTCCTCGGCTCGAGCCTCGTGGCGCATTTTGGTCCGGGTGATGGAAGAAACGGTGGCGGCAGCCTGCTGCTGTTTTTTCTCCTTTTTCGCCTGCTCCTTCTTTTTCTTCTCCTTTTCGGCGTCCTCGTCGTCGTCCTCAAAGAAGTAGGTCACTTCCGAGAGAGCCACGGGCGCGGAGTCGGTCAGAACAGCCACTCCAGCCCGCGTGACTCGCACGGTGTCCACCAAAACAAGCGAGTAGGTCTTGTTCTTGGGGTCGGTGGCGGCGGAGTTGGCGAGGTTCTGGAAGCCCAGCGACACGTCGAACGTGGAGCCGTCGACGATTTCCCGCTGGCACTTGGCGTTGAGCAGAAACTTGGCGTCTCGGAAATCGATTCCGATGCTCCAGCCTATGGTCTTGAGCAGATGGGCCTCGAGCTTGGGGGCCTTGGACTTGATGTAGGAGACGGCGGCGTTGTAGACGTCACTGGCCTTGGTGCCGACCTTGATGGAGTCAAACACCTTTTCCCGCAGGCCCACCAGCACCTCGTAGTTCTGCTCCTGGGCCTTGGTGGGGTTGATCATGAACGTCCGGCCCACGTTGGAGCAGTAGCCCTTGTACCGGGTGCCCAGGGTGCACACAATGGTGCCTCCATGGAGGTTTGCGTCGTCGGACACCGCCGAGGGCCGCAGATCGTACTTGCCGCCAGACTGGATGATCGGCATGTAGCACCACTCGAGGTTGGTCTGGTGGAAGTCGCTGCCCAGCTTGACCTGGTTCTGGGCGAAGAAGCCCTCGTCCTGCAGCTTGTTTTCAATCTGCTCGGAGAACTTGGAGTGCGACAGCCGGCGCTCCTCGTCGACAATGCCTAGCATCTGGTCGGTGAAGAACTTGGTGAGGTACGCGGTCGAGGCTCGCGACGCCACCCGGATGCTCTTGATTTCGTCGTCGTCCTTGGTCTCGAGCAGGTGGGACAGCCCGACCTCAATGTCGACCTTGTCGATCCCGCTGTCTTTGAGAGCAGCCTCGAACTCGTCGACAATGGGGCCTCGGAACTTGTCTTTGACCACGACGCCCAGCTTGTCGCCGGCCTCCTTGGCCACCTTGACCAGCTTCTCCATCACCTCCTTGCCCCCCTCCTTGGGCCGCACCCACACCTCCACCTTGTCGTCCTTCTTCAGGCCCTCCAGATGAACGGCCTTGGACGAGTTAGTGACAAAGATGACCCGCGTGGGCGTCACCAGCAGAGCCGTGGAGAAAAACTCGTAGCCCAGCAGCCAGTTTTGGGCCACGGCGGTCTTGATGTACGGGTTGTCATCTCCACCTTTGCCAATTAGCAGCAGAACCGAGTCGGCGCCGCCAAACGCGTCCTTGTGTGTACTCAGCGCACCCTGCAGCTTTTCCACGCGCGAGTTGAACGCAGATTCAGAGATTTTGACCTCCATTCTGGTGTGCAATGTCGTGTGTAATGAGTGTACACGGTGATGGTGGTGAGTTTGATTCACAACGCTAATGCTGGGGTTAGGGTAGGGGATGTAGGCGTGCAACCAAGTGATTTTGCCCGGTGGTACCTCACGAGGGGATGACGTTGTTTATATATATTTTGAAATCGGTTTTGTGTCACTTTGATCTGTTTCTGGGAAGCTCTTTGTCACAGTCCATGTCGTGAATACAGCCTTCTCGAAGTTGTAGCTATGGTCAGTGCATGAACGAAGGGGCAACATTTGAAGAATACTCTTTTGTGGACTCCACACCGACATTGAAGACGAGAGGAGTTTTCAGAACTATTGTATCAGCTACTCCGAGTAATATTTCACTTTCCGATTTTGTTTCCGTTCACTATTGTCTTTGTAATGAGTGTTTGGTGGTGGTGGTGGTACTAGCTGGTTTTGGTTTTAAGTGCAAGGCACCGATTCTCGAAGGGCTCGAGTACAAGTACCAATTCAGTCACGTGATCGTACCATTGCGCACGGCTTTTCATCAAACACGTGACCTGGGAATGAACCAGCATTGCTGGTAAACTGTTATTTTTCACGTAGCGCGTAGCATCATGCTAATTAGGGACTAATTGGGTGTCCACACGGTTTGACAGTTGCGAGAGTACAGTGTGTAAGAGTACGGTGTACAAGTGAGCCTGGTAGTACTGTAACAGGCGATCCCTGGTAGTGCACGTGACCAGATGCCTGTACTTCTGCTGGTCGCAACACATCAGTCATAATCTGTAGCAACTCAACATGGGTCAGAGTGTAGTTCTCGCCAGTACACATCTGGAAGCATCAAAAGCCCGCAGAATGCCAAGAGCAAAAGGCGACTAATCACTGGTACAAGTAAGAGTATGTACTCGTAATTATTTGTAGTTCGTCTCGTTCGTTTGGCTAGATTAACTTTGGTGACGTCGACATGCGGTATTTTGCGATTAGTCAGCGACCACCCTGGCGTATCTGAGCTCGTCAAACGGTCGAAACCGCCGTCACTCCATTATCCGTCACGTCGCCGTCCTTCTGGACACTAGCAACGGGGCTGAGTTGCGTTGTTGGCTGGGACCATGCTTGCATAACGCCATGCTGAAATGTACGGAGTGGGAAGTGGGTGTGGAAAAGAGACAGAGACAGAGACAGACAGAGAAAGAGAGAGCTTCTCAGAGAGGTGGGAGATTAGGAGGGAAAATTTAGAGGGAAGGGAAAGCGAGGTGTTTAAATAGACGAGGGGGGGAAGTTCGCAACACGGCTCGTGTAGTGAGATGGAAAAGTTATATAAGAGACCCGTTCCACCCTTAAAGGAAAGAGTCTTTGTAGCCTTGTTCCTTGTGTGTGTGTGTATCTTGGTTGCGTGTGTGTGTGTGTGTGTCCCATCCGCCGTGTCCGTGTTCTCCCACATGACACGACCCATTAGGATGCAACTTAGAAAGTCACCACCACACATTAGACATTACATCACACCCAACACACACGACACAGACCATCATGAGTGACGAGTACGATTTTCTTTTCAAGGGTGAGTGCCACAAGCTGGAGATACAGACCGGGGGGAAAATAGGAGGTCACGCGGGGGGTTTGTTTTGGACGCGCCAAACGTCGTTTACACGACACGACATCGGGTAGAGACACGCAAACACGCACACACACGTTAGAGAGGACGGCGACAAACGAGACTTTGTGTGCGAGACACACAGAAGGAGGTGCGATTTTGCAGTACTAACTCAGTGGTAATGATCGGTGATTCCGGCGTCGGAAAGACCAACATTCTCGGCCGGTTCACACGAGACGAGTTCAACCTGGACAGCAAATCGACTATCGGCGTGGAGTTTGCCACCCGGACCGTCAACATCGACAACAAGATCATCAAGGCGCAGATCTGGGACACGGCCGGCCAGGAGCGATACCGAGCCATCACCTCGGCCTACTACCGTGGCGCCGTCGGAGCGCTGCTTCTCTACGACGTGACTTCCACCCAGTCGTACAAGAACATCAGCAGGTGGCTTCAGGAGCTGCAGGATCACGCGGACTCCAACATCGTGCTGATGCTGGTCGGCAACAAGTGCGATCTCAAGCACCTGCGAGCCGTCCCCACCGAGGAGGCCAAGCAGTTTGCTTCCCAGAACAAGCTGCTGTTCATCGAGACCTCTGCTCTGGACGGCACCGACGTTGCTCTGGCGTTCCGAAACATTCTGACCGAGATCTACCACCGAGTCTCTGCCGCCGAGAATGTTCACGCCAACCTGGAGGACTCTCGAAAGCCCCAGCAGGGCACCACCATTTCTCTGACTCCCCAGCCTGGAGATTCGGACAAGAAGAGCAGCTCGTGCTGTTAGAGGGGAGGCATGAGGACATGAGCCAAGGCGCGAGCTACCGCTACGGCCTATAACCGCTTGTGACGGGTGTTAGATACGTATTGTATGATCATAGTGCTAGACACGAGAGACCGGCGGTAGTGCGACCGCCGTAGACGTACCTACCTGTGTACCGGTATTTGTAGAACCATTTCCAAGTGAGATAACGAGATGGGCACTTGATACTCGTGCATGGTTAGACGATACCCAGAATACTCGTACTGGTACTCATACCGTAACTAAAAATATCTGTAGACTCAACTTGTGCCTATCAAGGTGTTATCGAGTTGGAGACAACGAGCAGACCCGTTTTAGGGTGCCACTTAGTTTCAGTTTGCTACCTGGTAAAAGTCTGAAGGTTAAGCATCTCGCTTGGGTCAAAAAAAGGGAGAGCGGGAAAAATGTACCGTACTTGTACAAGTGTAGTGGTTGGTGTGTATTAATCTACTTGTACAGTGTTTCGAGTGTACAAGTGGAACTACAGAGGGTATAATGTGACGGTCACGTGAGAGGTTGTCACATATTTCGCAAGTCGCGCAATCCACCCACCCATCTTCTCCTTCCATTGTTTTCGTCTATCTTCACCTAATCGCTGCGTGATGGGCAAACTTCACGCGACAGCTCCCTTTTGGGAAGGTAGGGGTAACCAGAGGATTAACTACCAGCAGCGAAGGGGTAATACTTGTAAGTCGGTAATTGCAGGGTGGGCAGTTGATGGGGTAGAGTAGAGACTGCTGTGATTGGAGTTGTGATTGACCATCGACCTTGCAGCTAATTACTGTTGTTGGTGCACGGGTCTGGATCAGTGTAGGCAGGTATAAAGCGCATTTACGGATGAGCTCGTGTGAATCTCGTTTGAGATGATGGTACTCTTACAATAGTGTGGCTGAATTGGTGACTACTTTGTTGGGATTGGTTGAGTTGAGTGATGACAAGATGGAACGGTTACCAGCACAGCAAAGCTATACTTGAGTTGAGTGGGTAATCTACTTGCAGTCTGTAGCTCAATTGAGACACTCTGGTCGTGTTCTTACATCCTGATACTGATTCCATATCCAGACACTGTTGTACCGTTACACGCACACTCCTCTCAATAACGCACCCTCTCAATACAGTTAATCATCTTACATTACAGAACGTGTTGGGATCCAGGAAAGTCTCTGTGCACTCCCCTACTCCTGAACCTCCTCGTAGTCCTCCTCCTCCTCAACGTCCTCGGGCAGACCACTGGCCTCCCGCGACTTTCGCTCCTCCTCCTCCAGAGCCTTGTTGGCAGCCACGTAGTCCACGGGCTTTCTGTTTCGTCGCGACGAGGGAGGAGGAATGTCGTCGAGAGAGAGCTCCTCGCCCTCGTCGTCCTCAAGAGCGTCCAGCTCGTCCTCAAGATCCTCCTCCTCTTCGGGCAGCTCCTCTTCGTCCTCATCCTCCTCCTCGGGCTCGCTGTCATACTTTTTGCTCTTCTTTCCGGCCAGCTTCTTCTTCTTGGGGGCCGATGCGGCGTCTTCGGGGGCAGCCCGCTTCTTGTCAAACTCCTCGTTGCCCACCTTGTCGACGGGGTCCTCGATTTCGCTCTCCTTGAGATCAAACTTGCCATCAACGGCCTTGTCGTCTTTCTTGAAGTCCTCAGAGCCGACCTTGTCGACAGGATCGGCGATTTCGCTCTCCTTGAGGTTGAACTCTCCCTCGACGGGCTTGGTCTCGGAAGAGGCGGTGGCAGGGCCATCGGTGAGCTCCAGCTCCTTGGGCTGGTCCGCGATGGCGAGTTCGGGCTTTTCGGCGGTCATTGGTGGCGGGATTCGGGGTCAATTGGTCTCGATTGCTGAGCAAACAGAAAGGGTGGATGGCAGTGTGTTTAAATTTCACACCAGTTGTATGCACCCAGTCCTATCTGAGTTTAAAAGTGGGGCGGGTGTATGGAACTGTGTGTGGTTCAGTAGATTCTGTAATAGCTTGTTGGAAAAGAGTAGAAGGATATGGAGCGGACTGTCTCCTCCTTATACTGTCGTTTATTACCCATAACCATTACATATTACACTGATCGTGCAATGAGTGATGCAAAGGCGCGAGTACACACACACACACACAAAAGTAGACAGACCTCAATTGCTCTGGGCTAGTGACATACTACCAAATACCGCAAACAAGAAATCAGCCTGCCCCCCACACAATTGGATGGTGCCCTACCAGTGTCTGTGTCTGTGTCTGTGCGCACAAACACTCTGTGCCGTACCTACAGCTTTTCTGAAGGCTTCTGTGACGCCCAGATGGAAGGAAATGTTCAGTAAAGTTCCATGCCCAGTGCAGGAGACAAGCAGGGCGATAGAGTGAACAATGGAGGGAGGGTCGTCATGAGGCAACCGAGACAACCGAACCCCACAACCGAATTAATAACCAACGGCGGTTTCATACAGTGGCGATAATAATGTGTGGAGGAAGAGTGAAAGCGGGTTTCTTGGGGAACAAGACGGAGTTGGAATCGGACCAATAGAAAGGGTCACGTGATTTATGCCTAGCAATGGCAAACAAGTAAACCCTTCTCCAGCCACTCATTGCTTGGATCAGTACATACTGGTACAATAATTGAACAGCCAATTGCGATTTCGACAAAGGGTAGGATCACTTTGAATTTACGTAAATACTCACGACAAGTATCTACCTCTAGAACTGCCACACCTTCTGAGACATGATAGGTGATCGTCTGTGACAGACTCTGTTTCTTTCGTAGAAACGGTCTCGAGAACTGGGGTAAGGAGAGTATGAGTAGATATGTGAACATTCCAGATGTGCTTATCCCGAGTCTCATCGACTTCCCTCTACCAAGTTGTATCCTAGTATCTGGAATGAACCACAGCGATATGGAAGGCTGGATGGGGTCAATTGGTCGTTGAGTACGTCTTTCAGCTGACTTCACATCCTCCAAAGCATGCTCACCACTGCTTGACCACCTCTGTTACAACTCGTTTTGCAAGGCTCTAGGAGACGGTGAGATAAAGCTCCACCACCATTTCTCCTCGTTTCACCTTTCTACCAGCCATACCGTCTCCAGTGAACTGTCTTGAACATCCTTTCTGACTATTGCACTTGAAACGGGCTTTCGACACCTCAGACCGTTCAGAAACAGTATGAACTCCGCAGATCTCTCAGCCACACTGCCCTTACTCGAAATAACAAGTCCAGCCATAAAACCTCACCGTAACTCGTTACTCATCAATTCACTATAAATATTCATCCTCCTCCAATTCTCTTCTCCAATCCTCAAACCCTCAACAAGTGGCAGACGAGGGTCACGTAGCAGGTGAGGTTCAGCACAAACAGCATCATGACGGTGTTGCCAGACGTCTCAAAGACGCGGGAGTGGAGCATATGGTCCGCCTGGCGGCTGCGCAGGTGTCCAATCAGCAGAATCAAACACCCCTGGACCGTGAACGTGCTGCCCACCGCCAAAAAGTCGTAGTTGAAGAGCTTGAGCACCACCAGCGCAAACCCCAGCTGGCCCAGAGCCGTGCGGTAATAGGCGCCCTGAAACGTGCGCTGGGCCGCCCGAATATCTAGCTTATCGTCGTTGGATAGTCGCAAAAAGCTCATTAACAGGCTAGCAGCTACTAGTCCGACGATATCAGCTAACTGCACCGCCTCTGTGGCTTGGGTATCTGTGGCGTCTGTGGCTTGATTGCGTGAGTTCAAAGGCTGAGGGGAAATGCCTAGGAACAAGATATGGCAAGTAAATGAAGATATGGAGGATGATGAATAGTTCATCAGAGTGCAAGACTCTGTCTTTGTAAATACACATTCCCTTCAAGCACTTTGGCTACAGTTGCAGACTATTCAATACTGATAAGACATTGTGAGGGTGCAATTGACCGTACAATTCTCAAGGTCAATGTCCAAATGCCTCATGATTGAACTTCCCAGAGTTCTTGTGCCCGTACAAACAGAGCCCTTTAGATCTCGACATTTGTACTACATTTGTATTACGTAATCTCTCTCTGGTCTTGATGACTTGGGCTAAGCTATTTGTGTGACGGTTACAGCACCTACCAACAGACCAATGTGTTCAAGCCGATACCTGTTGTCTTGTCACCAACAGCTGAAAATATCACTCTTGCTCAACACCCACACACCTGCCCTAGCATCTTCATGTCGCTACTCTGCTCCAACTCGAAATGATGAAACAAGACGGAGTTCAAAACTTCAGAATCTTCCATGGCCTGCGAATTCTATGAGAGAAAACTGTGCACCTTCTCATGTGGATGTCGGTACAGGAATTGTCTACACTGGATCTCGTCATGCATCCAGGAAACGTCTACTAGCTACAACAATTGGGATTACAGAGCTCTACACACTCGGGTCATTTCTTGCTACCAGCAATGAGTGCTGTTTAAAGAAGTATGTGCGTCATTCTGTTCAGTCGAAAGAGACTCAACTCCTTCAACAGGACACATCAGTGCTCAATGATCAACCATCTCAAACAAAGCTCAATCTCATCATCCGTATTCTCAGGTTGTTTTACTGCTATGACCGGATGCGGTGATAGACTGAGATGAGTACAGACCACAGATCAACAATGTCAAGGGCGATCTCTGGCCGAGCTCTTTCACATTGAACCCAGCTCTCAATTGGTATGTCAGCTTTGTCATTCTCTTCGTGTACTGCGCTGATGGTAACGATTAGTACTCGTTCTCACCGAACAAGCCAAGAGCGCCATACTTGTGCTATTACATGCCCAATCCGAGTCATAGAATAAGCAAACGCAAGCCCTTGCATTACCTCCTGCGTTTTGCTCTCTCAATCGAACATGTCACCACACATCTACAGTCTGTCAAAGAACCTGATTCAAAGAGTCGAAGAAACAAGCTAATGGCAACGACTCAATCACTCAGACCAAGGTAACATGTCACACTGGGGAAAAACACAAAAGGAAAACTCGCTAATAGCCGCGGTGTCTTGCGTCGTCGGTTACATATACCACCTCCAACCTATCATACCGGGCTAGTCTCCGTTGGTCCGCTAAAATATTTTTTTTCAATACAGCGGTTGATTCAAGTATTTTAGAGAGAATGTAGGGTGTATAAATGAACTCTTGGGGTTCTTCAGAGCTCCAATGAGATAATTGCAGCGATGTGTACCTAATGCTGGAGAGTTGCGTACACTCAAAATCAATGCTGAGCAATCAGCTGTCTCATATCTATCGCTGTCTGTTACTTGTTATCATTTATCATCTATTTGTTTCTCAAAGTGGCTAATCCCACCCACGCTACCGTGGTCCACTTATCATTCTATGATACTATAACAGAGCTAGCGGACCGGTTGTTTGACTTGTTTGACGAGAAGGTGTACGGATAGGAGGGCTTAAGAGGACGTATGGTATGACATTCCTTCTGCTTCCTAGTCTATTGACTACGTCTGTTCTATCTCCTCGAACGAGTCTCATCCCATAAGTTGATGTCAAGCATGCCACACTTGACCCCTTTTCGGTCTCGACCATACAAACAAACATCATAACAAAACTATAGTGGACATCAGTCTAGACCGGGGAGTTTATGGTGTTATGGTCTAACCTACACCAACGGTGTCATGTAACATTCAGACGCAGGGATTGTGTGTGTGAGGAGTTACGAAGAGAAGAGGAAGAAATCAGATAAGGATGTCAGCTGATAAACACCGTCCACAGTACAAACTGTACTTGTGAGAGCAAATCAATTGCATTGGAGTACAAGTACAAGTACTTGTATGTCCATGTCCTCGAAGCTGATCTTCTTGCTGGTACTTGTACTTGTACGCCACCCTGCTGAAAGAAGTGCAATATCAAATTTGATCCAGTCTTATTCTTTCCAGATTTTCACCTGTGGACCTTTCTGGTTCACCTCTAATGTCATCATATAATATATGGATCTAGATCAGCGTTTATAAGCAAGGTACAAGTCCAGCACTTGGCTCTATACTGTACTTACACGCTCACCACTACTCACCCCCACCATCAATCATTGTCATTATTTTATGTCATTAGTCGTATCGCATCACTCCAGCTCCTTGACCTTGCCCTTGCCCAGCTCCATGGGCTGGCCCGGAGTCAGCAGAATCGTTTCCTTTTCCTCCACGTGCTCCTCCTTGGGCTTGAATTCCAGCGGAGGATGCGCCACGGCCTTGATGTACTCAATGTCCAGGCTGTAGGGCCCGTACTGCCGGTCGATCAGACCAATGCCCACGGTGTACACGTTGGAGGTGTCCATGGCCATCTGTTCCTGCACCACTCCCTTGTTGGTGAGAATGAAGTCGTCGATGGGGATCACCACCGTTTCCCACTCTCCGGGAGTCTGGATGAAAAGTCGGTGCTGGTACAGATCCGAGGCCAGAGGCGTGGAGCTTTGCACGTTGACAAAGTACTTGCGTCGGTCGCCCCGCACACGCAGCTCCAGGTGGCGGTACTGCTCCCAGTTCCACACGTTGTTCTTGAACATGGACGAGGGCTGATCCAGGGTTCGGAACATGGCAAACCCGGATCGCGTCACCATCTTGTTGTCCTTGGGCAGATCAAGAGACAGGTTGCCAAAGAAGCGGCCGTAGGGTAGACCGGTGGCGGGGCGTTCCTGGGCGAGATTGACGGTCGAGTAGCCGCCCATCTCCTCGTCGCACTTGGTCAGCACCGTTTCCAGCGAGTTGGGCTTGGTGAAGTTCACCAGCATCTGTTCGGTGCTCTCAGTTGGACGCACTGTGGGGTTAGCAGGGGGAAGTTTGGTGTCGGGGCATTCTTGGCAACTCACGTTTTTTAAGACCCCCGAGGGCCTTGGTCAGAAAGCTCATTGTGGAAGTGAACGGGTGTACAAGTACTCGTACTGGTGCCTGGTACAAGTAAATTGCAAGATGAGATTTGGTTATGCATTAGCTACTTCTAGGTTCTGCATATAAAGGTCAGGGAGATGTTACCGCAATTGCTGTAGCTACAGCTGAACAAATTGTTTGTGAAAAGTACTGAAAAGGTGACAGTTGTGGTGGAATGAAGAAACTGTCAGAATGCAAACATCTTTGATCAGAGGAAGACATACTCTTAATCTGTACTCACGTTCAAACGTCATGTCAGCTCTCAATGATGGACATGTTTGTATTAGAGAATGGGGGAGAGTATTGCAATAAACAAGAGCCAGGAACACTTGTATAGTATCGTACAGTCTACTGTGCTTTCTCTCAACCCATCAAATCGCGACAGTCAACTCACCCAACTAATCAACCCAAGTAATACTCAAACGTTTTGAGTCCTACTCCTCTAAGTTCCACTACACATGGTTTAGCACCAAGTACCGTAGCTACCTGTTCAGTGCAAAACTGCTGTCTTCGTCATAATTGCCAAAACACGCTGAAAACAACACAGCCACCCTGGTCACGTGATCTAGCCGCCCCAACCCACCCCCAAACCACCTAATCAGCCTCTTCCACATTCTCCAACTGTATCTGTGTTCAGTGGCTTTTTTCCCCCCCTCACCCATCATCCGCTTGGGGATACAGTATGTACAAAGAGTTTTGTATGCTGATTATCAATCAGGCTTTTGAGAGATTGACCCGGGTTGGTTGGTGGGTGAAATGGAGGCAATTGCTATTCCGATTGTCATCCGGGCCAGACACAAAACTCACCTTACTCCAATCCAGCCTATGCTGCCTTATCGGCCTAGTTTATGGTCTTATCTGGCCCTTCTTCTTTCCCCATACAAAAGGGTCTCCATGGATTTTTTTTAGAATTTATCCGACTGAGGTGAGGATTGTGACAAGTTCAAACGTCTTTTTTCGGTACAAATGAGCCCTGGCTGCTGCCTGTCTACTGCTCACCTTCAATGGCTCATGAAAACCCTCTGATCCAATCTTTCCTACTCACAATTGATCCAGTATTAGAGGAGTTCTCTATCCTCTTGATCTATACGCCCACATTCTCACACCTGTCGACATGCGTCCAAAAGCATATATGAAAATAGTTCTTTGTGACTGCGGTGAGCAGGGCGTGACTGTTTGAACGGTCGGCAAAAATCCAGTAAAATTCGCAGACGTCGGGAAAAATGTTCATAAAATGAGCCCCATCCTTATTATCAATATGAAGCTCTTTTGGCCCTCACATCCAACGCCCATCAACCGCTACTTGTAGTGGCTTCTCGGCTACAGCTCGTCAGCCTCGTGCTAATTTTTGCTTCGAAAAGCAAGCGCAATCTGGAGAGCGGTATAAGCAGAAGTACAAGTGGCAGGAGTACCACTCTTTGGTGCCTCAACTACAGACACAGGCCATGGCTGCGCAGGAGAGCGTCTTTTGGGGGGATAGCCTCCCATTCTATGGACTTTCGCCAATCACATGATTCTTGGTAATGGAAGCAACGTCATGGGCTAGGGTTGTAGATAGAATGCATAATTAGAATGTGTTAGTGGATATCGGAGGGCTGATTATCTCAGCGGGTGGAGCTGCTAGGTGAAATCGAAACCGGTGGATCTATTTCCCGTTCTCTGCTCATCTGATTCCAGCTTTCAACCGCAGCCAAATCCGCCCACTATCACGTCCAAACCGCCTCCACCGCAAATCGTTATCAATAAAGAAAGTTTTCTCAGCGATAACTCGCAGCTTGTTCTTCAACACCACACACCTCGTACTACAGTAGTGGCTATAGCTCGACACACACACGACACAGAAGGCTTTCCCCCCCGACGAACCTCTCTTCTCCCCTAGCTGCCTCCAACACACTATGGTGGAGTTCCCTCGCTCTCTGTTTTCGTTCCACAAAAAGTCTGCTCCCACCGTCACCGACACAAACACATACAACACAAACACAAACAACGCTCCCTCAGCTCCCCCGATCCTGCGATCGCCCTCCACCACACACCTGCAACAAGTCCCCAAGGCCGTGTGCACCAGCGAAACCGTCAACGTCTCCGGCGAGATCATCCACGGGAAACGACAGTCACGTGACCGCCTCCAGGAGCTCGATCTCAAGAAAAAGACGCTGTCGTCCAACACCACCACCCCCTCCGTCAGCCAGCCCACGTCGTCCAAGTCGTCTCTCAACTCGACCACCATGAACTTTGGCCAGATCCAGGAAAAAACCCCGCACGTGGGGCTCGAGGAGCAAACGTCGTCCAAGGCCAAGCTGGTGGCGAAAATCGTCGCCGCCCGAAACCTGCAGGCCGCCCCCAACTGCCGCCCCTACGTCGTGTGCACGTTTGGCACCTCCGAGTTCATCACCGAAACCGGCGACTCGGACCCCTCCGACCCTGCCGACGTGGCCATGGGCTCCACCACCCCCATGGGAGGAGCAGGAGGAGGCACCGCGTCCAACTCGGGCGTCAACATTGTGCCCAAAAAACCCATCATGGCGTCGGGCCACACGGTGGGATCCATCAACCCCACCTGGAAGGAGGAGACCGTCTTCGACGTGACTGCCCGCGACGCATCCGAGCTCGTCATCTCGGTCTACGACGGCGCCAACAACGACGCCTTTCTGGGCCACGTGCGCATCTCGACGATTCTGGGCCCCGGCAAGGTGCTGGACGCGTGGTACCCTCTGGAAAACCGAGTCGAGGGCGAGCACGTCAACGGCGAGGTGCGGGTGCAGGCGTATTACGAGGACACGGTGCGCACCAAGATGGGTCCCGAGGACTTTGAGATCCTGCGGCTCATTGGCAAGGGCACGTTTGGCCAGGTGTACCAGGTGCGCAAGAAGGACACCCGGCGAATCTACGCCATGAAGGTGCTGTCCAAGAAGGTGGTGGTGCAGAAGAAGGAGATTGCGCACACCATTGGCGAGCGCGACATTCTGGTGCGCACCTCCACCACGCAGTCGCCGTTCATCGTCGGCCTCAAGTTCTCGTTCCAGACCGAGGCCGACCTCTACTTCGTCACCGACTACATGAGCGGCGGCGAGCTGTTCTGGCACCTGCAGCGCGAGGGCCGGTTCAGCGAGCAGCGGGCCAAGTTCTACATTGCCGAGCTCGTCATTGCGCTCGAACACCTGCACGACAACAACATTGTGTACCGAGACCTCAAGCCCGAAAACATTCTGCTCGACGCCAACGGGCACATTGCGCTGTGCGACTTTGGGCTGTCCAAGGCCAACGTGACCCAGGGCGACACCACGTCGACGTTCTGCGGCACCACCGAGTACCTGGCGCCCGAGGTGCTGCTCGACGAGTCCGGATACACCAAGATGGTGGACTTTTGGTCGCTGGGCGTGCTCATCTTCGAGATGTGCTGCGGCTGGTCGCCCTTCCACGCCGACGACACCCAGCAGATGTACAAGAACATTGCGTTTGGCAAGGTCAAGTTCCCCAAGGACGCGCTTTCTGCCGAGGGCCGGTCGTTCGTCAAGGGTCTGCTCAACAGAAACCCCGAGAACCGGCTGGGAGCCCAGGACGACGCCCGGGAGCTGCGGCGGCATCCGTTTTTCCACGACATTGACTGGGACCACCTGATCCAGAAGAAGATCCCGCCTCCGTTCAAGCCCCACGTGGCGTCGGAGACAGACACGTCCAACTTCGACCCCGAGTTCACCGAGGCGTCGACGTCGCTGTTCAAGTCGATGAAGGTGGGCACCCCGCTGTCGCCACGAATCCAGGACAACTTTGTGGGCTTCACGTTTGTCGGGGAGTCGTCCATGGACGAGCATTTCAAGCACCGGCCCACCTCTCGACCCGTGGAGACCGTAGACGAGGATATGATGGAGAGTGACAACGAGGACGAGGATATGGGCGACGAGGAGATGTTCAGCGGGCGGTTTGAGATGTAGCGAGAGGTTTATTAGCCGTTGCCCGAGGCAATGGTCTGACTGTCTTTCGAACAAGACATCTGTCTTCAGTTTTGTCGCACTCGTCCGCTCGCTGTACGAGCCGCGCCGGCGGTGCCACGTTGCTACCCGTGCATTACATCCCTAGAACCCCTTCTTTTCTTTATTTTGTTAATACTATTTCTGTCAGATATGTCAGAGTGGTAGAGCAGGCTAGAGCTGTCTGTTAGTGCTGCAGTGGAACTACAAGTAGATCGTTAGAAGAGCTCTATAAGAGCAATCCTTGATCTCACTGGTGTTTGTGGGTGCGTAGCAGTAGGTTAAGACTGGTACAGTAACTTGAGAGTATTGGCAATCAAGTTTCAGAGCGCGAAAGTAGGTATATCTACGAATATTTGTACACTGACAAGAACCAGGGGTTTGGTGCCATTCGAATCAGAAGAAGACAAGGAGTCGAATGGTATAACTTTCACTATTTGTTGCTATAGTGGATTTTGGTCCTAGAGACCTTTAAACGTCTAAAGAGATGATAACCAATATGCTCAACTGACTGTACAGCCCTGAGACTATAGTCTGACCAATCTACTCAGTAAAGGTAGGCTTACAAATGTGATGTTTGGCGTTTAGCTACAGTTGGCTGTTCAAGACTGGTACAACCATGAGACCACAACGGTCGCTATAGTCTGCTCAATCTACTCAGTAGAGGTAGGTTTACAAATGTGATGTCTGGCGTCTACAGTAGTTATCTCTCAAGCAATTGTACCAGTTGACCGCAAGATATACAGTATACACTTGTATGTAGTGGATAGGCACTTCTTCAGCGCAGAGTTCTATTGATATTCTTTTTCCGTGTGTCTTTCAGTGTCTGACTGACGACTCTTTCTATCATTCCACTACAGTCAGTCGTAGAGAAGGCATGGCAGCATGAGATATACGTACTCGTACTCGTAATACAAGTAGCAGTTAAAGTGACAATCACTGCTCGTTTTAGGAGTAAGGGTGCTACCTTAGTTACTTGAGCTTGAGAGTATAGCTGTGGCAGTTGTCATCTGTTCGGGTCTTTTTTCATCGTGGTCAAAACCGAACAAGCGTCAGTATGTCAGACAAGCTATAACCGAACTGGATACCAACCTCCGTGGAAAAAGAAGCCGTAACACAACTCTGAGTACTTGCTAGACTCTTCCAAATGTCCAATTGCACTCCAATCTCAAGACTGTGCTCACAAATCAAAACTCCCAGACTACTGTAAGCTCGTGACAAACTCCTGACCGCTCGTGTCGAAGGTCACCTCTCCCACCTATGATATAAGTATACTTCTGGCCCACGTTTATCTCGATCCGTGACACCCTAGGTATAGCTGTGGATAGGTGAGGGTATACAAGAGGGTATAGAACGAAGGTATAGGAGCAGGTATAATTCGGGGGTTTTTCGGCGTAGGAAATTCGTGTAGCTCGCCATGTTTCAGCTTTGGTTCGGACCCAAAACCAACCTCAAAAACCAACCTCAAACATCTTCTAGACCCCGTTAGTGCGAAAAACACCTGCTAGCGCGGTTTTTTGTTGTTTTCACAACTATTGCCTACGCATGCGGACTGAAAAAGCCTTGTCTCTGAAGTGTCCAATCGAGGGATGAGCACCCCAACCTAGCCACTTCAACGGTGTGTCTAGTCTACTGCGAACAGCAGTATAGTGCGGTATCATAACTGTGCTATAGGTCTAGGTTGCAGAGTTGTGTGTGGGCTTTAGTTCCAGAACAAACTAAGACGGTCACCTTCCAAGCTGGCGATCCGGCCGTACAAGGCAATTTATATCTCAGCTCCGTCTTTTCTCACGTTTGCAACAGAACCAGGACTTTGGTTTTGAAGGTAGTTCAAAAGATTCAGCTGTTCAAGTGGTCTTCCTGTGAACACAACCAGCTGTAGGAGTTCAATGGACCGTTCCAATCTATCCTCTCAAGTCGTAAATAGAAAAAACGTCATAACAATAGATACAGAGTGTTGTCTGTGTTATGAACTGTGACGTCGTATGGTACGATAACGGTGTTTAGACAAGACGAGGCCAGGAAACACAGGTATGGGAGAACTGGTAGTATAGGGGGGATTGAGTAGGGTCTGGATATAGATATATGTGAAGAGAGAGCTCAGGGCAACGTTTATTCGGCCGTGGAAAATTTGGCCGATTATAGTGCCATTAATCTAAATAATAGGTGAATAATAGAGAACTATTCGAATAAAATCACACACGTACAATATCAGCTCTTCGAGAGATTCAATCACATTAAATGCTCTTAAGAATGTCACTGAGGATTTCTGATCAGTATTTGCTTACGTAAGTCACCAGGAAAAGGTTTAAAAGATATTTTGTTCGAATTGATTGGCTAATATTTCGAATTGATTGGCCAATAATGCACAAAAAATCAAACTAATTGATTTAGACCCGAACCGAATCCAAAAAAGCTCTTAATCTGAAGTTGGACAGCTCCCGCTCTAGAGAAATTTACTCCAATCACGTGACCACCTTCTCGTGTCTGGTTTATCCGATGATGACTAATTTCCGTTTTTTACGACGCACAGCTGCACCCGCCTGCATCATGTAACAGTCACCGTTGCAATGCGACCCTGAGGTTTTGTTATTGATAGATGGGTGTTGGTGGTGGGGGGATGGATGACTACAATTGAAAACGGGCACAAAAAATACCGCCTGATTCTACTCAATTGGTTGGTGACATTTTTTTTTTTTCCTTACCCTCACTCCTTCGACTATATTTTTTTTATTCTGAAGGTTCATAATCCACTTTGCTTTTTGCAAATAAGCTCGTATATGCAATAGACCATTTTGTACACCACCCGGTGGCTCTGTTATTGTAACTATCCATTTATCATATTGGCACACAAAGCGTGCTATACTCCCGGCATCTCAGCAATATGAAAAAAGTTGCGCGCTGTGGCCCGTCGACGTTTTCTCCCCGAACCCCCAACTGAGCTTTTCCGCGACTACCACACCCTTTTACTTGGGCGCGAAAACACCCTACCAGCACTCTCGCACATCCACAGGCATTAGCAGAGAGGACTTCCAGCAGCAGCTACAGAGCAGTGGTTCTCTCACTACCCCACCTGAGGCACCATTCGCACCGAGCTAACAGCCTCGCTTGACCTGCTCTACAAGGGACTAACCCACTAGTAGGGATATAAAGGCGAGAGCATTTCTTTTCCCCCAGCAGCCAGCCATCATTTCATTCGAGAGAGCGCACCATGGAGGACGACAAAACCACCGCCACTCCGCCCACGGAGTTTGTCTGGAAGCTGTACATGATGCTGGAGGAGGGGAACGACAACACGGTGTTCTGGACGCCCGACGGCCGATCGTTTGTCATTTCGGACACAATTGAGTTCTCCAAAACCACGCTGCCCCGGCACTTTCGACACAAAAACTTCTCGTCGTTTGTGCGCCAGCTCAACAAGTACGACTTCCACAAGGTCAAGTCCACCAACGACGACGGCGAGCCCGTGTACGGCGAAAACGGCTGGGAGTTCAAACACCCCAACTTTCTGCAATTTGATACCTCGGGAATCGACTCCATCCGCCGCAAGCTGCCCGAAAAACGGCGAGTTGAGGGCCCCGCGGGGTACAGAGAGCTGGAGGACGAGCTGCGCGACCTGAAACGCAAGCACGAGAGTCTGCAGAAACACTTTACGTCGCTGTCCGAAGACTTTTCCAACGCCATAGGCAAGCTGTCGGGCCTGCAGGAGAGTCTCAAGAAGAAGGAGGAGACCATGAACCACGTCTTTTCCATGCTCGCCGAGTTTGAGTACCGGTTCGAGCGGCTCGGCATGTCGCAAGACGATACCGCCTCGTTTGACCACATTAAACGGCGCAGACCAGACCCTTCTTCGGCTGCACAAGCACAACAAGCACAAGCACAAGCGACTACTACAAATTATGAAGACCATCTGTGGCCCTCCACGACCCACACGTGGCTTCCATTACACCCCCCACAGGTGCGACGCGATTCCCTTGGCAAGAATCATCCCGATGGACATGCCGATAACGCTGCGGAGTCCACGGGAGAAATCCACCAGAATGGCGAGGTGCAGAAGATTCTCATAGCTTCGGACGACTCGGGCTGTGTGAAAATCTGCTCGGCTCTGCTACAAAAGGCGGGACAGGTGGTGGAGGTGATTCCGGACGGAGTAGATGCTGTGGAGTTTCTACAGACGTCGGCCAGCCACGTGAGCCTCGTGCTGATGGAAACGGTGCTCCCCCGGCTGGACGGATGCTCGGCGGTGGAGCTGATTCGGTCTGTGAACCGGCAGGTGCCGATCATCATGATCAACGACGGCTCGGTGAACCCCAAGCTGGAATTTCTGCTGCAGAGCGGGTACGTGAACGAGGTGTTGGCGCGGCCGTTCAACAAGGACGAGTTTTTCAAGGCCGTCAGTCCGCACGTGAATCTGTCGTCGTACTAGAAAGACACGACACAAACCAAAGTAATTAATGGTGCAGGGTGAGGGTGCAGGTCGAGAGCCCCTGATTCCGGGCAAAAGTAGACCGTATCGACCCATTGCACCGCTTGCTGTTCAGGAAACGGAACGAACAGCTGGATAGAAGGATAATGAAGTAAATGAATTTGTTATTTATGAAAGTAGAGAGTCAGACCCATTACAGAGGCGATGTTGTCCCATCACAGAGCCGATGTTGTCCCATCACAGAGCCGATGTTGTCCCATCACAGAGGCGTTGTCGTCCCATCACAGAGCCGATGTTGTCCCACGACAGCCAACGTGACTCACGACAGACTCAATGTGTCCCACGACAGACCAACTGTTGTCCCATCACAGACTCAATGTGTCCCACGACAGACTCCATGTGTCCCACGACAGACCAAATGTTGTCCCCGACAGAGCCTATGTGGTCCCCCACAGAACCAATGTCGTCCACGCCCACCAAGGGTCATGTGGTGCCCACCCCACGAACGTAGCTTGCGGTGCCAATACGAACCGCTTCTTGTACTTTACTTAGTTCAGTTACCCGAAGACGACAAAGAGCAGGTTTGTACGACATTAGGACCCTACCAGGCTATTTACCCAGGGTCTAAAACCTGGTTAGTTCTCAATCTTTGAGCTCTTGTTCTTGTGACACAGAGTGGTGCCTTTGAAAAACGTATTCAAAAATCAAAAAGCACTGTTTCAATTGACGGGGCAGAAAAAGTCGCACTTCTGAGATCTTCAAGTCACGTGACCCGACTAGCCTCGACGTCCTCAGCAGCAGTCCAAACATGGTCTTAGGTTCCCCTCTTTTTGGACCCACGTCTCTAGATCGTAATATGTCTGGTTTAGTGCGCACTAATTTAGTCTGATATGTGTCTAGATTATACGAGAGATGAGTGAGTGATGGGGGTTCTTTTCGTTCTATTGGCGATTTCTTGCGATTTATTCTGATGCAATTGAAGCAGTTTCGAGTCCAGTCGAACAATTACAAGTCGCAGTATAAATGCTGTGAAAAAGCCCCGTTCAAGTCCAAAAAAGACCCCGAGTTCGCAAAAGTGATCCAAATCCACAAACAAAAACCCCAGACTGGCTTAGAACCAAAAAAACACACTACAGCAAGACCCCTCGCTCGCTAACATGCCACCACACGCGAAGAATGCCATAACTGACCGTCTAGATCATTTATCAATGTCAACCACCCGGAGCTATCGACGTAAGACGACATATAAGAGTTATAGATGGGCCCTGGTATGCTTAGAACTCGGCCAGATTCTTGTCAGATTTTTCTTGGTCTTTTTAGAGCGTTCTTTAGCGCTCGACGTTTTCTGTCAGAAGACTTGACAGTGGCAACAGAAGGGCCCCCTTAGTCGTCTTTAGACGGGTCTTTATGCGGATTTTAGACCGGTGCTAATTCTTATGAATGTTTTTATGCACAAAATTATATAATATTTGCTCAGAAAGGGGCAGAATTGGTCAAGATGAACATGTTGCAAGAAATGCACAATTTCGTGATTTAAAAATGGTTGCAGTTGGGGGTTAGACAGGGTTAGGGCTGCCATCGTACATACGGAGTGAGCGGTCAAAAAATGAGTTCTGGAGCCGTTTTAGGGTTAGGGTATATCAGGGTTGGGGTATACTTCTGCACCTCCCTGATCGGGATGTTCCTCCGAAACAGGGTAACTGCAGACTATTGGCCAATAACATTAGCTCTGTGTGCAGAAACAATGGTCATTGTTAAAGTGATCGTACTTGTGCTTAAGTAAGGATAGAAGGCATTTTTGAGAGGTTGAAAGGGGTTATCTACACCAAATTACGTGCAGGTTAGGGTCTGATGGGTTTGTAACAGGATTACGGGCTGAAATCGTTCGATAGTCTGCTTCCAATAATTCTTGGAGTGTTGACGTCTGTAGACGACTGTTTATGTATGCGATGACTCCTGCATGTCCGAACTTTGTTCGTGAACGGAAGTTGGAGTTGATTTGTTGGTGGTGGACATTACATGGAGAATGTGGTGGTGACATGAAGAGTGGTGGGGAGTGTGGTGGGTGTGACTTCGTTCGTGTTAGAGAAAGACCCACATTTTCGCTGAACACGCGTAACTCATCAGCTCTTGTAGTATCTGTAGAACTTAAGCGATTAATTGATTGGCTAGCCACTAATATAACAGCTGTAGTTGATGCAATTTCTCCATGTACTGTAGATAAATGTATTAGAAACACCTTCACCAAGAATCGAACTGAGCAGGTTTATAAACAGAGAAATTTACTGTATAATTACAACAACTTCTACGACAAGCTTGGTTTTGAAGAGACGGTTAAATCCGGCTAGGGTCATCGAAATCGAACAAGAGTAGTACCAATTTACTCGTAAAGATAAGCTGAACAGGATTGTGCTACTCACTAACCGATAGTCACCACCTCTAACTCACCACACACCCCCCACCATCTCCTCCCACTCCTCCACCTACTAACTCCCAACTCTAAAACTATAACAGCCGCATTGAGCTTCTTTGTTGTCCAAAGAATGTCTACTTGTAGCTGCATCCACACATCACACATGTAGACTGTACCTGTGCCAATACCGTCTGTGAAATTGGAAGAGAGCAACCTGCCGATCGCACGATTTCGACTCTGGCAAAACGTGGCAAAACTTGACAAATCTCGACATTCAGCCACTCCTCAGACAAGCTCTTTGGATCTCCTCACACGTTACACGTTAACTCTCACCTTAACGTAATCCTCGTGACAGCAAGACTGGACTACAACTAGCTACAACAGCTTCAGCAAAAACACCGACATTTTCTTGCACAGAATCTTTTCTGTGATCGCGACGTGTCTTAGCTCTTTTCTCGACCACTCAACCGCTAACTCACCGCCTAACGACTAGTCGCATCTTAGCTACAGCCGCACAACGATGAACGACGAGGAAAAACACCTGGCGGCGCCTGCCAACGCCTACCAGCCCAACATGCACTACCAGCAGCAGCAGGAGAAGCCCGCAGGCTACAACCCCGAGTACGACAACTACCAGGGCAATTACCCTGACCAGAACCAAAATGGCAACCAAAATGACAACTACAACAACCACAGCCAGGGAGGATACCAGATGGACAATATGGGCCAGGGACAAAACAACAACTACTACAACCAAGAGGGCGGAAACCCTCCCCCTTACACTCCTGACTTCCCTCCGGATTACAACTACAAGCCCAACCCCAATGCTGCCACGTTTGACGAGGCGTTTGCCGTGTCCAAACCCAAGTGGAACGACAAGATCGGGCTGGTGATTCTGGCGCTCATCTTTTCGGGCTACCTGGCTCTCTCCATCATCGTCATTCGAGCCTACGCACAGACCCACTCGTTCCAGGGCTGGGGCATCTACTCGGGCGAAAACGACTACTCGCTCAACACCCACACGCTCATTCTGTATGCGTTTGTGCTTGCCACGGCCATTGTTCTGTCGCTGCTGTATTTCATCGCCGCACGAGTGTGGACAAAGCAGTTCATCTGGATCACGTACATTCTGCATCTGCTTTTTTCCTGGGGAACCGCCATCTACTACTTGGCCGTGGGCTACTACTCTGCCGGCATTGTGTTCATCATCTTTGCCGCTCTGACCACCTGGTGGTTCTGGTGCTCGCGAAAACGAATCCCCTTTGCCACCATTGTTCTGCAGACCCTGATTGACGTGACCCGAGCCAACCCCTCGGTGCTCATCATTTCGGCCGTCGGAGCAATCGTGGCTGCCGCCTTTGGAACCTGGTTCGCCTTCACCATCGTCTCCATCTACGTCAAGTACGACCCCGACAACCGAAACCCGGGTTGTATGACGACCGGAGGCTCCTGCTCCAACGGCAAACTGATTGGGCTGATTCTGTTTGCCATTTTCTGCGGCTACTACCTGACCGAAGTGATCAAAAACGTGATCCACGTGACCATTTCGGGCGTCTACGGCTCGTGGTACTACTGCTCCAAGTCCGACCAGGGCATGCCCAAACACGCGGCCATGAGCTCGTTCCGCCGAGCCATCACCTACTCGCTGGGCTCCATTGCTCTGGGCTCGCTGATTGTGTCCATCATCAACTTCATCCGCCAGATTCTCTCGGTTCTGCAGCAGGATGCGCGTCAGTCCGGAGACACCCTGGCCACCGTGCTGCTGTGCTTTGTGCAGTGCTGCTTTGGCGTTCTGGACTGGCTCGTCACCTACTTCAACCACTACGCCTACTCGTACGTTGCTTTGTACGGCAAGGCCTACGTCCCCAGTGCCAAGGCGACCTGGAAGCTGATGCAGACCCGAGGTATCGACGCCATGGTCAACGACTCGCTGATTGGCTCCGTTTTGTCCTTTGGAGCCTCCTTTGTCGCCTATGCTGCCGCCCTCGTGGCCTACTGTTTTCTCAAGTACACCGATCCCTCCTACAACTCTGGCGGAGGGTTCTACGCGCCCGTCGTGGGTCTGGCGTTCGTCATTGCCCTGCAGGTGAGCAACATCACCAACGTGTCGCTCAAGTCGGGCTGCTCCACGTTTTTCCTGGCCCTGGCACGTGACCCCGAGGTCCTAAGAGCCAGCTACCCCGAGATTTACGAGGAGATTTGCCGAACTTATCCCCCTGCCCGTGAAAAGCTGGACATTTAGCGCTCAAGACTCTTTTATTCTGAAAATCCAGCTCCTCTGGACGTTATGTATTTTAATTCAATTCTTTTAATTCAGGCTGGGTGGCATATGTAGAGTATCGTATCGTATGTACTGTATCGTGAGACTTCGCAAGTTCCTCAAGTGGGCTAATCAAGGCTATAGCAAGAACCATACCCATGTTGCCATTGACTGCAAGTGCTTGGATGAACAGCAATAAAAGTATCAGACTACAGTATGTACAAGTACATACAAGTAATTACTCTCATGGCCATGGTATCGTGTGCAGATGTCTGGCCAACATCATTTTACTTGTATAGGTTTGTGTATGATGCCACTGTATGAACACTCTGAAGGTAACCGATACAGGTTAGAGGACTGTACAGGAAAGCTACAAGATGAGTGCTGTGTTGCTCGTTCTCTATTGACTGCATGCTATCGTACAGTGTACTGACAACGACTCACAAATGTTTGGATTCTAGCACAATGGCGATAAAGAAGTCTTGACATTTGTATTCGAACGACTTGACAATATCCGTACAGTACTTGTAACTGGATCGTGTAATTACTGTAATGTAAGAGTTGAAGATCAAGGGCTACATACTGGCACTTCTCCCACTTCTACACAGAGTGACTCTACTTGTACCTTAATCAATGGTTCACTATCCTTCGACAAAATCACTTTACGCCTCGAACGAGGTCAGCAAGGGACGCTCGTTTGAACACTGACATTCCCACTTGAAACATCTATTTGATCTACTTTTTGCGTAACAGCATATGTATGCGTTATCTAGTTGGACGTTTTCTATGATTAGCGAACTGTCACAGCTGATAACAGCAATGAGAACAATGAGCAGCCAGCCTCTTGCCGTTCTATTTAGAATCTAGCTACATTTTCTACCTTCTAACCGTTTGTACTGATACGCACTGTGAAATATGTCTTTCGTTCAGGTCCAACCGTATCACCTAGACTACACCACTATAGACTACTTATACATCAGTTCATTTACACACAAATCCTTTTATCGTCGCTTCTTCCCAGAAACAACATCTATACACGTGATCTAACAAATACTCACAGTGTACGCCTATACACTGCTACAAGTTCAAAAGTACATTCGATCACAGAATCTCGCGGGACAATGGCACAAGTACTCGAACCAGTTTCTACCGTCATCTATCTCAGCTACAAGTATCGTACCATGGTACCGGTACTAAGGATTGAACCCAGCACTCCCGCCACCTCGATCTATCATTCTATTCATGCTATCTAAATCTAGACTGTTAGTCTTGCTTCCTGTCATCTCACCATCTACATCTTACTGTCGCCCTCCAGCTTGGCCAGCTCATTCAGCGTCTCCAGCACGCCCTTGGGCTCCAGCAAATGCCAGCTGGCGGTGGTCTTTTTCTCCGGAGGCCCAATCATCACGGGGAAAATGCTCTCGCTGTCCAAATCAGCCACGTCCTTCAGCGCCTTGAACATATCCTCGTCCGTCTGGTCGTCGCCCATGCACAGCACAAACTGCGGCGGCTGGCCCTCGGACGAGTACTCGGAAATGAGCCGCTTGACGATCTCGCCCTTGTTGACCGACTTGGGCCGCACCTCGAGATTGGCCTTGCCGCTCATCACCTCCACGTCCCATTTGGGGACGACTGCCTGCTCCAGATGAGCTCTACATTCTCTCGCCTGGAACAGCCCAAACTCGGGGTCGGCCCGCCGGTAGTGCCACGTCAGAGCCACCCGCTTGCGCTCAATGTGCGAGCCCTGCGTCCGCTCCGTGTAGTACTGGAAAATGTCGTTGACGTCCTTCTGCCAGCTCATGTCAAAGTTGGCCGCCAGGTTTTCCCACTCCGTGGTGCCGGGGTTCTTCATGAAACAGCCGTGCTCAGCAGACATGCCCAGCTCCGCAATATCGCCGAGCCACTTGTCCAGAAACGTGGAGTCGCGACCAGAAATGATCCAAATGGCGTTGCGAGGGTCTTTGGCTAGCGTGCGAAGATCTCGTTTGAGGCCATCCGAGGGCGTAGCAGCAGCAGGATCAGTGACAATGGGTGTGAGGGTTCCGTCGTAATCAAACAGAAAAACGCGCTTTTTGGCCATCTTGAACCGCTCCACCAGCTTGTGGTTGTCGAGAATCGGCGTCAGATGCGACTGGTCCGTTCGGAACGTGTTGCTGATCACCTGCGACACAAACCGGTTCACCCAGTGCTGCACCGTGTTGGCGGTCACACGCTTGTACAGCGGCTCCTGGATCTCCAGCTTCTCCTCCTGGCCCATTCGGAACGCCCGGTTGATCTGCTCAGCCACCCCCACGGCGTCCCAGGGGTTGACGAGAATTGCGCCGGGAAGATTTCCAGCAGACCCCGTGAACTCGGACAGAATCAGCGGCGAGTTGTTGCCGTGCTGACAGACAATGAACTCGAGAGCGGTGGTGTTCATGCCGTCTCGAACCGACGTGATCAAACACAGATCGGCCACACGCAACAGAGCCAGGTACTCTTCCCGCGCAATGTGTTTGGTGTAGTGATGCACCGGCGAGAAGTGGATGGCGCCGTATCGTCCGTTGATGGACGACACCAGCTCGGCGACCTTTTTCTCGACTTTGCGCGTGCCCGTGGCAGTATGAGACGTCACCTGCACCAGAACCACGCGATCGCGCCACTCGGGGTACCGTTTGAGAAACACGTCGAACGCGTACAGCTTCTGGACCACGCCTCGGACCGAATCCAGCCGGTCCCGGCCCACAATGATCTTTTTGTCCGGGTACAGCTGTCGGATAGCTCTTACTTTTTCCGTGATGTCCTCGGTAAAAGCGTCCGACTCCACCTTGGTTGTGTCAATTCCAATCGGCAGCGCCACCACGGACACGGACTGGCCGTAGGCGTAGACGGACGTAGGCGTGGCAGCCTCGGCGCCCACAATGCGCGAACAGGCGCTCATAAAGTGCCGTTTGTGCGCCTCGCTCTGGGTCGAGATGAGATTCGACGCCAGCACGCCCTGCAGCAGCTCCTCGCGTTTGGCCAGGCAGCGGAAGTACTCTGACGACGGGAACGGCGCATGCATGAAGAACCCGATCCGCGCGTCGGGCAGTCTTTCGCGGATCATCTTGGGCAGCAGAAACAGATAGTAGTCGTGGATCCAGATGATGTCGCCCGTCCGGTAGATCTCCAGCACCTTGTCGCAGTACTTGCGGTTGAGATCCTCGTAGTCGCTCCACCACTTTTTCTCGTCTCGTCCGTCGGTCGGCTCGCCCTGGATGTAGTGCAGAATCGGCCACAGAATGTTTTCCGCGTACCGCCGGGTGGGCGACAGCTGCTCGTTGTAGCCCGTGGACACGGTGTCGCCCGAGTCCGTCCAGATCGGGTGCGTCGGCGTGCCTCCCTGCGCCTCGGTGAGCTCCCGCTCCAGGTCCACCTTGTCCTTGTCCGTGAGCTTCTGGTACAGCTCCAGGTCCGGCAGAGACGTGGCTGCGGGAAGAGCAATCTCACCTGTCCACGCCACCAACGACGACGTCCAGGTCGTGTCTCCATCGCCAGACTGCATGTAATCCAGCGCCGAGTACAGCGCCGAGTTGCCTCGTCGCGACCGGATTTTGTACGCTGCTCCTTCTCGATAGATTTCGTAGGGTAAGGTGGTGACACAGTTGATGATGCGGCCGGATATGGGCACGTTGAGGGCCCGAGCCGCGGTCGGTGTGATGATTTCGGGGAGCATTTTGGTAGTTAGTAGAAGTGATGGAAAAATCGGTGTGATGAAAACTGTGTGTTGAAAATCGATGTTGGTGTTCCTCGTTTTCGGTTTGTGTAAATCGTGACGTGTCGTCTAGTCTATCGGTGTCGTCTAATATCTACCGTCGATCTTGTCTTGTGGTTCTGTGCCGTGCTGTGTGAGTTGTATGGTGCTGTGTGATGACTGATGACCCTCTGCCAGTCTGTCTTTCTCGCTTTCTCAAAAGAGTCGTCGCTCCTCTAACGTGACAGACGTGAAGCGCTCAAAGTTTATTGGGAGCAACCTATCATGCGTGGTGCGTCCCAAATGCCGAGGTTTGTGTGGAGAAGATAAACCGACTGTGGGACACAGTGGAGCATGTGAGGAGAGGAAATGGGGTTCAATATATAGTCGCCAATCAGAAGTTCGAACCACAGAGATCATGTTGTGCGTCTACCAGCATCAGCCGCTTCCTGTGAGACCCGCCAACTCCCACATTAGCCCCACTACCAGTAGTTAATCAAACTAACACTACAGTATCACGCGCTAATAGAGCACTTAGATCACTAGCGCAGATGCGAATGGTGACGATATCTTGGGTGGGTCTGAGATTGGTTTAGAAGACGCTCACGTATTTCCTGTTGAGTGTATTGTCGACTGTAGAGACTTGTCAGCTACTCCAGATCCAGATCAAAGTTGTCAAACACCGACAACTGAGACACCAAGTGACAGATCCACAGTGAACATGTCAGTAGTGCGATGGTGGTATAAGTACGAGTATCAGGTACAGTACTTGTGGACAATGTACAACGACAAGTACGACAAGTACAACTACAGGTACTCCGTACAAGTACTCCGTACAACGTGTATATACAATGTATTTTCGGCTCTATAAATACGTCATTCGACAATGGCTCCACACTGTTCACCAAATGTAGAGGTCAGTCCTCATTCCTGTAACAGTCGGCCACTTCACGATTTCTCCAACAGTCAACCACGAGTTCAGACATTCAACTTCGAAACAGTGTCCATTTTCAGGCAGATGTCCGTTTTCAGGCAGATGTCCATTTTCGGGGAAAATGTCCTTTTCGGGCAAATGTCCTTTCCGGACAATCTCTACTTGCCCATCCGCTCGTCCAGGGCTCTGAGCGCCAGCTGTCGCCTTCGCTCGGCCTCGGCTCGCGTGTTTTGCGTCTGTTGCAGCTCCTGGGCCACCCCGAACCGCCACGTGGGCTGCTGGATCGCCGCGGCCCTCTTGCTCTGGTACCGCTGGTTGGACGAGTCGATCTCGCTCTGCTCGAACGGCTTCACGCCCAGCTTGACCAGCAGCGACCACAGCGGGTACGACACCTTGCGGACCACAAAGGCTGCGGGCTCGGGGAAGAACTGGTCGAGCGCAAACGCGTCGCCGGCGTCTCCTCGTACGCGGACTCCATGGGGATTGTGATGCGTGGCATTGGCGGCATTGGACGAGTTACCGGAGAATGGCAACACGGGGTCGGCGTAGGAGATTTTGAGGAACCGCAGATAGATCCACGCGACAAAGAAGCCGCCCCAGGCGTGGATCACGTAGACGGACGACAGCAGCCCCAGCAGCGTGTTGCTCACGAGAAAGATGAGCGGCAGATGCAGCACGCGGAACTTGACCGCCCCGCGGAACAGCACAATGCGGTGCTCCGGAGCGAGCTGCTTGAAGGCCACAATGAAGCCCGACACGATGGCCGTGCCTCCGCTGAAGTCGACCATGAGTTCCTCGGGCCGCTGGGTCAGCCAGAAAAAGCTCACGGCGCACAGCACGGCCAGCACGTTGGGAATCACCGCCTGGATGACCACAAACTTGACCAGACCCCGGCTGGACCACACGCTTTCGCAGTAGGCTCCTCCAAACCACAGGGTCGAGAGTTGGAGCAGGCCGGAGAAAAGATTGGTTTCCACAAACGTGGCCGTCAGCAGCGTCCATGGATACATGACGGACAGCGTGGGGACCAGCTGGAGCCATGGCACCACCACGTCATGGGGGTCCGGAAGACTGATGTAGGCGACATATTGCAGAGCGAGCACCAGGAGAGACGAGACAACGGTCAGGCCCAGCAACGTGCGAGTCACTGGCGGAATTGATATTCTCATGTTAGAGCGGGCGTTTAGCAGGCGTTTGTACGGCGTATCGTACTCGTATCGTACTACTGCTTGAACTCGTACCAGATGTGCCACCTATCAGAGTTTGGTGTATGCATGGGCATGGGGGTGTGAGCAGGACTGTGTTTACTCAGCGTGTTGGGAGGGGGGGGGTACAAGTATTAAGATGATCATGGTGATGAATTGAGGAGAGAGACATGTAAGGAAACTCGCAGGGCTATATATACTGCCTTTGGGTGTTTTGTGTGACTATCTCGTATTGCGCAACACTCAGAACTACGCGCCCACAATTCCAAGGTTAGACGTGATTAGAGGGGAAAGTGTCATGAGTCTTAGCCACAGTGCGATACTGTAATTACAATGTCTCTTGACTGACGGGTGATGATTGCACCGGTTGTTGGACTCAGGAAAGGTGGAAGAGGCAATGATTAGTCCGTGCACTCGAATCTGTCTAGTTTAACTAATTCATCAACTAAATTCCATGTAATGCTGAGTAGCTGTTCTCCTAATCTGTTAGCACCAGTGATCTCTACTACTGTACAGTAAGACATCACTTTATAGGGCAAAATGTGTGAGTTTTTCTCTTAAATAAACCACACACCAGCAACGTCACTTTTTTTAATCATCAAAGCACCCCCTTACCACCAAAATACGACCACTTCACTCACTTACTGTAGTCCCTCCGTATTGCACTCTTGGACAACCTTTTCAACACCATGCATACGTTGATTTAGTTTGGCGATTCAGTTTGGTTCAGTTTGGCGATCTAATTCGACGACACCAGCACCGCTCACAAAATGTTTTCCATCCTTCGAAGAAGCACAAAAGCGGTCGCCAGCCCGAGCCTCGCCCGAGGATACCGGCGCCAGACCAGCAACAACCCCTTTGCGGGCTTCACCCGGTACATTGATACGTCGTACGTGCCCATGCTCTTTTTCATCGGCTTCATGTTTTCCGCCACCATCAACGTGTCCATGGCCAAACACGACTACGACGAGCTAGACCGCAAGATGACGACGCAGATCGACGGTCTCAAGGGCCTGATCAAGCGGGTCGAGGCTGGAGAAAAGGTGGACGTGGACAAGGAGCGAGAACTGTGGTCGTCTTCCGCACCCTCCAAGGACGTCCAGGAGATTTTCGAACAGATCAGAGACTCGACTGTTGAGCCCGAGACCGAGAAGCCACAGGTGAAGGAAACGGCTCCTGCCCAGGAGACCTCCAAGCCTCTGAACAAGTTTATTTGATCTGGTAGGAAGAAGGGTGACAGCAGACGGCAGACGAGGGTTGACTTATTGCCAAGAGGAGAGATCTCCTGACAGACAATCGAGTCCATTAGGACGTCGACGAGACAGGACAATGTATATACGAATGAATTGATCATGATTTTGGCAGGAGAAGGCTGCTTCTGCAGTGACATTCGTAGCGCACAGGTGTGATGGCAAAAGGACTGAGGAAGATTACAGTGGTCTCAATAAAGAGCATACCTCCTCCTCGGTAGCAACGCCAACGTTCTATTCAATTCAGCAACCACCGTCAAGTAACAGTCAACTATCTCCTAACCAGAAATACTCCCCCACATCACACCACCCACACGCATATTTGGAGTTTGGCCAAGTAGCTTAAAAGAGAGAAACCCCCCCACGCAAAGCCCAAATATCTCCATTCAAAATGTTCAAAACGGGTTGGAACTATGGTGATTTTTTATATTCTCATAACACGGCCTCCATCAATGACCTCATAAAGCTGAATCAATTCCACCGAATTTACCCAATTTGTTCTGATTTTTCTCCGCAGCTCCCAATATTCCCAAAATAAGCTTTCAACCTCCATCCTCAATTCTCACCACCGAACATACTTGCACTGGAAGTGTATTTCTCTCCCACCACTACCCTACAAGTACCGCACCGTCCACATCATCCATGAGCAACTTTGTGGGACTCTACGTCCGGGTAACCACCGCCGAGGGGCTCCGCGAGGGGCTCGTCACCAAGGTCGAAAACGGCATGCTGTCGTTACGGACACAAAACGGCCCCATCAACCTGCCCGGCGACGCCATCAAGTCGCTGAATGTCATTGAGCGAGGCCAGCAGGAGCTCCAGCTGCCTGATCCAAGGCAGCACCAGACCCAGGGGGCTCCCCAGACACAGAACCGGCAGCCCCAGGCACAGAACGCGTCTCGATCTGTGTCGCAGAACCAGCAGCCTCGATCTGTGTCTCAAACTCGATCCGACCACTCTGGACAGCAGGGCGGCGGTGCTGGAGCTCCCGGCTTTTCTGTCAACTCGCTGTTTGACGCCCACCGAGCCGAAATGAGCGGATTCTCCCATAACCACCCTCATCCTCCTCCCCAGCCTCCCCAGGCTGCCTCTGCCGGTTACGAGTCGTCTTCCTCTCTGTCTGACCAGGAGCTTGTGTCTCGAGTCAAGCAGCTCAACCGCAAGAAGAAGAACAACCACAAACACAATGCCAACGCCAACGCCTCCCACAACAACAACAACAGCAACTACAACGCCGACTGGGAAACAGACACGTCTTTCACCGGCGACTTTGACTTCCAGGCCAACCTGCAGAAGTTCGACAAGCAGCAGGTCTTTGACGAGATCCGCGAGTCCGACAACGTGCCCGTGGAGCAGCGGCTGGTGTCGCACAACAAAAACACCCCCCACAAGGCCCCGGCCAACAAGCACGACTTTGCCGCCAACGCCGGCAAGGTGCCCCACAACGAAATGGTGCTCAAGCCCGTCTCCGCCCAGAGCCGGTGGATCGAAGACAACCAGGACGACGAGGACGACGAGGACGACGAGTACGACAACGAGGACGACGGAGAGCACGTCACCACCCACTTTGTGTCGCTGTCCGACTCGTCCCACATCCCCGTGGCGTCCCAGGATCAGTACGACGACGTGATGCGGCTGGTCAGCCCCTTCATGGACTCTCTGGTCGAAAACTGCGGAGTCAAGCTGGCCGAGCTGGTGATCCGCCTGTCCGGAGGCAACGCCCGATTTGGCTCTTCGTCCAACTTCAACCCTCTGCCCTTTTGTGTGGTGCTGGTTGGCGACTCCGAGGCCGGCAAGAAGGCCCTTTCTGCAGCCTCCCACCTTTCCAACCACGGTCTGAAGGTGGTGGCTATGCTTGCCAAGCCCCGGGAAAGCTACGACCCCTCGTTCGAGCTGAAGTTCAACTTCTTCGAGCTCTGTTACGGCAAGGTGGTGGCTTCCGTGGCGGACTTCACCCAGCTGGCTCGAAAGAACAAGCTGGGCGCCCCCGAGGTGGCCATTCTGTCCGCCGAAATCGCCCAGGCCCAGATCCAGTCCATCTTCGACGCCAAGACCACCCTGGTGTGTGTGGACGAAGACCATGTGTCCAAGTCCAAGGCTGTTCTTGTCAGCACCGGCATTCCTCTGGAGGACACTCTCCAGTCCAAGCATACCCACTATTTGATCGATATGGGTCTTCCGCAAAAGATTTTCGAGATTGAGCGGTTCAAGCCGCTGACCATCACCTGGGGAGGAGAGTGGTGTGTGCAGTTGGAGCAGAGGTAGTGGGCTTTGAGTGCGACACGTGGCCCAGAGTATCTGCGAGCTGCAGTTCTGGGTGCAGTTCAGGGTGCAGTTCTGGGTGCAGTTCTGGAAGCTGTATGGTCAGGGGGATGAAGGTGTCCATGAAATGAATATCAAGCCTGGCCTCCCTGAACCTCGCAAAGTCTGCTCCAAGTTGCTGAGAGCGGTTTTGCCAAGCATATACCTGGTGTGGATAGTATTTAGTGAATGGATGATGTTATGTTGATATGGGGTGGGTCGCAGACGATAATACTGTAGCAAGTGAAAAGAAATGATAATATACGAGAGGAAAGAGGGGGGTCTAATGATATAGCATTGCTTCTGGAGTGTGTGTTAGTAGCCTCTTTTTAAGATCACTCGACAAACCCACGACTTTAAGATGAGTACTTCCCTTTGCTAAGTCATAACCTGAAGCGAAGCTGCCCACCGAAAAATATGAGCGATGGCTATGGCTGTGCCACCGTAGTCTCAAGAGGACGACAGGACTCGAACCCGCAGCCTTTGGAGGACGTCGTTTGCAAGAAACAAGCCGAAATCCAATGCGCTACCATTACGCCACGTCCTCTGGTGAAGGCCCAGGGTGGTGTGGAGGGTTTCAAGCGGGAAATCGTTGAGAAAAAAATGGTCTGGGATGCTTGTTGCGTAATATATAGCTAAATGCATTTCCCTTGAATCAAAAAAAAAATGATACTGTCGTTGGAGGTATACTGAGAGCTTCTTAGGTGTTCTTGATAATTGATGTTTCTTTTCGATTGAACGACACTGAACTGTGCTATGTTTAGGAGTGCAACATATCACGGGGTCATGTACTGTTTGAAGAAGAACAAATACAAGGGTACATACCCATGTTGGTTGGAGCTTGTCATTGAGCTATTTACATACGTTTGTAGTCTGCAGGCTTATACCAGTTTCAGCTAAAGCACATGAACGATATACAACCAATTACACCCTGCAAGTACATGCAAAAACACCAATGGAGATGTGTGAGCACATACTGTGGCTCTCTAATGGGCTCCTGGTGGTTTCTTCAACTGCCTCCATGAGTCTCTTGTCTCTGGTGGCCTTCATCAAACCGTCTTGTCTTCGAAGAGTACACAGGAGACTGCCACAATATACCCAGCCCTTTGCGATCTCTTGAAGCCTTCTGACTCCTCTAAGTGGAAGCAATAAACTCCAATCTGCCCTCCACCAGAGCAGGACTGATTCCAAACGAAAAGTCCTCCTCCAGCTCCTCGCATTGTATCCTGACTCCAGTGGCCAGGTCAACCACCAACTTGCACCGGTACTCTGGATTGAACGACACCAATACATACCTTCTGTGCCTTGGTTGCATCGACAGACACGTTCTGTGTGGCACAGTCACGGGTATGTGGCTCAATGAGTTTTTGGTGCTGGTCTCCACTGCTGAATACTGGTATGCCGGGGCTCGTATCACTCGACTCGTGCACACAAACACGTTGCACTTGTCGTTCTCATCGTAGTAGAGAAACAACGGGAACGTAACCTTTGTACCCAGTCCTATCCAGAGATATCCATTGTACTCTGTGATATTGAATATGCCAATCAAATCTGAGGAGATTTGAAACGACGAAAACAGCTCAAGAAGCTGTTTGTGCTCGAAATCAACTCGATAAAGCGTGTAATGGTGCTTTCTTTCGATTCCTATCGGACTGGTGAAGTCTGTGTACGCTTTCATGATGAGAGTCATGTCAGACAATTGCAGAACCGTGTACCATATCTCACTGCCTTCCTCCTTATCCAAATCGAAGGCGTAAAAGTCGTCCACATCCAATGACATGTACTCACTCCATTTGAGCATAAAGAAGTGATCCTGCCACTGATACACTAGATCGGAGTAGTTGTTGTAGATGGAAATGTCGCTTTTACCAAGAAACCCGGACTTCTTCATGATCTGTTCATGACTGTTCTTGAGAGGAGCGTCTGCTGCAAGCCGAGACTCGGAGTCGTACAGAAAATCGATATCGGAAAAGTCGTCAATGTCGTCCATATCACATGACACGTTGCGTCGTGTCACGTGTTCTTCCTCCTCCTCATCGTCGCTGTGATTGTGTAAAGTCGAAGTGAACTGCTCCAGAGGAGCATACACGTGATTGGCCGACTCGACCACGGTGTCGGTGTCGGTGTCGGACACGTCACGTGAATATTGCTGACTAAGCCGGATCCTCTCCAGCACCACCGCAGCACACTCGTACCACGTTTCCGGCTCAACTCCGTCCTCTCCGGGCTGAATGAAGGGACACGCAGACTGGACCTTGAGACTCAGGGAGGCCTCGAAGTCACGTGACTGCAGCAGCGCGTGGAGCTCGGCGTTCACGTGACTCAACGTCATGGTGCTGGCCAGATCCGTGTATTGCAGAACAATAAGCCAGATGTCGAGAGGTAGGGGCATCATCTTGTGGTGAGGAGTGTGTTGAGGAAGAAGAAGAGGTGTTGTGATGTACGATAAGGGAGTTTATGCGTGTTTGAGTTTTGGCAGTGTAAAAAACGTGGGGTGTGTTTTTGAGATGTTGCGAATTATTCTTTAGGTGTTTTTCTTAGTGTATAAGGTCACGTGTGTACGTTTAGTTGGTGGTGGTGGAAGTGCTGTTGTCCTGTTCATGAAGAGCTATTTAGTTGTATTTTGTTGAGCTGCTACTTGAACTTCTAACGTCTATTCTACTGTACTATAGTTATCTTCTCTTGACGAAACACAACTCATGTCTATCCAGAACAGGATACACCTTGTCGTGTGCCTCCAAGGGTCTACTTGCGTGTTTTTGGCCTGTTTTGAGATCAACAAAAAAGTCGCAACACGTGTATGGGTTTGCTGAGAGCAACAGGTACCGATTCATTCCGTTCTTGTGTCGGAACGGCGTTTCTGCAAAGGTACAAAAGGAGCTTGACAGCTGTTTGTCGGGTAGATCGATCGGGCTCGTTCTTGTGGAATAGGAGCTGCATACTTCCTCGTTGAAAATGGAAAAGATGGAGAACAGCTGGTTGTCAAGAACTGCCCATAGGTACCCGTTGTAGTCAAACACTGGAGGAGGAGTAGGTGCCTGGAATGTAAAGAGATGTAGAAGAAGAGTGCCCTGAAGTAGATGGAAGGAGTGAATGGAGTCTCTGGATCGAACCACAAGTGTATGGCTGGTTAGTTGAGTTATTGTCGTTGTGCCAACTTCCGTCTTATCACAAGACACTGTTTGAACATCTTTCAAGTCTAGTTTCCCATCTCTCCACTTGACCACCAACATTTTGCTTCCCTTCTGTGCAACCAGCTCAACTCCGTTATCGAAAAACCTGGGTTCATCATCTCCTTGGCCGTCCAGCATGTTCACCAATGTTCCCTTGGCTTTTCTCAGCACCATTTGTCGAGTAAAACTCGAGTCGTCAGCGGAAAGAAGTTTCTGCATTCCTAGAGAATACTCTGTGGTGCCCAGGCCTTGCAAATCAGTGAGATAGGAGTACTCGTTGGATGGAGTAGCACTTTCCAGAACTTCTCTAAGAGGCCTCGTGTGTTTGTTCATTCTTTTGTCGAGTACTAGAGCGCACTGTAGCCATGCAGTCAATGGAGGTTCTAGAAGATCTGTTTCCGCATCCAGCACCTCAGCCGAATCCATGAATGGACACGCGGTCACCACAGCTCTCTCAAGCACTTTTTCCAGGCTATCGGATCTCAGAATCTCAAAAAGAACGCTGTTGGCGCGTCCCAGATTGACGATGCTCTGAACATCGCAGTGGCCAAACACCAGGAACCAGATTTCTGCCGGCAGACTCATGACCGAGCTTTTGAATGTTGTCGTCGTTGTTGGGTGTAGCTAGAAGCTATCTCATTTATTGTTATCTCCCTCGATTGCTACATCCAAACAGGAAGGTCTTACCCCGCTGTAACGTAATCCTGTGCGGCGTAGCATATTCGATCAAAAAGATAAGAGGAGATACGGCGGTCTGGACCCTGGTTTATTATAGCAGAAATAGCAGATTTTAAACATGCAAACACGACTGTCGGTATCGTATGTAACCTCCCACTTCTCACTATCAGATTGGCTTCGCATCTCGTATCTCTTATCTCGCATATATGTCAAACCTCGCTGCACTGTCTAGCTCAGCAGGGTGAGAAAGAGCAGTGTATAAAAAGAAATTCATGACACTACAAGTAGGCAAAACGAACCTGCTTTCTGGCATCCCACACACACACAATTCTCTACCATCGGTGACCGCCCAAAATCCATATACAAATGCATTCATCTACTACATATCATTACTTGTGGACCTCCAAGGCCCCACCTACCCCATGCTTACTTGAAGAAAGAACCCATCAGATCCTCCAGCATATTGCCGTGTCGCTTGGGGACAATGCCAAAGTAGACCTGGCCAATCTTCTCGAGAGCAGGGGTCCAGGCAGGCAGCTGACTCAGCTGCTGGGCGTATCGGGTATGCAGCCGCTTGAAGGTCTCGGGGTTTTTCGATCGGCAAGCGAGAATCAGAAGCTGCAGAAAGTTGAACAGAGGGTACGCGTCGTAGGTGGTGATGACGGTATCTCCTGCAGCGTCCACGTTGTTGGTTTCGGGGCTGTGTTTGGCGTCAAAGGCGTTGAGAAACGTTTGGGCGCACGCGGTGGCGTCTCTGATGTTTTCCGTGTTCAGGTAGCCCAGAACTCCTCGGGACAAAAACAGGGGGGCGTCGTGGGGGGCGTCCTTGGACTCTTCTGCCCAGTCGAACAGCAACTTGCCCAGCACGGGAGCAGAGTCCTTGGTTCCCAGAAGCAGGTTCTTCTCGGCCTCGTAGCCCTCGTCGGCCTTGGCAAACACGGTTCCAAACAGATTGTGCAGAAGAGCGTCTCCGGAGGACACGGGGCCAAACTTGCCACTCCAGGTCTCGGCCTCATTGCTGATCTTGACCAGGGTAGGCTCGTGGACGTCAAACAGCTGGATCAGAGAGATAATTCGGTTTCGCGACACAGAGTCGACGGGGATCTCGGCCACAGTGTACACCTCGAGAATGTAGAGCACCAGATCACTGGCAGAGGCGTACTGCTTGGCCTTGAGCAGCGACTCGGCTCCCTTGTACAGCACCTCAATGGCGTCGTTGTAGGCCTTCTGCTTGACGTATCGGTTGGCCACGGTTCGAATACCCTGGTGCGCGTCGTAGAACTCGCCGGCGGCGATTTTCTCGTCGTTTCGAGCAATGGTTCGCTCAAGTTTGGTGGACATTGTAGTGATGGATGGGGGAGAGTGGTTCAGTCCACAGCATGTTGGGATATGTGCATGCATGTGAAACGTTTAGGTTATGAGAAGGATGTGGGGATGGATGACTATGTTTCGAGTTTGGAGGGAGTTAAAGGCCTGAATATTTGAATGTACACTTCTGAAGCACTCCCCAATACTCGTTTTAAATCTCAGCTGTTTTCGTCAAAAAATGAACGAGTACAAAGGAGATGTACAAGTATCCACTCGTGAGGAGATTGAGTTTTGGAGGCGAGATTGAAATGACTTTATAGAGGGGGGGGGATCTTGAACGAAAGAGGACGGTAGTATTGGAGCATGGTAAAGACGTCATAATGATCAACAAGCTGAGAATTTCGGGATAAACGTATATCTGGGTCGATAGCCGCCTTGATTACGTAATCGCTTGTAATGCTCGCAGTTCGATTCTCGGGTTTTCCAAAAGGTTAAATGAACGGTGAATTGACGAGTGGAGCCTTGCAACAGTGACAGATTATGCTCCTTCAGTATCTCGACTCTCTCTCTCCATGTCACGTGATCCAGTCCGTAAAATCCCGTGCTATCATCGTCACCATCTAGCCAAACTCAAAGTGACTCGAAGCAAGCAATTTGAGCATCTCATTAGGTGATCTATAACTGTTCAGAAATGTTCAATTTTTCGACCCAAATCTGTCGTAGCTTAGCTCATGTGATTCAAACATTTGCTGTTCCCATTTAGTCCTCTAGACACTACAGAAATCTCCATTGATGCTCCCATTGGCTATTTAGACTCTGGGCATCGTATAGCCCACATAAATCATGCCACCCATGAGTCAGCTCGAGACTTGTCATATAGAAATACTCTTGTGGGTCGCAAACTGAGTCGTTGCTGAAACTGCCACTATCCTCCTCCTACATCTTTGCTCTCAAAAGATTTGCTCTCAATCACACAACCATCACCGTCTATATAAGCTCCCCCATCCCGTCAGAACTTGCTGCCGCACTCTCCCAACATCACCCCACAGCACACTCACATCGCACAACTCAGACTCTCTTCATGTCACGCATCCTTCCTTCGCTCCGTCGCTTCTCCACCGCCAGAATGAACCTCGACAAAATCATCACCGCTAACCCCACCCACCAGTACAAACAGGCGACTCTGGACGTGAAGGACGTGAGCCCCAGCCCCGTCACCCAGTTCCAGAAATGGTTCCAGCAAGCTAAGGACGCGGGCATCCCCATCCCGGAGGCCGTCAACTTTGCCACCGCACAGCTGCCGTCCGGCCGCGTCAGCTCGCGAACGGTGCTCTTCAAAGAACTCGACCCTCGAGGCCTCATCGTCTACTCCAACTGGGGCACCAGCAAAAAGTCGCGCGATGTCAAGTCCAATCCCTGGGCCGCCATCACGTTTTTCTGGAAGGAGTCCGAGCGGCAGGTCCGAGTCGAGGGCCACGTGGAGCTCCTGACTCCCGAAGAATCGCAGGGGTACTACTCTTCTCGGCCCCGAGACTCGCAAATCGGCGCCTGGGCGTCTCCTCAGTCTGAGGTGATTGCCGACCGATCTGTGCTCGATAAGAAGATCGAAGAGGTTGGCGAAAAGTTCAAAAACACAGACAAGATCCCGGTGCCGGACTTTTGGGGAGGCGCTCGACTGGTGCCTCTGGAGTGGGAGTTCTGGCAGGGACGAGAGAGCCGAGTGCATGATCGGGTGGTCTACGTGCGAGACAGTGAGAAGGACGACTGGAGAATCGAGCGAATTGCTCCTTAAGCAGAGTGGATCATTGGAGAACGTGAGCTCTGGTGCTGTGTTCTCTTGATTTCAGTATTCTACTGTACGTCAGGGAACAGTGCATTTATAGATACAGGCTACTGGACAGATCCAAAGAATGTACATATGATTGATTGGGTCAAAGTGTTAGAATCTAAAGGACTATTTGAGAGGGCCGGTGACAGGTCGAATATCGGTCTTGTTGGTGTAGTTGGCCTGGGCAAGGCCGATCTGGGAGTCCTCGAGATCGTAGACCACGTAGGCGTTTCGCAGAAAGGTGTCTCCGAGAATAGTGATGTTGTCGGTCTGCAGGCTGGACTGGAGTCCAAAGATGCAGCCGAATCCACATTGGGGATGATCAGCTGGTCCTTGTGGGCAGTGATGGTCACTCCGTTGAAGTTGAAGTCCAGAGAAATGTCCTGGTTGCAATCCACGGTCGTGATTCCGAAAAAGGAGTTCAACTCATTGATGCCCAGCTTCTTGGCAATGACCTGGTAGGCCTCGTCGGGAATGTAGGTGAGGGTGGTTCCTGAGTCGAGAACAGCCTCGCCAGCCCCGGCAATGTCTTTTCCATCGAGACTGATGCTGGTGAAGTTGACGTAGAAGGCTGAAGGGTTGACCATAGGCAGCACGGTGAGATCTCCGTCAAACTTGGCGTGGTCGATACCGCCTAGCAAAAAGGTGCCGTTGTCAGCGTTGGCTGTGTCGAGGTACAGAGAGTACACTCGTCGGTCAATGTATCCAGCCTTCTGAAGAGCCACGGGGAAGCTGGTGTACTCCTGGGCCTTGTTGTGGACTGATTCGGAGCCTTCAACAGAGACACCGAGAACTCCAGTGTTTCCCTGAGCGTTGTCGGCAACTGCAAACTGAAAGTCCGGAAGCGAAACACTGCCGATGGAAAGAGTGTCTGTTCCCCAGTTTCCAGAGGCATTGCCCTTGACGTACTGGATGAAGTACTCCTCATCAAGAGAGTGGTAGGTGGACGACTTGGACTTGTCGAACTGTCCGGTTTCCTGGCAGGCTTGCTGGCTGCAGTCGCCAGTATCGGTGATGTTGTAGACCCACAGATCCGAGGAGCCCGTGTCCAGGATCACGTTGAACTGCTGAGCGGGGGTGCCGAGACCCAGACCGATCGAGTAGTACGAGAACTCGTTGGCAATCACCACAGGGTCCGGAAGGGAGTTGTGCTGGACATGGTGCTGGACAAACTTGGGGTCTTTCTGGTGCTTGGTAACCGGGAAAGTCAGCACCTTGGGGTTGCCGGGGGCAGCCGAGACAAGAGCCAGAAACGAAGCTAGAAGGGTGGTGGAGAAGAGCATGGGAAGATGTTTGATCTGAGGATGGAAAAAACGATGTGATTCCAGGCCGTATTAATACACAGGCTCTACACGCACGGCACCGTTAATACACAGGCACTACACGCACGGCACCATCATCAACGAACACCCAGCTCCTTTTTCTGTAACATTGATTTGGATTGTCTCATGGTGGTGAACCTTGAGAGCCGTTGCCAAGTGCCTACTCCCCCCAACCTGCCAAGCCCCTTGGCAAAGCTTACCTCGATAAAAAGTTCAATGTCGAGTGCAGTAGATAGTCGATCGTGCGCCAACTGTACACCAGGTGGAGTGCATACAATGGCATAATTGACTGGGTAAGTGACACATATTGTGACAACCCCGGGTTGATTGAATTTGAGACACGGTTAATCCCTTCGCCAGCAAATGTCCCTCTTCGAAAAGCATATCCACCTGGGGGACTCGAGCCGTTCAAGCCACTTCTTCACGTGTACCTTATCAGAGATGCAGGACGATGTAACCCTGCGCAAAGTGGGCATATCAGGTGTGTCGAGATTAACTCAATGCCTCTTGTGGGGGTTTTCCGACATGATAGGCCATCTTTTCCCCCTCCACCTAATACCCTGGGACGTGATTGGACAACTGAGCTTTCATTTTCGAGGGCACAATTGGAAAAGGATCGTCACATAGTCAAACTTAATGAGACCGTCTCGGAGTTAACTTCTTGTGCGTACTTGTACCGGTACTTGGTACTGTAAGTCGATAGCCGTGAGATCCTACACCTCCATAATGAGTGCCTAACCGCCAGCACTCTAACTAGTAAGAAAACATTATGAGAAAACATATTTTCCCACGATATAAGGATTTCTAGTGGGTTGGTTGTATCGTTGTGACTCTTAGACTGCGTCAATCCACTTGCAGCCAGCTTCAAGTGCTCAAGATGACATTTCTCGAAAAGTTCAGAAACGCAGTTCTCTCACACTCGGAATACTCTGAACTCGGCCAGTTTTGACCTCTGTCGACTCTAGGTCAAAGCCGTAAGATTACCCGGGTCCAGTCGAGTGGCTTGATGTGGTAACAATTCAGTTCCAGGCACCGCAAGGGGTACCCCCACCAACTTTGAAAAACTCTAGTTTCCAATATTTTCGGAAATTAATTAGTGCCATCTCTATGAAACCTTAATTTGTTGCGATAAGGTTACAACATGTGCTTAGCCGCAACCTAGAATGTGTACCTCACAAATATGGGGAACACACGAATAGCACTTTCAATAACGACGACCTGAATGATCTGTTGGCTACATCCTTAAATCAGAAACATCGACGCATCCACCTCTCCATGACTATACCACATCTACTGCTGCATTGTTTCTGACCTGAACCTAACCTATACAGTACTGTAGTTGTGCAAAAAAGAGCTGCACATGGACAGGAAGTTGTACGGGTTCCTCCAGAGATAGCTACCAAAAAAAGCTACTCCGCAACGGAGAATTGAACTCCGGTCCCCCGCGTGCTGAACTGGCGTTCTGACAGGCGGAAATTCTAGCCACTAAACTATTGCGGAACTTGTGGGATCTGGGGAGACGGAGGAGTGATGCATGTGTCGGTTGATGACTAATAACGTCCCTAGAACCAATAAAATACGTACTTGAGGTGCTCCTGAGAGTGGTTGGATTAGTGCAAAAGGTGGTCAGACCAACTGAAATCAACATCGGTTACTGATCAGCTGTTTGTAGCTCGGTATTGTTGAGACTGTCCGGCTTTCATTGAACAAAAGTCGATGACATGGTTGTACTTGGGTGGGTATGAAACCATCAGCTGTTACATCATTCCACCTGGTTAAAAACAGCACCAACTCCTCAAGTCTTCAAATCAACCAACGAGTACGGTATTGTGTCAGAGCCTATCAATCTATCCGTACATTGAATGGAACGAATGGCTTGGAAGAAGTCAAGACAAAAGACCCCTGCTCTCAGCCATCAGCTCTTCTGCTGGTATCAGACCCTTCGCACAAAAAAAATGTTCGTCCTATGCCCTCAGTTGAAAGTTATCATCACAAAGATCAGTAGTCTAATGGAAAATGAAAGTTTGAGCATCATCGGGTGTCCAGGACTAATGAATGGAAAACAAAAGAATACTCCTTGAGGAGCTCCTTGCCGTCACCCAGAATCGAACTGAGGTTTTCACGGGACACTATTGAAAGGACCACAACGTGATGTACTAACCACTATACTATGACGGCCGGCTTTTTCTCAAAACCTTGACCATTGCTATGCCATTTTGAAAAGCGTTGTTTTTCGCGAAATTGTGCTGAATAGGCCAGTGAAATCCTTTCATGATATCTTCAAAGCCCTGAGATGCCTATGAGATGAAAATTTTAGCGTCTGTGCCTCAGACATGCACATTTTTCATCCAGTTTTGCAACCAGTGAAAATGACGCACCTCGTATTCTCGAGACTAAAATTTAGCTAAATTATGCTTAAATGGAAAATGTTGAATGGAAAGACATGCACTGTTACTGGCCTAATGCTCATGTTGAAGAATATTGGAGGGCATCATAAGAGTCCAGAATACTGGAAGAAGTCAGCTATACTGCTTATTTTGCGTTAAACCTACAATTGGGGCCGTCAACACACTCTTTCTTCCTCTTGTAGGCTCACCGCATGCCCAGACCCATCAAGCCTGGCTAGCTCAATCGGTAGAGCGTGAGACTCTTATTCTAGACATCTCAAGGCTGTGGGTTCAAGCCCCACGTCGGGCTGCACACCTTTCCAGGTGGTATTTTTTGTCACCTGCTTCGACAAGTGATTATGTAAACATGCGAAACTAGAACAATTGCATGGTTAAGCCCACCCTTTTTACCACCTAATAGGACATGCTAAAAGAGACCCTAAGAAGTCAAAACGAACCTGAGGAACTACTATGAAACTCGAGATCTAAAAAAAAACCTGTCTCAAACAGGGAAGCAAAAAGAATTGCGAATTCTGTGGATCGAACACAGGACCTCCAGATTACTCTGACCGAAGAATGACTTCAGTCTGGCGCTCTCCCAACTGAGCTAAATCCGCCGAAAATCTTAAAATGTTAGAACCCAGACCTGTGACTAAGCAGACTGATTACTCAGCCGCGGTGGCCATACCGAAGGTATGGTCACTGTCGTAAGTATGAAGAAAGATGATATTAGAATACATGGAATACTAGGGTTTATATGTTGTCCAGGGTTGCTCCGCAACCCTTGTACGCGGCTCTAGCCGCGGCCGAATGGGCCCATATTATGGCGCCACTTCGGAGTCCCTTCGGGACTTCCGAGACATCTAGGGATTACCTAATCAAAGCTGATTAGTAATAAACCTGATCCCTAACATCAGCCCCCCTCAAGATTAAGTCGTGCAACGACTTCAATCTTACACGAAAACAAACCATGATCCTATGTCGAGATGTCGAGGACAGACAACTCGGTGGACGACAGTAATCACCAGCAGAGGCACAGACATCCAAAGGTAGAATGCCATAGACAGAGACTAGTAACAGACTCAACAACCTCGTAAGGAACAGTGATAACACCGTCGGAACGTTCAACGACAAGAACGTCAGCAGCAACCACCACAGACGGCATACTTGGACACAAGCAACGGAGCCATCATCGACGTGGAATGCGTAGCGGTGAGCAGAAACTCCACTGACTACAGATAGTCAGCCAACAAGTTTTTCAGAGACTTCAGGAAAGAGCACGAACATAAGCAACTCTCAACTAGTGCTTGAGTAGACACGAACAGCACCAGTATTAACCATAACTCAGAGCCAGTGGCTCGTAACAGGATCAAGAGATCCTATGGATTAAAAACATCCAAAGACCGATGCAGTACTCGGCGGAATCATCCACAAAGAACATGCACCATCACGTTGACTTCTCATTCGCAGAGAATAAACACAGCCGGCACATCGACCAAAGGTCAACGAACAGAGTAGACATCAAGGCAACATCGCAAGACAGGGGGTGAAGAGAAACGACCCCACAGCATTAGCAATCAAACATCAGCAGTTCTACGAACAGAACCACAAGCCTCGGAGAGCAGACACTCACATCTCTGAAGGACTAGAGACAGCTGTAACCAACGTGACATCAGCAGAACACTGATAAATCCATTCCAGGCAAACACAGAAATGAACCAATGGGCAAGGCGAGAGACTCAGAAACATCAAAGCCAGTTTCATTTCTTCTCACACCACCTCAAGACGACAGCGTCGTCTTTAATGCGACTTAAACACACCTCAAGGGATCCACCGACACAGACAGAAAAGGCAGTCTGGTCATAACCCTTAGCAGAACAGCGACATGACGACTGAACGTCATAGCCCATCTCAGAACGACAACACAGTCGAGCTCAACAGACAGGAACAGTCACTTGACGATAGAACACGTCAGTACCCATCATTGAACGACAAGACGGTCGAACATAGCAGATGAAAACAGCAGCGTGGCAGTGGAAGCGACTTGGACAGCGAGTACAGAACACTCGCTCAAAAGAACAGTGAGCTCAAAAACACTCACTCGAAGAACCGCGAGATTTGACACACACTCGCAAAAACAGCGAGCACGAAACACTCACCTGAAGACAGTGAGCTTGAAACACTCACACGAACAGTGAGCCATGAACACTCACTTGAAAAGGGAAAAACATCATGAACGAGCCATGACCAAGTTCAATGATACCGGCAAAATGCCGTAACAAGTTCTTGCCTCCAGCGACACTAGCCAGCAGGTCGCGATCGAGAACTTGAGCCGACGAACACCGGTGACTGAGCTGATAACGAACCTCAGTCCTTGGTAACGCCAACCGTGCCAATCGAAGCACTCTTGAATTGCTAACTCTTTTCTCACGAGTCCATGTGACGTCCCGGACCGCTCTTGAAGACGACGAGGCAATAGTCGTCAGAGTTCTGGTTGTGTATCAAAGTCAGCTGGACACAGCTCAACACGAACCTTGTGTGGCAGATTATGCACACCCTGCAGCAAATCAACCCAAAAGACAGTACAGTAAAAAACCTGTCTTCTCCCAACCAGCACCATGCCATTGCACTCCATCGACCAAGGATCAGTCGTCACATGAAGCCATCTTTAAGCAATCAACGGACACGTGCCAGTTCTGCACCATAGGAACCTCGATACGTCGTAACCGAGTATCACGACGACACTGAACGGAACCCGTCGGGGATTCCCTCCACCGCCGCCGAAACGACTCTCGAACAGTTCCCATGAAGCTCAGCCGAACCAAAGACTGTCGGCTACCACTCGGAGCATCCATGCTACAACGAGTGTCAAGATACGTCATCTTGAGAAGCACACCCTCTGGGAGAAGGCGTCACTCCTTGAGGAACACGCCCCCAGAGGGAAGGCGTAGCTCTTGTGAACCATGACTGTCCACTAGTGACGGCAACGAGACGTGGTACGCCGCAGGACTGCAGCACCCTCGCTACCTCTCAGTGCAGACACCACGTCTGATGTCGCACTACCGTGAGCTCCATCACCAACGCCGCCACTCTGTGACACATGATCCACAGAGGCGTCCGCCAGCAACAGCAACACTCACGCTTGGTCAGCCAGCTCCAGTAGCCGGAGCGTGACTCCCACGACCGCAGGATGAGACCATAAGACAGTAAGACTTCAGGACATGTCGATAGCCATCGCCATTCTTTCCACCTCCCATCCTTGGAGGTTAGTCATCGTCCTTCCTGTCACCTCTCATCCTTGGAGAGTAGTCATAGCCATGCCTGCTCCCCTCCCACTCATGCTTACTCACTCTCTCCTCCTCCCACGGAGGCCTTGCCGATGCTGCGACCCGAGGGCGATACCATTCTCACCCGTCAAAGAGACGCCGACAACTAGAGAGGCTCGTCCCCACTCGCCTCTACCTGTACCCAGCCACCCCTAAAAAATTTCCCGGGGTTTTGGAACGACGACCTGAACTGAAGGCAGCTCAGTGGCAGAAACGTGGCGAATTGGACGATAGCAGTGGTTTTGTGTCGTGTTGTGTAACCGATCGACTTCCCAGGCCTGGTTCTCTCCCCTGAATCGTTGGACAACTAGTGCATCGCTACCAGATGTTAAACCCAGACCTGTGACTAAGCAGACTGATTACTCAGCCGACAGTGACCATACCAGCCGCGGCCGAATGGGCCCATATTATGGCGCCACTTCGGAGTCCCTTCGGGACTTCCGAGACATCTAGGGATTACCTAATCAAAGCTGATTAGTAATAAACCTGATCCCTAACAAAAAAAGTGAAATCGTGGCTGCTGGAATCCAAACGCGGATTATGTAAGCCCCCTTTTTCAGAAGCGTTTTTGGAGGTGTAAAGACGGGCAGGGTAACTGTGAAGATACAATAGTGCTCACTAGTGAAGTGGCTATAGATACATCATATATCTGCGCTTACTTATTAGATTCAAGGTCGGATCTTTGTGTCAACTTGGTGATGCCGCCGTATGTACAAAGCAGACTCTTGTGGAATTATAACAGAGCCAGTCACACTTATATCTGTGGCTGTGAATTTTTTCTTCTAGTGAGTACTGTACTTAAGTACTCAGCGTCCCCTCTTAACTCCTAGTCAAGTTACTGACAACTCACTGCAACACATCGCCTTCGAGAAAACCCGTTGTAACTGATTAGTAGAAAGACACGTTCCTGTGCATCCGAGCAGTCAGTATCCAGATCAAGCGCTCGTCTTGTTCGTAGTTCTTGTGATAGTCATTGTCAAAGTACTTCAATTGGCTCAGGTCTTTGCCTTGGTAGTTCTCTAAGTGTAGTTGCTTGCAGTACATACCATTGTCAATCAATGAGCACGTCGTAGGCAGGTACTAGTCACACGATACTATAGTGCTTCGGTTCCATGTCCCTAGTCTTACATTTCTAACTGGGTTGAATGTCTCTCCACGCACACCTACCAACGCACTACCCCACCGCTCGTAGTCCTATCCCTATTATGCTAATTATATTATATACCTTTTTCCAACAGTGAGCGGAGCGCCGTCGCCTTCCGCCTCATGTGCACTCCTGTCCCTTTCTATATCGTGGCTCAAGAGACAAACTCCAATCGAGGTGTGTGCCTGAGTATTGGTGAGGACGTGATCTCTTTGGCTCGGACGTTAGTCACCGAACATGACAGTCCAAACAACTCACTATCATTCGCCTCAGCACACATCCTTCTGGGCAAAGGGCGCTTCCATGGCTTTTCCCAAGTGCACGTACGCGTACATCCACCCTTTGTTTACGCTCGTCCAAAACCAGGAGGAGCCTGGAACCCGGGAGGAGCTCTTCCTCCAGGTCCGCTTCTCACGGGGCCTCCCAATCCAGGACCACCGGCTCCCCTGGGGCCCGTGGGGATGGCACGGTTGATGCCCTTGGCAGATCCCGATCCAGGAGTCAGTGCAGTGTTGCCCAGTCGAGCAGTCGGGTCTGTGGGAGGAGGCGCCTCAACCGACACAGAAACCACGGTTTCGCCCCGCAAAATGACCAGCCCCAACGTTCGCTTCTCTTCGGTGATGGACACCGAAGAAGCGTCGCCGTTCTCGGCCTTGATGGTCTTTTTTGCCTCCAGCAGCGACTTTTTCGTTGCTCGGAACTCCTCGCAGTCGCTGAGAACCAGGTTCATGTACCGGTCGAACGCCAGCATCTGTCCCACCATCTGTTTGCCGTCCACAGTCGTCACTCGGAGTCTGTAGTTGACCAAATCGGCCATTTTCGTCTTGTTTGGTACCTGTGTTAGCGGTGTTCAGCGAGAGGGTCAGTCGTGTCTATTGATCATGTGATCAGCTCCGACAATCATACTCACAATCATTGTGTATGTGTGTGTGGTGTGTCTGGTTTGGGTGGTGCAATGGATTTCAGTTTTGAGCTTGGTGATGCTCCAAAATGGAGGATCAACTTTGAGTGCAGATTGTCATGCAGTAGGGTAACTGGGTTTGGTGACTATGGGTGGAGAGGAGATGTGCTGGTTGCTGATGATTATAAAGAATGAGTAATTGTGAGTGCGATTTGTTATCAACAACGGAGGGATTCGATCAAAAAGAAATCACCATTTCCTCCACTGAAGGTGATCTGACTCCATGAGTGGTGTTGAGAGTTATAGAATGTGTGTACGGAGGTGAAGGCTTACGAAAAGGACTGTGGTGAGGGCATATGGTGATTTAAGTAGCTCAAAATGATCATTGGTAGTACTGTTCTCTAATGATGTAGTTTTTCTTCGTCCTGATCTACTAGATGATCTGCTATGGTCCCCTCCAGTGAATCGATGCAATCATAAAATATGATAATTCCTGGAAGTTCAGAGAGGGCCACGATTTCACAGAGTTGTTCAAAAGAGATAACACACTGCTTTGATTCCCTATTTGAACTCGAGACTACCTTCTGATACTCTCAGCCTGTGCAATGTTCAGTTGTAGTTTTGCGTAGTCAGACAGGGCACTCATATAGAGGTGGTGGATAGCCATTGTTGAAAAAACAGACATTAGACTGTTTCATTTTGTCACTTAATGTGCCAAATATAATCCACTTGAACATATGTAACGCTTAGGCACTGACAGCTGCCGAGACGGTCATGCTCAGTCGAGCTTTCAACTATTTATTCAACTACATTTAACGTTACTTAGCTTTCTCAACCAGACTACAGCTCCCAGACTTTGTTCATATTCACAGTGCAACGTAAAATCATAGACCGTCTAAACCTCTGCATGCTGACAGAGAGGACTTTCGATAAAACACGTCCAAAGCGCGATAGGCGAAAAGAAGCAGAGGAACGACTTGCAAACGACACAGCCACGCATTGCCGATAAACAGACAAAAACAGACTCAAACAGACTCAACCCGACTAACAACATGGCATCTCCGGCGGGATTCAAAAGACTCACCAAGGAGTACCAGCGCATCCAGGAAGAGCCTGTGCCCTACATTATCACTCGGCCAACCGAAGCCAACATTCTGGAGTGGTACTATGTGATCCAGGGGCCTCCTGACACGGACTACGAGGGCGGCCAGTATCTGGGCAAGGTGGTGTTCCCCTCTCAGTATCCATATGCTCCCCCCAACATTCGGATGCTGACACCCAGTGGCCGGTTTCTGCCCGATACCCGACTTTGTCTGAGCATTTCCGACTACCACCCCGAGTCTTGGAACCCCTCATGGGGTATGGGCACCATCATGACCGGTCTGCTTTCGTTCATGACGGGCACCGAGCATTCCACAGGCTGCGACACGGCCACCAACGCGTTTGGACGCAAGAAACTGGCCCAGGAATCGCACGCATGGAACGCGCGCAACGAGCAGTTCAGAAAGTGGTTTGAGACCAAGGAAAACGTCGAAAAGTGCATGTCTACTGCCATCAAGAGCGACAAAGGGGATAAGAAGAAGACTGAGACTAAAGAAACAAGAGCAGTTGCCCCCGCAGCGTCGTCTAGCGCGTCTTCTAGCTCTTCCGAAAAACACAAGAAGCCTGAAGTCATCGATCTGGACGACTCTCCCCCTTCCACCCCAAGAGTCAAGAAGAAGAAGAAGCCCGAGGTTCAGGGAGATACGGAGTTCGAGCCCATCTTGTTGGACTAACTTGTCAGCAGGCTGAGCCCATCTTGTTGGACTAACATAACAACAGCAGGCTGATGTCTAGCACTGATGATACTGATAGATGCAAGTCAGTCGCTACAATGTCAGCAGGTTGGCCAAGTGCATACATAGTCAAGTATAGCTAACTGATTGATTAAGGAGGGTACTGTAGCCAAGTACAGCCAGTTGAGCATATTGGCAATCAAGTTTCAGAGCGGGAGTATATCCACGAATATTTGTATTGACAAGAACCAGGGTTTTGGTACCATTCGAATCAGAAGAAGACAAGGAGTCGAATGGTATAACTTTCACTATTTGTTGCTATAGTGGATTTTGGTCCTAGAGACCTTTAAATGTCTAAAGAGATGATAACCAATATGCTCAACTAACTGTACGAGTAGTTCTACCGCTTCTTTTCTTGAATGATTTCGTTCGGGCACTACTGTGATGCTTGTATAAGCACACAGATCACAGCTACAAGCACAACCACCAATAACTTTAGTATCATTCTAATCACAATAAAATCACAATAAAATGCAATGTATATACCTATAACTTCCGTCTGTCTCTCTCTCTCTCTCTCTGTCTGTCTGTCCTCTCTGTCTCTCCTGATGATCACAAGGATTACTTGTAGAACTCAAACTTATCCTTGTCGCTTCCAACCTTGACCTGGGCAGAGTAGGCCTCCTCCAGATCGCTCTGGATGATGACGTATCGGTTCTTTCGAACGGCCCGCAGACCAGCCTCCTGCATGATGGCAGCAATGATGGCGCCGGAAAGAGGGTCGTTTCGAATGATAAGCGCGTCCAGATCACACTCGGGAGCAAGAGACATCTTGGAGGCGATGGTGGAGAAAATCAGCCGTCGTTCTCGTCGGTCTCGCAGGTTGGGGAACTCGATCTTTCGATCCAGTCGGCCGGGTCGCAGCAGAGCAGGATCCAGAGTGTCTGCTCGGTTGGTGGCCATGATCACCTTGACGTTGGAGGTCTGGTCGAAACCGTCCATCTGGTTGAGCAGCTCCAGCAAGATTCGCTGGACCTCTCGGTCGGCTCCGGTCTGTGCATCGAAACGCTTGGTGGCGATGGCATCGATCTCGTCGATGAAAATGATAGATGGCGAGTTTTCTCGGGCCAGTCGGAAAATGTCTCGCACCATTCGGGGGCCCTCTCCCAGGTACTTTTGCACAAACTCGGAGCCCACCACTCGGATGAACGACGCCGTGGTGTTGTTTGCCACCGCCTTGACCAGCATGGTCTTGCCGGTTCCGGGAGGTCCAAACAGCAGCACTCCTCGAGGAGGATCGATACCAATCTGCTTGTAGAGCTCAAACTGTGTCAAGGGCAGCTCCACGGCCTCCCGAATCTCCTGCTTCTGGATGTCCAGGCCTCCCACGTCGGCGTAGCTGACATCGGGCTTCTCATCGGGCCGCAGCATGGCGATCGACGAATCGGCCTCCGGAGGCAGAATGTCGACCAGCGCGTTGGAGTGTCGATGCAGCGCCACCGATGACGAGGGCTTGAGCAGCTCGCGGTCGAGGGTGGACAGAATCCTCACCACGTAGTTGGAGCCGGTGGTGGACGCCACAATTCCCGTTTGTTGGTCAATGGGCTCCAGAAACTGGCCAATCACCAGCGGCACCGACTGGATCCGCTTGACCTCCTCCTGGGCACGCACCAGCTCGCGCTTCAGGTGGCGCTGCTCGTCTTTGATGTACTCTTCCTGAAGAGAGATAAGTTCGTATTCTCGCTCCAGCTGCTTCAATCGACGGTAGTAGTCTTCGGGGGTCGCCGAGGAAGGTAGAGAATGCTCGCCGGCAGGTTTCGCAACTTCTATGGTCATTTCGAGGTCGATTCAAAGGAGAATGTGTCGTGTGTGTGTGTGTGTGTAGATGTGCACAAGAGTTATGCGTGGTAATGGATGAGGTGGTGATTGCCTTTGGGCACGGGACAACCCTAACCCTGTGGCGACAAGAAGAGGGTGGGTTATTGAGGGTTTTTGGAGAGCTTTAAGAGCTGATCGAGAGTATTGATAAATTACTGGGGGCTGGACAATCATATCTGTGCTTTGATTTTACAAATCAGACTGGAATACAGTGAGTTAAAGGCAGTGTAATGTTCTACTTACCCAGCCTCAACCATACTGATGAAGGTTAGTTGGATATTCTTAGTGGTAATGCAACGCGGGTCAATATTTGTTTGATTAGGCTGAAATTTCGTTTGATGTAAGGGGGTGTGTAGTGTGTGTGAACAGATGTTTGCTTACAGCTTCGCCCACGCGTATCCTCTTATATTACATCTCAGTGGTCCGCTCATGCCACCACCTCTGGCTCCTTATCGAAATGAACACTTCGGGTTCGGGTTCGGGTCCGCTCCTTCTTCTCCTCCTTCAGCTCCTTCCGCTTATGCTCAATGGTCCAGTTGGACACCAGCTCGTCGAGATACTCCATCTCGTCTCTCTCCTCCTTCTTGCACCGCGTACAGTTGCAGTTGAAGCCCCAGTTGACTCGCAGATTGTAGCGCCGGTCGTCCAGCTGGTGCTCGGGGTTCACGTAGGTGGTGAACAGCTCTTCGCCGGTCTTGATATCTCGTTTGGCCCGCACAGAAATGCCCTGGGTTCGGCCCACGTTCTTCACGTCCACATTGGGCTCACACGAGTGGTTGAGATGGCTTTGGGTCAGGTACATGATGCCGTCCACGTTGTTGATGTTGAACATGCCCAGCCCGGGCAGAAAGTCCTTGTCGTACGAAAACTCAGTGTCGACCAGCAACTTGTTGAGCAGATTGTAGCCCTTTTTCCACAGCACCTCGGACTGCTCGCTGGCAAACAGCGAGTTGGACTGCTCCACGGCCTTGTGCCGCACGTCCTGGCCCACCCGGGCAAACGCCATCATCTGCTTCAAAACCTCGTCCTTCTGGGGGTCTCTGATGATCCGCAGCCACAGCAGGCCCAGAGCATACAGCGCCATCCAGCCGTTTTCCACGCAAAAGTCCTCAAAGTTGCGCCACTCCACCCGCGTCACCTTGCCGTGCCGGCTCTCGTGCCACATGGCCACATGGGTCACGTCCTTCTTCTTGCACCCGTTATCACACCACTTGGCAGCACAAGATGGACACTCCACTCCATCGTGAGACTGGAAGGGCCGCGAACAAAAGGCGCAGCCCATGCCCTTGCGCATGATACCCACATGCTCCAGCGGAGGCACCAGCAGAAACGCCTGTTCGCTCCACAGCTCTTCATCCTTCTTAATATCCTTTTTGGCATACAGACCCTTGCCTCGGTTTTTGGCCACGTTCAGATTCACCTTGTCGGGCATTTCCAGACCTGGCGTGGCATGAGACTCGATCGAACCCGCGTAGCTGAACTTCTCCTGGTTCAGCCCCAGGTTGGCAGCCTTGAGAACAGTCTTGACCCGCTTTTCACTCAACTGCCAGTCCGAATGGGTCAGCTTGACGAGCCCCGTGAGTTTGGCAGCCCCCAGTTTCTCGGTGGCCTTGTCCTTGCGCCAAATGTCGACCACGGCCTGGACGATTTCTCGGTCGTTGGGTACGGTGCTCATGGTGTAATTATTCGTCCTTGTAGGAAAAGTTGCACTCCACAGATGATTGATTTCCGATCTTCGTTTATTTTTCATCCTGCACGTTAAAACGCAATAGTGTTTCCCGTGGAGACGATAGAGACGCTGTTGCTTGGTATCTGGATGGTTCTGAGACTGCGGTGAAGTCATATATCAGTTCAGATGATGATTCTGTCCTCACAGTTTCTTTCCTGAACAGTTTCCGCCCTTGTGTCACCAAGTTGAGCCCTTTTCATATAAACAGCTTGCTGCATCTCTTTTTAAACGAGATAAGCCAATTTGATAAGAGCACGGGTAACATGAAGCTATTGTAGCAAGTGCAACATAAGAAGGTGCATGTTTGCGTTCCAGATAAGAGCGGAAACAAGAGCTTCACACCCTCAAGTCTTAGACCTGCCATAAATGACAGCGGAACACATCCCCTTTGCATAATACGGCCACTAGTGGAACCTAAATCAGAGTGGATCGGGCCGCTAAAGTCGTGAAGAGGTGGGATATGGAGTCAGAGTTGTCAGCGGAAGTGAGTCACTGAGGTCAGGTTGGTTGTTGTCAAAATCCACTTCCCTTCGTATGTTTTTTGCTAGGTTTCAGAGCCCTGTTGCGCAACTTAGACTTCGTTTTTGCCTTCTGTTAGTGGTTGCTTAAATTGAAAGGAAGATCTGTCTTTTTCTGTTTTTGGCAAGAGTTTAGAGAGATGAAAATAGTCAACAACAGTTTTCATGGCCTCATATAATACTCCCCTACGCTTTCCTACCGAATATCCACCACTCTATTTTACTTGCAATGTCAAGTAAATCTTCCGTCCACCCTCTAACTAACTCTAATATCTTCGATGCAGGTTTAGGGTTGATTTGGGCGCTGGAAATAAGCTTTCGTGACCCAAATTACCCGGCAAAGCATCCTCCCAACAGGATATTAGAGCACGAAGCCTGATTGGCCCGAGCGCCATTTTGACACCCAAGTTTTAACACCCGGCATATTCTCGAAGCACAACAGCCTCTTAGAGAACCAAACGACACAACAAAATGTCCATGATCTTCCGACGACAGCTCTCCACCCTCATCCCCCCCAAGGTGGCTTCTCCTGCTGTGAGTACCGAAAAAAAGAATTGCCGTGTGCCACGTGGCCATGGAGTTGCGCGACCGACAAGTGACACAAACACGACGAATGAAACGACACGACACTGAACGACACAAGGCTGGAAAGGCAGGCGTAGAGGGACGAATTGATGCGGTGACCTATTTGTGGCAGGTGTGGGATTTTCGACCGCTGATTGATGTCACAATTGGTGTGTGATGGTGCATTGGATGTGGTGGACGTGCGTGGTAGTGGTGGGTGGTGATTTTGTGCGTTAGCATGTTGATGCGAGGATGTGTGGGTGTGTGTGTTTGTGTGCTTGTGATGTGGCAGATTCAATTCTGACAACGATGTGGTTCTTACCTCTCAATGTCAAAATGATGTCAGATTCATGTCTTCAGATACACGTCATGCGACCCACACAGCTTGCACATCCAGGCAACCACGACGATACACCCACACCCAAAGCATCACCATACCACGAACGGTACCAACCACGTCCGCAATCCTGCCACGCCTGCAATCCAGCCACGCACGTCATCCACCTTCTATCATCGTGATCAGCTCTCATTCGTCGTGCCAGAGACCCTGGCGACTGTCCACTCCTCAGACAATAACTAACACAGACCCTCCACGGAGCCCCCAACGCTAAGCGAATGGCCGATGTTGTGTCTTTCTACAAGGCCCTTCCCCAGGGAGCTGCCCCCGCTCTCTCCAAGACCGTCAACCCCGTCAAGCTCTACTACCGAAAGTACTTCCAGCCCAAGAACGGTAAGGCTTCTGGTGCTCCCCTCCTGCATCTGATTCTCGGTATCTTCCTCTTTGGATACATTTCCGACTACCAGTTCCACCTCAAGCACCACAAGAACGGTGCTCACTAAGTATAACCTTTTGTCTAAAGAATGAATTACGATTAGATTATTACAGAGAGTAGGTGATGTGAGCCGTCGTGCACTACGGAGTACGAGTGGTGTTCGTATTTGTACCTGTAGAATCGAGCCTCCGAAACACCTGTATCTGTGAATACAAGTACAAGTACGCTACTGTGCGTAGGTGCCTGACATCTACAAAAACAGTATGTACACTTGTATCTTGTATTGTGAGCTGTATGAGGAGAGATACATGGTCAATAATGACTTTCTATCGACCGTTTATGACTCACTGTTACCTGGTAAGAACTTGTACATCATATCTTGTGTTTTCCTCTACTGTAGGGTTCATGTTCGATCCAGGCTTTTGAAAAAGAGACAGACTTGTACAGGTATAAGTGTAGGGCAAAGGGTTGTAATTTGATGAAAACTTGAAATATATGATTCAATCGATTGAAATTACCGATCGATTCTTTCTTTTGGTCAAAATGCCTTGATCTGAACTTTTCATCCGTGTTCTGTTGTGGTGTTTGAACGGGGTGGTTATATGGTGAGGCTGGAAATGTACCGGAGAGTGTGCAGTGGTTGGAAACGGGAGGGAGGTGATTAAAAAGACGGCGACGAGAGCGAACAGCGATTAAGACCTCTCAAAAGAACTTGTACAAGTAAGTCTGCCTTTTAGTCTTGGTATGTTTACAGGATCTGTACTTTCCCCATGGTTTCACCCTGACGGTTTGTAAGCAGATAGCTGTTATAAAAAGATGGACAAAAGCAAGGAACTTGTGAACAATTACAAGTTACTGAGAGTATCTACTTCACGTAGTTACTACAAGCAGTCATTGGATTAGCTAATGTAGAGACGGCGAGATCCCTTGAGAGATGGGTCTACTCTTCCTAAAGGTGATATTGTACAGCGCACAAAGGTGGTGTGAAGAGCTCAAGCTTTTGTTTTCCACGCTTTTTTGTGCTCCACCCTCCGTTTACCCTGGTGTGCTACTTGTACCTGTGTTGGTTTACTGTTCTCGTACCTGGGGTATCAGAAACATCGAAGGAATCATTAGAACACTCAGAACGGCACAGATTCAGCCATGGCTGTATCCATATACAACAATTTTATGAGATCAAGCAGCGCATCTTCAACCAGTCTAGACGTTATCATCACTGACTCGGTGCTTGCAAGTGAAACAATACTCACCTGGACTCTTTACTGTAATACCAAAGCTGTATCGTACAATGCCACCATTCTCACAGCCACCAAAGGAGAAGGACAACCCGCCGACTCGTACAACTAATAGTCATACCTGTGGAGTCCGAAACCTTTGATCCGTACCCGGTATGTCCGGCTGACCTTTCCTCAAGAGGCTAGCTTGGTTTTGTTTCGGACTCCGCAAACCTCAGCACAAGGGCCATTGAGTCACACTCCGTTAGAGCTCGTCACGTGACGACAACACGTGGAACCTCGAGACCACACATTTTGTCACGTGACCATGACCTCTTTCGGCCGCTTCTCACTTGATTTTCGCACAGGTTTTTGCCCTTCGCGTTTTCTTCCCTCGTTCAGTCTCGACAATAGACTCGCGCTGCAAGCAAGCTAAAGGGGTTTGATGGGGGGAAAATGAGGGGGCGATAAAGTCGATGTTCGAGTGGCTGAAACGATCTGAAAATTGCTGGGGAGCGAGAATAGGACTCCCTTATAGTGCTGTCAAAATTTCAGCCACTTTGATCCACCACAACCCGAGCCAGGGGGTGATTTCTTGACAATCTGGTTAGCGTCGATGTCTCATTTTCTAGACACACTAAAAAGATATAATTAGAGTGAGAGAGCGTGTCTGTCAAAAGTGAACTTTGCTGAAAGCAGAAGATGTCAGTCTGAAGCGTCCGGGAAATGTGTTTGCCGGCCAATAATACCACACGTGATGTCACACGCACACGCACACGTGACCAACCCCACCACTGCGTTATCTAATCTCGGTCAGCTGACACATGGGGTATTATTACACACCCACCTCACACAATACATGATGCACGTTATCACCGCCAAATAAAGTTGTACCAGATCGTCATTCACACATTAGACGTTTTTACGAGAACAGGTACCCCCCCCCCCACGATTTGCACTCTTTTAAACGGCTGAAACCCCCCCCGCCGCCGCCCTCTTCTTATATGACATCTGCGGAACCCTCGTCACGGCAAAGCTCAGACATGCAATACGGATCTGTGCACTCGGAGCCGCTGGAGCCGGTCTCTTCGGCGTATCAAGCCACAGGAACCATCATGTCGTCGGTGATCAACCTGGTGAACACGATTGTGGGCGCCGGCATTCTGGCCATGCCGTTTGCGCTGCGGCAAAACTCGCTCTTTCTCGGCGTCTTTCTCATCCTCATGTCCGGCGCGCTGTCGGGCTTTGGCCTCTTTCTCCAGGGCCGATGTGCATTCTACGCTCCGGCTCGACAGGCGTCCTTCTTCGCCCTGGCGTCCCAGACATACCCGTCGCTGAGCGTCATCTTCGACATTGCCATCGCCGTCAAGTGCTTTGGCGTCGGCGTGTCGTACCTGATCATCGTGGGCGACCTCATGCCCCAGGTGGTGCAGTCGCTCTTCAACCCGGGAGACAACACCCAGTTCATTGTGAGCCGCGAGTTTTGGATTCTGGCGTCGGTCGCCATCGTCGTGCCGCTGTCGTACCTGCGCAAAATCGACTCGCTCAAATACACGTCGCTGGTGGCCCTCATTTCCGTGGGCTATCTCATCGTGCTGGTGGTCTCGTACTACCTCTTTTCGGACATTTCGTCCACCCGAGCGCCCATCTCGCTCTTCAAGCCCGCCAAAATCTCCAACGTGCTGTCGTGCTTCCCCATCATCGTCTTTGCATTCACCTGCCACCAGAACATGTTCTCCATCGTCAACGAGCTGCAGCACCGCACCGCCGCCAACATCAACCGCGTGGTCGCCACCTCCATCTCCTTCTCGGCCTTCTGCTACATTCTCGTGGGAGTCACGGGCTACCTGTCGTTTGGAAACATCGTGTCGGGCAACATTGTCTCAATGTACCCGTCCTCCGTCGCCACGGAAATCGCCCGGTTTTGCATCGCCTTCATGGTCGTCCTGTCCTACCCGCTGCAGTGCCACCCCTGCAGAGCCTCTCTGGACCACACCTACTCGTGGTTCCAGTCCAGCGGCATTGTCAAGTCTCTGGCCCACAAGGTGTCCTGGAGCAGACTGCCCTCGTCGGAAGAGGAGATGGTGCACCCTTCCAGCGGCCAACCGGGCTCCATGACCACCGCGCGGTTTGGAATCGTCACCACCATCATCGTGGTGGCCAGTTACATCACTGCTCTGTCGGTGGAGTCGCTGGAACTCATGCTGGCGTTTGTGGGAAGCACGGGATCCACGTCCATCTCGTTCATTCTGCCGGGGCTGTTTGCTTACAAGCTGATTGGCGCCGACTCGAGCAACTCGGAAGACTGGCTCAAATGGTCCGGTCTGGCATTGTGCCTCTACGGAGTTGTGGTCATGATTGTTTCGTTGGGCATCAACATCTACCTGTTGATCTAGATAGAAGGGTTGCAGCAGACCAGACACACATCACTGTCATTACAGGTGATTAGTACAGTAAATATACGGTTAGGGATTAGTGTGAGTGTAGATGGGAAGGAGTGTTACAGCGGTACCGTGTAGTTGTACTAGCAATGTATATCCCTTCACACCTTCATAAGTCGCTGTTTGTACAAGGGCCTTCTGTAGCGGTTGTTTTCACGGTTCCTTCACCAAATTCACGTGAAATAGATCCTCTGCTCACGGTGCGCAAGTCCGGTAGCTTCTCCGTTTTCGTTCCGAATTTATTTGAATTGTTCTGAATTTATGCGAATAAATTTCGAAAAATCACCCAAAAATCACACTCCTTAATTCGGTTAAACTCGTATGAGTGAATTTATAGTCCAACCGCCATGGCGGGGCAAATCTGGGGTAGCAGTCAAAGTCGGTCAATATTTGTCGGATCGCCAATCAGACAGAAAAAGGCGGGTCACCAAGACCACAAGTTGTGCCAAACAAAAAATCCCGTCGATTCTACCATCAAAACCCCGAGATATCTGGGTTGCTCTGTCGGGTCTACTCGGACATATATGTGGGGTGGGAGTGTGTGTTATGTAGGGTATGCAAGGCATAAGGTATGGTCTTAAAGGGCTCTTAAAACTGGTGTTGTGGGGCTCAGAAAAGAACGGAAAAGCCATTGTCTGACTAAGCAGACTCTGGGGATTCCATTCATACATCCACCTCATCTCCAAGTAGCCTCGTTCGCCCACAATACCCGTATCTCTTTGTTGCTCCCCCACATTGACATTATCATGTGCAAGACCCAAAGCCTAAACCAGGCACTTTAATGTATGCGGAGTGTACACTATAACTCGAAACGATACGAACCCACATTATATACAGCACCACAGTTGATCAGTCTTGGAGCTGAGACAAACAGAGGCTGGCATTTCATTCATACAGCAAACAGTCGGTCGTTCGGTATCCCATTGCCACGTCAACTCATCCAAACCACCCCCCTTCTACCCCTCTTTTGCACAGCCAAGAACAGACACACACACACCGATACACATGTTCAAACGACTGACTGGATCGCAGTCGGAATCGTCCATCTACGGACTCATCAACGACTCGCAGGCGTCCCTGGGCACTCTGGATTACGCCAACGAGCTGGCCTCACAGCTGGACATGCTGCTCAAGAAGGACAAGCCTCTCACAGACGAAGAGACCGCCAGTGTGGCGTCTTCGTCCGCCGCTTCTCGCACGTCGTGGCTCGGCCCGTCCATTCCACGCCACTCGCGCCACTTTGTCGACGCTCTGTACGACAAGGTGATTCTGCCCAAGCTGAAAAAGTCGATTATCGGAGACGTCGATTCGGACCTCGGCTCGGCCGTAGCTACGCCCACGGGCTCGGGATCGCGACGAGGATCCTTCAGCACGATCCGCGCGCTGGACATCTCCGACGAACCGTTTTCCGAGTCGGATATCTCTGTTTTCGACGACTCCGTGTCCGTTTCCTCCACCACATCGTCCGAGCCGTTCCGAATCTCGCAACATAACCCCCCCAAACCGGTGTTTGACCCCGAAGCCCACGAATCCGGCCCCGATCTGAGCATCCCGCTGCTGCTGCGAAACATCGCCGAGCTCAGCAAGCGAGCCGGAGGCGTCATGAAGACGCAGACCGTGGTGCTCAAGGCCATCCAGTGGCAAAACCCCTGCCTGTCCATCTCCTGCATCTTCATCTACACCGCCATGTGCCTGTATCCGGGCTTTGTCTTTGTGCTCCCCGGCCTGCTGTTCATGTACGGAATCATGGCTCCTGCCTACGCCGAAAAACACCCTCTGCCCAAAGAGTACCGCCCCAGCCCATGGACGGTCAAAAACGAGTTTGACATGGCTGCCGACGACGAAACCACGATCCGGGCTGCGCAGATCAAACGGCTCAAGGCTGCCGAAAAGAAACCCGTGGACGTCAAGAAGAGCATGAAGAACTTCCAGAACGCCACCACTAACCTGATCAAGGCGCTCGATAAGCTGGAGAGCTTTCTGTCCGGACCCGCCGGGTTCGCCAACGAGTCTCTTTCGGCCCTCATCTTTCTTCTCATTGGTTTCGCCATGATCGGCACCTTTTTCCTGTCTGCCTTCATCCCCTGGAAGGCTCTGCAGATTGGAGCTGGATGGGGAGTCATCATTGCTGGCCATCCCACGCTTCTCAAGAAAATCGTGGCTATTCTGGACGAGCTGGAGAAGACTGAGGACGACGAGGGCAAGCCCAAGGAGTCGCCTGTGCTGGCGATTCTGCAAAAGGTGCAGAAGAAGGAGTTCATCAACGACGAGCCTCCCCAGGGCGAGACGGTGGAGATCTTTGAGCTGCAGCGACAGGGCCTGACCCCGCGACAGTGGGATTCCTGGGTGTTCACGTCCCTGGTGTACGACCTGGGCTCGTCCTGGAGACAGGCCAAGAAGCGGCCTCCTGGGGCACCCTTTCTCGGAGACGTGGAGGCCCCCGAGGGATGGCTGTTTTCGAAAATGCATGACTGGGAGGTGGACATGAATCCCAACGAGTGGGTTGGAGAGCGAGGGCTGGGCCGCTGCACCGAGCTGGACAACGACGAGTGGGTCTACGACGTGGACGGCAAGGGCGTCCGAGGCGAGTGGCGACGAAGACGGTTCATCCGCACGGCCTACAAGGAGAGCACCGTTCCCAAAGAGCTGCTGGGTCTGGTTTAATTTATACGACATTCGGAGAGCAGGTTTGGAACCCTTTGGACACTTGTATTAGAACGTAAGGACTAAGTACATACTGCAATGATATCTATGGAGGAGTTACTTGCACTTGTAGCAGTAAAGCCGTTCGTACCCATGAGTAGCAGCACTGAACTGAGCTAGAATGCACTTGTAGTGGTACCGGAACAAGTGAGGTTCCAGTGTAGGGGCTGTAATGAAAAAAGACTAAGGTACTCTACCAGCTGGTTAGCTAGATGCTATATTTCTGGTACTCGTACATACTTGTATACTTGTACTGTTCTTTCGACTCCTGTAATGATGTTCCGATGACTGCACACCTGGTACATACTAACTTATCTCTATCTGTTTTACTGTATCTGAAGCACTCATATCGTATTCGTACCTACCGGTACTCGTACTCGTATTCCTCCGTCATTTCCACCACTGGTTACGACTCATTTCCGTCTAATCCTGGCGGCCCCTGTTCTTATTTTTCAACAAAAAGCCAACAAAAAGCCAACAAAAAGCCAACTAAAGTTAACACGTATTGACGATCTGCACGGGTTCATTTCCGCCCGTATGATTGCCACACAAAGGAGGGCAAATTGTAGCACATCCAAAGCGCGAATATTGACACGAGCAGAAAACCAAATAGTACAAAAGAATCCCACAACAGAGACCATCATATTGATACATCTAACACCCTGATAAGTCCACTTGCACGACCTGAAACGTTCACCTTTTCACCCTCGTAAAATCAAACTCATGCCCATCCAAAATAGAGTTTGATGGACTGGTGGGTGAGGTCATCTGGGGAGGCTGGTCATGGGGTTGAAATCACGTGTTTCGATTTTTGCACGCTCGTTTATCACGTGAATTTCACTCTCAGCCTGCTGCACTTTCCACATTTCTCTTCTCCATGTTCTTTTGGCCCCTGCTGCATTCTCGTGGACGCGTCTTGAGACGTGACAAGGTTCGACCTGCACCTTCTTGCAGATGCACTTGGCTTTTGTTGTGTTGTGAAATGCAAGGCAGTGTCAGAAAGAGAGCGTGGACAAGGACAAGGGCCAACACGAGCTGAAACGGGTCTTATTGCGCGCGTGTTTGGGCCACACACAGACATGGGTGCCTGGCTCAGGATATTATCGGGTGGCACACTCACGCCCCCCTAAACCCAGAGGAGGGTAATTACGGGTGTTTTAGACCAGCTGAGGACAGCCAAAAATAACCTTGACGGTAGAGAGGGCAAGACTGTGCGGCTGGCTGGGAGACTCAAGATATATTAGAAAAAAGGAGCCAGATGATGAAAACGTTGATTGGGGTGAGAATCACAGACACCACTGGCTGTTTTCGCAACGTGTAGAACCGTGTTTCGTGTTCAAAGAGTGCCCCCTTCTCCCTTCTCAGTCATGTCCGTTTTCATCGGGGCCATACCCAGTTGTTTGTTTAGACCGTTGTGGGTGTGGGAACCTTAATCTCCTCCTACACCTAACACCATATTGTCACGACGCTCTTGCCAATCTCAGCAAACCCAGTGGCCCCCCAAAAACACACCGACTAGAACACGACCATGTCTGCCCCCTCGTCGCCGCGCCAGGAGTCCGGCGAGCCCATAATGCCCCTGAGGATCAACAAGTCGCAGCAGACCCAGCGCAAGATTTTCGAGGCGATGAAAGATGGTGAGTAGGAGTGAACAGAACGGGTGTTATACGATGATTGTCGTAGGCAGACAGAGTCACAGATGGACAGGTACACAGACACGGACAGGTACACAGACACCGATACCGACACCGACACAAACAGAGACAGTCAACGTCTTGCCCTCATACACTACCAACCCAGGCTTGGCCCTATGTACTCCAGAGTGTTGCTGTGGAGACAGTTGAGATGAACTGACCACACGTCCTCAACTACCATGACTGAGTTGTGTGCCACGACCGAGTTGTCTTGTACCTACAGTCGTGTCTTGTCGTGTGTCATGTTTTTTAAGCGGTAAATGATGGTAGCTCTGCCACACTCTGCTACACTCTGGCTATATCTACACTGTGTGTCTACACCATGTATCTACACCCAGGCTACACTCTACAATCTCCTTTACGTCCCCGCTAACTCAGAAAAAACACACAAGACCAAAGTATCGGGAACGGCCAACACCCGCAACGTGCGGTCGTTCTGGAACGACCTCGAGAAAAACAACGACAAGTTCACCCCCAAACCACCACAGTCCAACGTCTACAACTCGCCCAACCCGCAGTTTGTCAACTCGTCGCCCCACTTTTCGTCGCTCGAGTTCAGAGAGGGCTCTCCGGGCTACGAGCCGCCGCCCGGATCGCTAGGACGGCCTCTCAAACAGGTGATTCGTCGCGCCAACTCCAACTCTCGACTCCACGGCCCCCGGGAGTTTTCGCCACAGCCCGGAAGCCCCTCTTCCGACTACGGCAGCCCCCCCATTGGCGGCATTGACGAGGTTCTGGACACGCCCATCGTCAAACACGAGTTTGAGCCCATCCACGAGTACTACGACGACGAGTACCATGGCGACGGCAACTACGAGGTTCAGCATGGACAGCCAGAGAGGGAGCAAAGAGAGGAACAACAAGATCCGGAGCTGTCTCGTCTGGTGGAGGAGGAGCAGGGCAACCTGACCCGCTCAAAGTCCAAGAAAAACGTCACCTTCAACATGGAGCCTCCGTCCATCGTCATGTACGAGACGCTGACTCCGGAGCTGGGCCCCGAGTCTCCTCTGATGCGGTCCGACGAGGAGTTTTCGCCCCACGAGGACGATCTTCACGACGAGCATCCGGTGATTGAGCCCGGGTTCAACGACTTTTACAACGACGACATCATCACTCCGATTTCGGCGCCCCGACGACCTCTCCCCATGATTCCCCAGGTCGATTTGGTTGATAGTGAAGAGGAGGAGGAGAGGGTGGAGGAGAGTCAGCACGTGGATCTCGACTCCCCTTCAATTGAACACTCCGTCAAAGCAGTGTTCACGCAACGGTCTCTGTCCGACAACAAGCTGAACATGATTGAGAACACGATCGACGACGCCCACCAGGTGTCGCGCGAGTCTCGTGGCAACAGCTCCATCGGCCCGGACTCCAAGGAGTACATTCGAGAGGCTCTCATCGACCACCAGCTTCCCGAGGAGAGTCCCATGGTGGGCTCTTTCTCCGAGTACGAGCAGGGCCAGTACGAGGCCCAGTTCGACCACAACGGCCGGCTGGTCATCCCCGTCAACCTCACGCGAAAAGAGTCGCTTCTGGACAATGAGCGCAAGATTTCCACCAAGCATCACGTGCCTACGATTGATTCCCATAGTGACGAGAAGGCTCAGCTGACTCGACGGGTGTCTCAGCGACGACGGTCGGTGATTAAAGCGTTGGAGAATGAATCCAAGCCTGCTGAGGGTGTGATTGACGAGGAGGATGAGGAGGAGGAGGAGGAGACTGAAGAGGAGGAGACTGAAGAGGAGGAGACTGAAGAGGAGGAGGAGTTCCAGGACTCTGAGGAGATGATTGGGGAGACGGGGTCGTCCTCTGGTATGACTCAGGACGTCCCCTCTGTGGCTGAGGTTGCAGCAGTGGCTTCTACAGTTGGAGTTGCAGCTGAACCCGTTCTTTCAGCTGAACCGGTTCTCGAGACCCCGGTGCACTCCGCTTCGGCCGCGTCGATTGCCTCTACCGGGCTTGAGAACGACTTCCAGGACTCCAAGGAAGAGTTTTCCTTCTCCGAGGGACTCAACGAGGCGCTCAAGAACGAGTACGAGGGCGACGTGCATCTGTCGCAGATTCTGCCGGACGAGTTGTCCGAGCAGGCACGTGACATGAGCGATGTTCCTGGCGAGCCGTCGTCACCGCACATTTCCGCCGTCGAGACGCCCGTGCCTCTTCCTGCCGTTGAGCACGAGGACTGGTCGTCTGAGTTCAGTCACGTGGGTGAGTCTGAGTCCAAGTCTGACGAGTCTAAGTCGTCTTTCGCCCACTCTTTCAACCAGACCACCACGGAGCTTCATCCTGAGGAGCGGTCCGTGGCCCACAACGATGCTCCTACTGATGAGGAGAGTGAGGAGGAGGAGGAGGAGAGTGAGGCTGAGTCAGCTCAAGAATCGGCTGAGTCAGCTACAGCCCCTGCTGGCGACGCCTCGGTCATGTTCGATCGGTCGGTTCGAAACATCAAGACCGAGGTTGTGGACGAGGAGATCGTTGCCGGTCCCGGTGTCAAGGCTGAGCCTGTGGATTTCGACGACTTCAACCCCGACGAGATCCTGGCAGACATTCCTCGTGGCGATTTGTCCGTGCGGGACTCTGGACGGTTCTCTTTCGGTCCCGAGAACTCCTTCAGTGTCAAGAAGGCGGATGAGTCTGTTGATGAGTTTGTTCCCGCTGTCCCCGAGGTTCCTGTTGAGCATTTGACTAGGGAGGAGGAGGAGCATCTGACTAGGGAGGCAGAGTCAGATGAGGAGGAGGAGGAGCCTGATGTCACGCCCTCCGACCACTCCGACATCGAGTCGGAAACCCCCCTGCTCGTCAACAAGCTGCGCCAGGCGCCTGTGGCTGCTGCTGCGCCCGAGTTTGAGGACGACGACACCGCCCCCGTGACGGTGAACTCGTTTTCGGACTTTTCGTTGCCCCAGCACCGCGACTTCACGCCTCTCATGGGCTTCGAGTCGCCGGCCGAGCAGGACTCTCCCATGAAGACCACGGGCATTCTGACCAGTGGCGTCAAGGGCGAGAAGCGGGACATTACTCCGTTTTTCCCCAAGATGGAGAAGTTTGAGGTGGTGCCTAGACTGGGGCATCCTGCTGAGTCAGCTGGACACGACTTTGACGGCCGATTCGACGAGGCTGACGGCCGATACGACGAAGCCGACGAGTCTGCCGTTCTGGGGGCTCGACAACTCATTGCTGAGGCCGAGGATCGTCAGTCTGAGCAAGGCTACGACTTTGGCTCCGAGCACGAGTTTGAGTCCGAGAGCGAGTCGCCTGTCAAGGGCGAGTTTGTCAAGAGCGAGGCTCGCGACGACTGCGGCGACCAGTTCATCAAGCAGGAGCACGTGCCCATCAAGCCCGAGCCGCAGTTTGAGCTGGTGGAACCCGAGATTGGCATGATGACTGCTCTGAACGATTCTCGGTTGGTGGAGGAGGCAGGAGAGGGGGCTGAGGCTGAGGTGGCACCTCCCATGCCGGCTATTCCTGCCGAGCTGGAGCAAGACGTCGCTCCTGTTACCCCGGCAGTTGAGAACGCCAACCAGACTGTCAACCAGACCGCCCACACCGTCGATCTACCCGTTCTTCCTGTTGCAGAGATGGAACGCACCGCCGAGGTTGCTGCTGAGGCTGCGGTTGCTGCCGAGACTGCTGTGCACGAGCCTGAGGTTGCTGCACCAGCTACCCCTGTCGCTCCAGTGACCCCCGTGACTTCCAGCTCTCCGTTTGTGACCACCACTCCTCGAAGCATGATCATCGACGATGTTCCGGCTTCTTCTGGCAAACCGGTGATTCCAGTGACACGTGACCAGTTGGCTGAGTCGGCTGAGTCGGCTCAGTCGGCTCAGTCTGCTCCTCGTGACCGAATGTCGGTTCCTCGTGTTCCTGTTGGTGGAGCTGTTGTTGGTGGTGTCGTTGGTGCTGGAGCCATGAGACCTGGTTCTTCTACAGACGATGCCGCTCCTTCTGCTCCTTCTGCTCGTGCATTCGATGCAGTCGGTGCTGGCGCACCTCCTGCTGCTCCCTCCGCTCTCCCCACCCTCCCCAGCCAAGTCGGACTCATGACCATGCTTCAAGAGTCTTCTCCCTCCGAACCCATTCCCCCCATGCCCTCCCTCTCCGAGCACGTGCCCTCCATGCCCGACATTCTCCCCGCAGAGCTGTCTGGCGCAGAACTCGACGACGACTTCGACCCCGACTTCGACCCCGACGCCACGCCCGAGTCCGTCAACGTGTCGCGGTCTCTGGCAGCCCCCGTGATCCCCACGCCCAACCTGCCCACGCCCAACTTCCACATGTCGCCGCACGTCCATAGCAACTCGATTGTGCCCGAGCAGGTGAGTGTCCTGCCCGAGTGGAGTGAGGGCGGAGAGTCCGGAGAGGCAGACACCACTGGTCCTCCCGGCATGATTGCTGTGGGCGCCGATATCGGTGACGTCACCACTTCTGCTCCTTCTAGTGCGGGTGATGGTGCACGAGTTGAAGCTCCACTGCCGTCAGTGCCTACTCCTGCTCTTCCTTCTGTGCCCGGAGAACACACCGACGACCTCTCCTCCGGCCGGTTCGACTCTGCATACACGACTGGCCGGTTCGACTCCGCCGACGAGGGCGGCCACGTGATCAAAAAGGAGTTTTCGCAGTACTCGCTCTCCCTGGACCACTCGCCCGAGTCTCAATTCGGCGACCAGTTCAAGCAGTACCAGTACGAGTCGACGAATCACGTGATGCAGGACATCCCCGTCAAGGAGGAGTACGTGCCCGAGGACCAGCAGACCATCAAGATGCACGGCCGCAACAACTCGATCCGGGCCCGCAAGTCGCTGGCCCACGACGAGGTGTCGCGGTTCACCCATGCCCGTCGAAAGGTGTCTGGCGACTTTGGCGGGCTGGGCTACAACGATACCATGCGAGACCTGAGCAGCCAGGGCTCGGACGAGTACTCCGCCGAGTACGACGACCACCTGCAGCGGGAGATTTCGCAGACGCCCATCAAGCTGCCTGCGCCCAAGCTCGAGTTTTCCATCGAGGACCTGACCGAGGACACCGAGAGCATGTTTGCGGATCTGGAGAGCGAGTTTGACCGGGTCATCAGCGTGCAGAAGCGCGGCTACTCTCTGCGGGAGAACAACCGCATTGTCATTGCCAACGGCCCTGCTCGGGAGATCAATCGACGTCTTTCTGGCCCCGTCAAGAAGTGGGATGGAGGCAGTAATGTCGCCGAGCCCACCCCTGAGATGCCTCCCATGCCCGAGCAGTATCGGTCTATGGTGAGTGATTTTGGAGATGTGGGTGGTGCCGTTCCTGGCTCTACGGCCAAAACCGTCCCTCCTCCAGCCTCCCAAATCCGGTCCAAAAAGACCATTCCCTCGTCCCAGAGAATGCCCACGGTCGAGTCTGGCCGACTCTTTGTTCGTCTGCTCGGCCTCAAAGACCTGGAGCTGCCCGGCGTGGACTCCAAAAACGCCGTGCTGTCTCTGGCCATGGACAACGGCATCCACTGCATTACCACGCCGTACGAGTCGCTGCGAAAGTCGACTCGGCTGGACCAGGAGTTCGAGCTCACGGTGGAGAAGGATCTGGAGTTCATTCTGACGATGCGGACGCGGTGGAAACGCAAGGCGGCCCCCATGGCTGCCCCCGTGGTCCAGCGACGGCCCAGCAACTCGTCCATGTCTGCCAAGAACAAGCTGGGCAAGCTGTTTGGCAAAAAGTCGGATCCCCGGCTGAATGTCTCCGCTGCAGCCGCCCCCGCTGCCCCTGCAGACCCCTGGGACGCCCTCACGGCCAAGGACGGCTCGTTTGGACGGTCGTACATTGCGTTTGCGCAGTACGAGCAGGAGATCTACGGCAAGCCCGGCGTGTTCGAGGTCAACTGCTTCAACGAGTGGACCGAGACCAACGGCAAGAAGCGGCAGCCGTACAAGATCGCCAAGCTGGAGATCGAGCTCATGTACATCCCCCGGGGCTCCAAGAGTGAGACTCTGCCTGTGTCGATCGAGGCTGCCCAGGAGACTCTCAAGGAGGCCTCGGTCAAGACCCACATTGAGACCGAGGGCTTCATGAGCCAGCACGGAGGCGACTGCAAGTACTGGCGACGTCGGTACTTTACTCTTCGAGGCACGACTCTCACGGCATACTCGGAGACGTCTCGAAAGCCCCGGGCCACCATCAATTTGGCCAAGGCCGTGGCTGTGATTGCCGACAAGTCTGCTCTGTCGCAGCCCACGGTCGAGGTGGGGCGAGACAAGCAGCGGCGCAAGTCTGTGTTTGCTGCCGAGTCCGACGGGTTCATGTTTGCCAACGAGGGTTTCCGGCTGCGGTTTGCCAACGGCGAGATCATCGACTTTTACGCCGACTCGGAGTCCACCAAGGACTCGTGGGTGTCTGAGCTGCGCAAGGTGGTGGGCACCCAGGCCAAGGCCCAGCCGTGGGTGGATCTGGTGCTTGCCCGACGCGAGTACGAGAAGAACACTAAGAAGTGAGGTGGAGATTGGAGGACATCATTATTGTACATTAATTAATTATTATCATTGTAAAATTGGGGAGTTTGGGAGGGCGTTATGGTACAGTTCATTGATTGATTAATTATCATTATAATCGTTGTAAAATGGCAGAGATGTGGAGGTTATCATTGTACAAGTACATCAATGTCAGGTTTGGCATGTTAGCTTGGTATCAGTATTGTCATTGAAAAATGGAGAGCGTCATTGTTGTGCATTAGTTATCATCAACATTGTAAAATGGAGGAGATTTGGAGAGCATCGTTATCGTACAGTACATATATCAATTGATTATTACTTCTAACACACATGGGTCTCAGAGACAGTACATTCATTTCTAGCTCCCACAGTTGCTCCAATCACACGTTTGAAACCTCCTGTTCGTGGTTTTGAGACCACAATCCTGTCTATTACCATTGTACGGTAAACTTGTCGTTGTCTCTTAGTGCTGGCACTAGCAGCTGACTAATGGAATTGTAGATATACGGCTGTTCGTCCAAGTCTGTCACCAAAGAGTACTCGTTGAATGTGTCCAGTGGTTCTTGGTACAAGTCAGGTTCTGTTGCTGTTATCAAAGGGGAGATATTATCGTCAGTGACAACTGTAGAACCATTTAGACACACTTGAGAGGCGTAGAATTCTGTGTTGGAAAAGTACTGGATCAGTCCGTCGTAGCAAGTCACCGTTTGGGGACATTCTCCTTCTTGTGTTAGCACAAAGACAAATCTCTTGCCTGCCAGATACAACACGTTCCACTCATGAATATCAGCTAGTGAAAGAACGAGAAACACATGGTTGTCAATGGTATGGAAATAGGGCATCCGATCCACCATGGTTCTTTCCACACTGTCTGGCTCGAGTCCCGCAGAGTTCCTCAGCTTGACAACAATGACACAGTTGAAACTGTCGCCATCTTCTGTCTCCAGATACAGAATGAGCAACGCGTGTGGTAGAGACACGACTTTGGAGTCGTCTTCGACAAAAAAGTCGACCTCATCTCGCAATCGACGCAACAAACTGTCCACGTAGCTGTTTCTCAAGTCCACCTGGATTCCATGACGGCTGGTGTAGGTGGAATTGACAAGCAGCTGTTCGTCGTTGAGGCGTTCAAAAGAGGAGTCGAGGGAGGGGGTTGGGTTTGTCTCAGGAGTCGCTAAACTCGGTTTCGGACAAAACTTGGCTCCGGGTCGTAGACGTCGTTGCAACTCGTAAACACAATCTCTCCAGGTATCGTGGTGAGATAGGGCCGGTTCGAACCACGGACAAACGGATAACAGGAGGTGTTGAAAAACGGTATCAGAGATGGATTGTTGCCAGAAGCGACTGGTTTGTGATAGAGCACATACCGAGTCGAGATCCAGGTGAAAACAGATCTTTTCCACCAGCTCGACAGGGATCATTGTGTGTGGTGAGTAATGCTGATGTCAAGTGACTCTTGTTGGTCTTGGCATATGCACATCACTCAGAATTACAAGTACAAAAGCTCGAAACGCTACAGTACATACGTACATCAATAAATAAATATATTACTGGCTGCGGTGCTGTATCACCTCCTCGTACTAGTAAAAGCCAACAACCACTTGGCATTGGTCAAGACGTACTTGCAAGCAGTGGTCCACGAGTCATTGGAAGCATTGATAGACAGCCTGATACTGATGCCTCCAATCTTGTCCTTGGAAATCCGGTACGGCAGCTTCAACGACGGATCCAAAGACTCCACATACTCTCCAATCTGTTGCAGAACCGCCAGCACAGAAACCATGGCATTGTCGAGTTTCTTGTGATTGAGAATCCGCTCAAACGAGTAATCACCGGAAGAAAAAAGCTCCTGACTCGTCACCACTCCATCTGTGTCTGAATATTTGTCGATTCTCGAAACCCCTCCCATTGGATGCAGCCTATACCCGGACAACTTGAAGCCCAGCTTATGACACACTGTAGCCAACAGGAACAACGTCTGACCCCAAGCAGCATTGATTTCGGACCATTCCACCATTCGGTTCTTGAGACGACCGAGTCTCAGACCATTGATGGTGCCGAAATACCCATCGTGTCCAATACAAAAGGCGTCGTTGTACACGTTCACCTTGGACAACTTCTCCTGCTCGTCCTTGAGGTTTCTGTACTGGGTGATGAGAGCGTCTCTCTCCTGCTTGTGGTCCTCGATATCGAGGTAGAGCTCGTTTTGAAGCTGCCAGAACCGCGGCTCCTGCGCCTCCAGGTCAGTTTTTTCCCGTTCCAGCGCCTGGATTTCTTTTTCCAGGTCGTCCAGTTCCTTTTCCTGGTCCTTCAGCTCCTTGAGCGCCGCCTCCTTGTCGCCCTCCAGCTCCTCCAGCTCTTTCTGTTTCACCGCCAGGTCCTCCTCCTCGCCATCGCTGTCTCTCAGCTTATTGAGGAACCGCGCAAACACGTCTCTTTCCTTGGACGTCTGTTCGAACCGCGTTTTGAGCCCCTCGCGGATCTGGTCGCCGCAGTCCGTGCAAATCGGGAAGTCTATCGATGACGTGGAACTGATAACGTCGAACAGCGTCTCCAGGGCCGTAATCCGTGTGCTGATGGAGTTGGAGTCGCTGGCATTGGTCTTGGCATTGTTGGGGTTGGGGGGCGTGTGTCCGACCTGCGACTGCGACAGAAACACAAACGAGTCGCCTGAAACCGTCCCGCGCTTGAGAGCTGTTTCACGGGCCCGGTTGAACTTGTCCAAAGCCACAGGATCCAGACTGGTGTTGGATTCGCCGTCCGGTCTGTTCTGCTCAGCCTTGGTCTGCAGAGTCTTCATTTGCGCCTGGTTGAGATCCAGCAACGAGTCGCCATACGCCAACGGCAGCTTGCATCGTTGACATAGCGACATGGCGTAGTACTGTAGGGTGTAGTTTGTTGGTGGCGATGTGTTGTGGTGGAGTGTGTGACCTGCATTATCGAACCTAATGCAGATCGAGGGAAGAAGGGGTGGGTAGAGAGGGGAGAAGGGGATTTTAATAAACACGAGAAAATGCTAGTAATTCATGATATTTCGGGTTTTACTAAATGACCATTTTCGTGTATTTATCGGGGACTCTATAGACCTCCTTAACGTGTTCTGTTGTGTTCTAGATATCGTTCACTCGAAATACCAATAATTAACTATGTGTTTCCACTATATACATTCCACCTACCTAGAAGTATCATCAGATTCGTCCCGTTCGATCGTACTTGTCCATGACCTCCTGGAAAGTCCTGCCACCGTGCTTCTGCTTGAACCACATACAATCCGGGTCCTGGTTATGGGCATGTTTCTTGGCCTCCTCGGGAGTCAGCCACTTCCACGACTTGATGTTCTTGGACGTGCCCACCTTGATCCAAAGCAGGCCTTGTTTCTGTTTGTCTCCCTTCTTGGAAAAGCCCGTCATCTTTTTCGTTTTCGGCACGGCCGCATCCATGGCTACCAGATCATCAGAAGTCAGGTACTCATCGCCCCCCTCCGACTGAGAACTGCTTCTTTCGTTCAGCTTTTTCCTCTCCAACAACGCCTTGGTCCTTTTTGGGTCCAATCGTTTAGCACGCATCATCTGCTCGTCAGAAAACACCGTGTAGGAGCCCTCTTTGACCCGGTACATGTTGGAGTCCTCACCTCCCTGCTGCTCCACGTTTTTGGAGGGCTCAAAGTCGATCTTGTAGTTGAAAATCGGCCGTCGGTTGGCCCTCCAGTTGGGGTCCTTGAGTCCAAAAAAGCCCTTGACAGTAGTCTCGTTGTTCAGCATGATCTCACACAGAGGCTGTCGCAACGCAAAAACTTGCCCGGGGAAACCCCAGAGGACAGCCTTGGGTTCTCCGAGATTCTTGGTACCGGTCCGCTTGATTCGAGCAAACCCAGCCCCCTCAAATGCAACCTCAACTCCAACACCATCCTCCTTGTTCAGAGTAACTGTACCCAGCTCCACAAGTGGGGGGAGATCCTTCTTACCCATATCAAGCAGGTTGTATTGGGCTCTGTCGTGGTTTTTGCCCTTCTGACAAACATTACTGGCCTTGGCGGCGTTGGTATGCTTGGCCAAACCGTCCTTGCCAGGGAGGGAAGTCCACACAATCAGTTCAGACTCGGGTGTGGTCTCAACACCAAACAGTCCACTAACAAGAGCAATCTGGCTCCGCTTGATGTGGATATCGACACCGCCAAACTTGCGGGCGTTCTCCGTCAAGATCATCTTGTCTGTAATGTAGGAGTTGTTGGCAGGGTTGACCAGACCCCAGGGAGAGTTGGCACGCTTGAAAGCAGGCATGTCTGTGATTTTGCCCACTGCAGTCCGTCGAGTACACGGAACCAGCGTCTGCTCGGGGTGCCACGACGTGTTCCTCCACTTTTGGAGCACTCGTCGGTCTTTGGGAAGTGAGAATCGCAGATCATTAGCATCCTTGCTGAACCTGCCCTCGGTGAGCACATTGAACAGCGAAGTCTTGCCGGTGTTGGGGTATCCCACGATTATGGCATTCTGCTCGCGTGTGAGGTCGTACATGGAGAACTGGTGGTGGCCTCCAGTCTTGTCGTGCTCAGCAGAGAAGAAATGGACATTTTCAGCGGCCATTTTGTATCCCAGAGTCTGCATCTGAGCCGCGGCCCACATTTGCACGTTGACCGAGTTGATCTGCGGCACGTAGACGACTCCCTCGGCCTTGGTGAGAATGAGCTTCAAGTTTCGTCGTTTTCGGAGGAAAACGGGAACGTTGGCAGGGAAGTCATGGATGGAACAGGTCAGAAACACAGTAGCAGAGTCTGCCTCGGCCGAAATCATGTCCAGAATCTCCTGGTTGTACTTTCGAACGTCCTCCTTCAGTCCATAAGCCTCTCCCATCCGGTTGGTGTAAGGAACACGTTCATCAATGTTGTTGAGACGCAGCTCGTGACACCGCAAACACACTCTGGGGCCCTCTCCTGCAAGCTTGACTTTTTCCGTGTAGTTTTTTCTGGCCTCTGACGCGTCAAAGGGATCGTCTTGGGTGACCAGATTCTGTTCTCGAGCCAGAAACTCCAGGTTTTCAGCAGTCATATTCTCGATCAGAGCGTTGAACCGATCTGTATCCCTTTTGGGGTCGCCCTTCTTGGGCTCCACATAGTACCCGGGCTGATCCTGGTCCTTGATTTGGAAAGGCGTGTTGCAGGAGGCACAGTCCGTCTGCTCCTCAACCGGAGGTGTCTTTGTAGAGAGATGCCGAATGGTGGGAGTAGTGTGGGTCAGGGCGGAACATGTGTGTGTTCTCAGGGGAACAGCTGTGGCTGTTTTGGAGACTGTATGCAGGTGCTTGCACAGCAGCGGGGCTGTCTGTGGTCGGAAAACGCCCACTTTGGGCCTTAATAGCGTCCTTCGCGCGAGTCTCATGGTGAAAGTATGAGGGTCGGTGTTATCGTGTTAGTGCAAAATATCCCTGCTGCAAAAGTTAGAGGTTCAATATTTCATGCATGACAGCTGCAAGGTGTATTGTGGCAAATTTGGCCAGAGCGGGTAAGGAATGTTAACTAGAGTGATAGGGGTGATCTGGGGGGTAAAGATGATTGCTGGTGGTGCTTACACCTGATTAAAAAAGACTTCAAGTTAAGTTGTTTTTTTCGGAGCTCGAACCGGCGACTTTTGGTCTATCAAATGAGAGCGTTTTACTTGGTGTTAGTTAGGGTGTGTATTATTGCGGAATTCTGAATAAATAATTCTATCAAAGTCATCTCGATAAGACACATGATAGACTTGAACATCAAATACAGTATTGGTCGCTACGATTACTGTCGTCTGTTTCTAATGATAACAACATGGATACACTTTTATGCCCTGCCCACGTTCTGATTCCATACATTGCATTATCTATAATCTAGTGAGTTACTCGTCCATCTCCTCGTCGTCCAGCTCCTCATCCTCGCTCTCGCTGAGCTGTTCGGGCTCGTCCTTGAAGTCGGCCAGCTCGACCTGGTCAGACTCGTTTCCGTCGTTAGCGTCCTGCTCCTGGGATTCTCGCAGAATGGCCAGCTTCTCGGCTCGCACCTGTCGCTGCACCACCACAAAGGCGCCCAGGGGGGTCTTTTGCCAGTCCAGGTCCTTGAGGAAGTTGTTGACCTGGTCCCGGTTGGTGGGGCCAAAGTCAATGTTGGCTCGCTTGGCCTCGACGAACTTGGCGTTGGCGTCGATCTTGTCCAGCAGAGTCAGCAGCTGTCGGTTGAACTTGGAGATGTTAGACCGCTTGGTGAACCGCTTGAGAGTGATGACGGCGGGGATGGCCAGCTCGGGGAAGGCCACAGACTTGCAGTAGAGCACAAAGAACTCGGACACCAGCTCGACAATCTGGTCGCACACGCCCTCCTGGTACACTCGCGAGCCCAGGTAGCCCTTGTTGGCTCGGATGGCGTAGTCAAAGTCCAGAGGCTTGAGGGCCGACGACTTAGGGGGCTTGGTCATGACCGACGAGTTGAGCAGCTCTGTCAGCAGAGGCAACAGAGGGATGTAGACTCCGGTTCGCTGGGAGATTCGCAGCAGAGACCGAATCAGGTAGAATCGCAGAGGGAAAAACTGGACCGAGGGGATCAGTCGGATGGTTCCCAGGGTGACCTGGACCAGAGGGTACAGCAGGGGTCTGAGGGGAGACTGGGAGCCCTTGGTGGCCTCGTTTTCGGCGTCACAGGTGTCGGCCACCACTCGCGACCAGTAGTCCAGAGAGTGCACAAACTGCCAGTTGTAGACGGCCTTGTAGGCGTATTTGGAGGCGGTCTTGTTGGTCAGAGAGCCTCGCAGATGGATGGCCAGCTGCCGGATGGCGTCGAACGCAATGGGGTAGGCCTGCTGCTCGTTGACAGCGTACAGCATGGCGGCGGTGTTCTTCATGAAGTTGATGGTGCCCATGGTGTGGAACGAGGTGTTTTTGCACGAGTTGACAAACTGTGCGTAGGCGGCCTTGAGAATGGCCTCGTAGGTGCCCGAGTGGTCCTTGGACTCGGTGATGAGCAGGGCAAAGGCGGCCTCTCGTGCTGAAATCGAAGGGTTGGTTCCCCAGATGTAGGCCACGGCGGCAATGAGGTTCTTGGTGAGCTTTCGATGACTCAGCATGTAGGGCATGACCTTTTTGAGAGCTGCAATGGATCGAATGGTCTCTTCAGCGCCAGTGGTGGTGCTCAGAGACTGTTGTAGCACATCTCCGTAAGTCTTGATGATGAGAGTGGCAGACTTGTTGTTGGTAGCAGCCTCCTCGTCGATCACAGCAACGCCCTTCTTGGACTGCTTGAGAGGCAGCTGTTTGGCCAGCACCACAGGAACCCACTTGTTGACCACGTCGAAAAGCTTGGTGATCACCTTGGCGTCGTTGATGACGTATTTGAAGTTGGCGGTGGCGTTCTCGTCCTCCTGCGAGGCCAGACCGGCCTTGGCGGCTCTCAGAGCGTTCTTGGCGGCGTCTGTAGACTGCTTCTTCTCCATGGCAGAAGCCCACTTTTTGACCATGGCCATTGAGACCTCCTCCTTGTCCTCCTCCTCGGCGTTGGCGTCCTCCTCCACGTTCTCCTCGTCGTTGAGGTACTTGAGGAACTCGGGGTCGTCCATCTCGGGGGCCTCCTCCTCGTCAGAAAAGGCCTCTCCTTCAGAGTCGTCCTGGATCTGATCCTCCTCGTCCTCGTCCTCCTCATCTTCCTCATCTTCGAGCTCCTCTTCCTCTTCCTCGTCCTCCTCGTCCTCGTCCTCCTGAGCCTTGCCCTTCTTGGCAGGAACCTCAAATCCACCCTTCATAAAGTCTCCCACAGACATATCTTCGAAAAACGAGGGAGCGACCTTCTCGACCTTCTCACCAGTGGCAGCACCAGCTCCAGGACGTCGGCCCTTGACGAGCTTGGCCTTGGCAGCCTGGTCCACACGCCGCTTATCTATGGTCTTCTTGAGATGCTTGTTTTGGAACTTTTTCGTCGCCTTTGATGCTTTACCCATAGTGATTGTGTTGTAGTGAGTGTGTGCTTATGCTCGCTTTAGAAATTTCATATCGAATTTTTTTAGAGTTGATGCGGGCTGAAACCTTAATGGGAGAGATGGTGAGGACAACCTTGATAGTGGATTGTAGCTGCTAGGAGTGCCAAAGAGAGTACTTGAGAGCGTGTGAGTAACAAACACAGTCTGAGAAGCTCATTTTCACCTAGAAAACAACTCATAACCTGTGAAAAATCGCAATTTGGATAGCAGAGGCCACCGTTTCCAAAAACGCTAAATTCGCCGCCTTCGTGGCCAAGTGGTAAGGCGCGGCACTAGTAATGCCGAGATCATCAGTTCAAATCTGGTCGAAGGCATTTCTTTTTGGACTTTTTGTAGCCGGCTCTCTGATCGACGCTTTGCGACAATCAGCGCAACGCTCAACAGTATTTCGCTGGACTCACTTTTTAGCGTGGATGGCTGGGAGTGGAAATCTTCAACTAAACTGCCAACAAAGTTTGGCGAGCCCAAGTAACTGGATGGCATAGACGTAATAGTGGTAAAATCACACAAAAATGACCAGTACGATCAAAATGTGATGAGTCGAATCGCGATACGAGAGCTTATAGGGCTATTAATTACCAATGATATCCAACACCTGCCTTCTGTATTTTACACGCACTCATTCACGTGTCCCGTTATAAATCCGATAATAACCACCACGGTGCTTCCCCAAACTTTGAAGCCCACCAAGGTGCAGTGTTATCTCAACCGTCTCTTCTTCAGCAAACCAGGAGCCATACGATGATGACAGAGACACAGAGAGAATTACCGGACACAGACGGCGTGGGACGGCCACGGCTGGGGTGATACAGACACAGACGACGCAGACAGCACAGGCACAGACACAAACGCAAACGACTTGAACCGGCACGATATGCCAGTTGTTCAAACTGGAGTGACCCAACCACAGCAACCGCGATAACAACAGTCTTGTCTCTGGTACATAAAAGAAGCCGTCCCACCTCATCGTCGTGCCCTAACTGTCACTCAGCTACTCGCACCTCTTCAGCAACTTCGGGCAAAGGGTTACTACTTCGTCGTTCTCAACCAAAGAGCTATGGTTAACAATCGGTGACAATCGATAACAATCGGTGACAAAGCCACCGGCAAGCTGCCCACGAACCAAATCTTCTCGAGATATACACAAGTTTTGCGTGACTTGCCTCGACTGGTTAATTCGGCATTTAGACACCGCACCGGCCCAGTGATGTCTCACGACGGACCGTCATCAAGTGCCGAGATCCGACTGACAATGGTAACTCTCGAGTCATCACAAACTAAGCCTGTGGACTACAAAGCCTTCATTGGTATGTCTTCCCACTCTACGGTGCTACGGTGATCAACGACGTCACACGGATGAAGCAGACAGCATTAGTCGAACGACCAAGATGATGTCTCAATCAGTGATACTTCAATCAACGATATATGACTCAACGATATCTCACCCATCGGCTTACCAATCAGTGATACCCAAAGCTTTCCCCATGCCTTCAAACCATGAAAATACCAACATTCGCGTAAGAGATCAGCTCGATAACCATTGTCTACGAGTACATACTTGTCACTGGGTAGCCATTCATACGATACCGTTCTAAACGTCTGATCGCTATACCCGCACGTGATACCCACACGCGATACTACCAATTTCTCAATTCTGCGCAAAGGAAAAAAAAACGGGATACCGGACATCCGCTTACTAAGCGTAAATCGCAGCTCTTCAGTCACCGCATCAACCAGTTTCACAGCCGCATCTACGTTCGATCTCCACGTGACCTCCTCGATTTGGCTTCTCCACATGCAGCTAAAAAGTCCCGAACCTAAAGAAATTATCTGCTGCTGCTGCTGCTGCTGCTTCTAATTAATGCCCCAGTAAGCCCTGCAGGGCTTTAGATTGGGTATTAATAAGCAGGTTTGGGATGCCCATCCCGAGAGCAGGGCTGTGGCACACTCTGCCTGCAAGCTCTCATTCTATCGCCCACTCCGTCGTTCACTTCAATCTCCACATGTCTTGCCTTTTTTTTGCCTCCTACGTTCCCCCCATCGGGCCCATTTAGCCTTCCACTGGACTTACCCTGCAGTGCAGTGTGAGGGTCCAAGGTTTGAAATTTTTTAGAGAAGCGAGTTTTGGTTTCTTGACGACGTTTGTTGTGTGAAGACGAAGAAGAAGAAAATGGAAGGACAGGCCCAGCAATTCCGAGGATACTCTCGAACCTGCTTCAACTGTGAGTGTGTTGATTTGTGAGGAGGGAGGGCAACGTTGGCCCCCCCAAAACATGGCATGACATGTGTTGTGTGGTGTTTGTGTCGCAACTTTTTTTCCAGCTACTAACCCCCAGGCGGTGAATTCGGTCACCAGGTGCGAGCTTGCCCCCGTGTGGGCAACCCCGTCTGCTACAACTGTGGCAACGACGGCCACATGTCCCGAGACTGCACTGAGGAGCCCAAGGAGAAGGCTTGCTTCAAGTGCAACCAGCCCGGCCACATTCTGAAGGAGTGCCCCCAGAACGACGCCATCGTCCACGACGGTGCTGCCCCCGTTGTTCCCGGCGAGGCTCCCATTGGCGGTGAGTTCGGTGCCCCCCGAGGCCCCTCCGGCGTCTGCTACAAGTGTGGCAAGCCCGGCCACTTTGCCCGAGCCTGCAAGAGCGCCCCCGCTGCCCCCGGCCCCGGTGGAGCTGCTCCCCCCAAGTTTGGCCGAACCCAGTCCTGCTACTCTTGTGGCGGCCAGGGCCACCTGTCCAAGGACTGCACCGTTGGCCAGAAGTGCTACAACTGCGGCTCCATGGGCCATGTGTCCAAGGAGTGCGGCGAGGCCCAGAGCCGAGTCTGCTACAACTGCAAGAAGCCCGGCCACATTGCCATCAAGTGCGATGAGGTCCGAGCTGCTTAAGCAGAGTTATGTATTATAGATATGACTGATCGAAGTGTAATATAGTAGGGGGTGTGTATAAGAGGCTGGCAGTATTCTGCGGTCAGCCTTTAATGGATTGTAGAAAGCCACGACAACCAGATCAAGCAACATGAGATTGGAGGCATTCCCTGAAAAAAAAGCCGTACAGTCGCTGATGATGAAACGCATGGGCTGAGTTGAGAGAGCAGCGCTGCTTAAATGATGGCAGGAGTCATTCGAAGAGTTATATACATTCGAGTGTGTGGTAGTGGTACGGTGTGAGTACAGTAGTCTACTGCTTGACTGCTAGAAAACAGATCGCATCCGATCAAAAGATCCTCTCTCTTCTCTTGCTAACATGACATCTCTCCTTGATATCATTCCTTCAGTATGACCTCCCTCAACTGTTAGACTCTGATCTATCTTTGCCTCTGTCAAATCCCTAACATATTTTCTGTTTCTCAGATTGTTTCTCTGGGTTATGGGTGGTTTCAGAACAACTTCATCACGTTTTCTCTCAACACAGGGTTGCCCGCTGTTTGACGTTGTTGGACCCAGTTTTCACTAGAAGTTACTAAGGAGCTGACCATTTGATTTGTCTCGTCGACAGGAATCGATCGGTAGTGGTTACATGACTGTACCTTTAGTGGCCGTCGCGAGAGCTTCGTTCTGTATGGTTGGTGTTGGCTGAGATTCTGTCTGAGAAGACGTGGTTGTCGCAATGCGGAATCAGATTGTAACTGTGGTATTCATCTCCTGATGGACTGAGTGTCTACGGCGTCTCATATCGTTCACGACATTGCACTTTGGCAACAGTGTCTGCATCAACAGTCAGCCTTTAGTGTCTCCAATTAGATGGGTGCTTGTTGGACACTAATACCACATGTCTCATTGGATTCGGAAGCCTACTGCGATCACTTTGGTACTACCGTACTTTTGCTGGGTTTGTGTGGAAGTAGCTGATAATTAATCGTCATGTCTTTCCACTTTGCAAGCTGCCTTTTCTTGTTTAATGCGGCTGTTACACCGCTGTATTGGCTGTAAACTACAATACCACGGAAGGGGCTGACTGTTGGCCACATTATTATCTGATCTTCTCAATATCATACAGACGAGGCTGTGCAATGTTGAGACCACCAGATCGAGTACCCGTACCGGGACATACTCGTACTTCTGTTTGGTACTGTCACTGCTTGATGTGGATACCCATTCCTCTGAGCTGAGATCTAGCTACAAGAAGCTAGTGTTCCGTCGTTTACCGTATTTCCATCGTGAATAACGTCTATAACACTTGGTGCTAGCCGTTCCAGGCCAGATCTCTCCAGCCTAGATCCCCAGCCGCACTGGTACAACTACACCCTGAATAGCCCTTCAGGGGTAATAATACTGGCCACTATTGTCTGTGCTGGGCTGCGCTATGAAACACTGCACCCCTTGCAGCAGGAGTATTATACGAGACAGTAGATGCGGCGACACGTAGATGCGGTGGACACGTTTCAGGTGGTTAGAGGGGTGGGGCCAGTGGGACTGAAACGGGAGACCGAAATGGGAGATCTGTGATTTGTGAGACATGAACAACCAACAGTTGAGCCTTTTGGTTGAGGGTCAAAGTAATGGCATGCTTCTACGGGACCACATAACCAGTCTCTGACGCGAATAATCACACCAGATCACCTCCCATTTTCAAGCACAGCCTTTGTTTCCTACCACAGTAGCTCACTATTCGCCCGTTGGACTATTTTTAACAGTTTGAAATCTTGCCGTGATCGTCAAACGTCCGCTGGACAATCCGTGCACCCAAGAGGCCAACTGTTGTGGGCTATTTTTGGCACAGGCAAAGATATATGACGTTTACAAGCATGCTATATGCACGTGACTCGACGTGTCATATGTCAGCAGTTGCTTTGTGTCCCAAACAGACGACTCCAATGACCCCCAATGTGCCCCATCCCCGTATGCTCCATTTTCACGCTATAAATAACACGCGTCTAGGAAGCGTGGAATAAGCGAGTAGGGTTAGGGTCCAGTGAACTCTGCCGCTTTTTTGGGAAGTATGTAAACCATGGAGACAGGACGAGTGAAAATTAAATGCTATGGTTGTGACTTGTACGTAGCTGCCTGTTGTTACTTTTGGTGACAATCCAGATTCAGCAATTATCCGTGTCAGTATTCAGACAAATCGGGCGTGTTTTGGGTGGGATTTTATTCCCTCTTTGGGCAGTCAACATTTCTGCCTCATGTCCTTGCAATGCCTATAACAAGCACAAGAGCTCTCTCTCTATTACAGACTGACTGCCAACGGAAGCCAAGACAAATACGATCGGTTCACGTGTATAGGGGGGTGTAGGGAGTGGAAATGAAATCCGTGGTACGGAGTGTCCACCAGGTTACATACCGGTTTCAGCGTCAAGAAAACCCGTTTCAGCCCCAAAAAATCGTTTCAGCCTCAAAAACGAAATGAAAACAGCGACCCAACTCTTCAAATGACAAGCACAACCGTCATGGCTGTCTCCGTGGGGCAGTTGGGCGACATCAACGGCACGCGTACAAGGTTATCCAGGAGAAGGGAGGTTTTGAAAGAGGGGTCTAGGGGATGGTAGAGGTAGAGTAGTGAGTTTGTATGGGAAAGAAGCGGGGGAAAACGTCAGACGGACGGGACGGGCTCGCAGACGCGGATCCGCCGTTTCCCCGGCGCAAAACCTCCCTCTTTCGGGCCCCAGACTCTTGTGCATTCCACTTCTACTTTTAGCAACAAGCGCCCGTCAGAGTTTCACATCCAACTCTAACCCTTCAACAGTGCATATAAACATGTGGCTTAATATACCGCTAGAGTTGGAGAAAACAATTCTGGACGGAGTATCGACCTGTCTTCATTTACAACCTACGGACATTCAGAAACAGCTGAGATAGCTCAGAACGGACTCTCTGAAACGGACACCGTGACTGGACACCCGGAACAAACACAAACACACACTCTCACAGACACTACACCACACATCCTGCACCATCATCATCTAATACACGACACACTCTTCCACACCTAACGGCTTCAAGTGAGTATTGCAGAGAAAAGCACAGACGGAAGACGACACTTGTTGTACTTGTCAGAGTGACACAAACGGGGTCGGCTGAAGCGACACAAACAGACGTTGGACGAAACACAAAGAACGGATCGGACTGGTCGTCTCGATCTGGCTGTGGAGTGACCAGTAGGAATATACCGAGTTTTGTGTCGTTGGCGATGATTGAGGACCGATTAGAGTCTTTTCTGATCAGACGATCTCGCTCTCCTGATCAGACGATCTCGCTATCCCGACCAGTCCAACGTTCCATGCGTTCCACATGCTCCCGGTGATGTCTTTGCCGGATCCGTCGGTCTTTGTCGACACCAAAGTCCCAGCTCTTGGACAACACCACTGCTGATGTCATTGTACTCAACTCGAACAACTGTCTAAACCATGGCCCCAGTCAACTGTCTTACAGGACTGCTCCTACACCGACAGTCGAAGATCTGCTTCGTCCACCCCTAGCCCCATCTGTCCCACTAACACAGTGTCTTACCAACGCCCCAACCCCAACCCCTTTGAGGGCGAACGGCTGAGCGACTCCGACGATGGATACCCGTCCACCCGTTCCCGCGCCAACCATTCCAACCCCAACCTCAACCAGGACACCTCCTACAACCCCTCCTATGACTACACACCTAGCCACCCCTCTTCGGCTGCCGCCCCTTACCCTGTGCCTACAGTCAATGTCAGCAGCGGAGTGAGCCGTACGCCCTCTGGCAACCACTTCGAGGACCCCAGCGAGTACGGCTACCACGGCAACACCTCCAATCTCTACCAGATGGACTCTCTGACGCCCAACCATACCATCAACGACTTCCATGAGCACGAGGGAGACATTACTCGGGCTTCTTTTGCGAACGACGACGATCGCGTGCCTCTGCGAGACGAAACAGCCTACCACGGCTACCAGGGTCCCTTTGTTGGTGAAAATGAGCACCATCAGCAGCAGCAGCATCAGCAAGCTCCTCTTCCCTACCCTTACCCCCATCATCAGCATCATGACATTCACCATGCCGATTCCACCACCGCCCTGCCCCAGGGAGAGCAGATTGGAGGAGAGTACATCGATCTGGCCGAGGCTCAGCGAGAGTTCATTGGCGACGTGTCGAACGGCACCCCCGAGCCGTCCTACAACACCATTCCCGAAGACGGCACTCTCAACGAGTACCATGATGGAGTCTACTCCGGACAACCTGGCTACCCTTCGTCAGACTTCGACCCCAACTTCCCCAACTACCCCGGCAGTGACGGACGAACCACCTCTCTCATGTCTACGGGCTCTGAGGGCTGGCAGAAACGTCAGCAGGTCAATCTCAAGCGATTCCCCACCCGTAAAGTCAAGCTGGCCAAGGGAGCCGTCTTTTCCACAGAGTACCCCGTTCCGTCGGCGATCAAAAACTCGATTCTGCCCGAGTACATCGACGCCGAAACCGGCAGAACCGAATTCACCCACATGCGGTACACCGCCGCCACCTGTGACCCTGACGACTTCACGGTTGAAAACGGATACAAGCTGCGAGCCAACACGTACGGCCGACAGACGGAGCTGCTGATCGCCATCACGTACTACAACGAAGACAAGGTGCTGACGGCGCGAACCATGTACGGCATCATGCAGAACGTGCGGGACATTTGCCGGCTGAAAAAGTCCGAGTTCTGGAAGTCTGGCGGCACCGAGCCGTGGCAGAAGATTGTGGTGTCGCTGGTGTTTGACGGAATCGACCCCTGCGACAAGGAGGTGCTCGATATGCTGGCCACCATTGGTCTGTACCAGGACGGAGTCATGAAGAAGGACATTGACGGCAAGGAGACCGTGGCCCATATCTTTGAGTACACCACCCAGCTGTGTGTGACTCCCAAGCAGCAGCTGGTCAAGCCCACCAGCAACGATCCCATGTCGCTGCCTCCCATCCAGATGATCTTCTGTCTCAAGCAAAAGAACTCCAAGAAGATCAACTCGCACAGATGGCTGTTCAACGCGTTTGGCAAGATTCTGCAGCCCGAAATCTTCATTCTGCTCGATGCAGGCACCAAGCCCGGCCCCAAGTCCATCCTCTACCTGTGGGAGTCCTTCTACAACAACAAAAACGTCGGAGGAGCCTGTGGAGAGATCCACGCCATGCTTGGCAAGAACCACCGCAAGCTGCTCAACCCGCTGGTGGCGGCCCAGAACTTTGAGTACAAAATCTCAAACATTCTCGACAAGCCGCTGGAGTCGTCGTTTGGCTACGTGTCTGTCTTGCCCGGTGCCTTTTCGGCCTACAGATACTCTGCCGTCGAGGGCCGTCCTCTGGAGCAGTATTTCCACGGAGACCACACTCTGGGCAGTCGGCTGGGCAAGAAGGGAATCGATGGAATGTCGATTTTCCGCAAAAACATGTTTTTGGCCGAAGATCGAATTCTGTGTTTCGAAGTCACCTTCAAGGCCGGCTGCAAGTGGCATCTGGCGTACATCAAGCAGTCCAAGGCCGAAACTGATGTTCCTGAGGCCATTGACGAGTTCATTGGTCAGCGACGACGATGGCTGAACGGTTCGTTTGCAGCCACTCTTTATTCTGTGGCCCATTTCCCCCGAATCTACCGTTCCCGACACAATCCTCTTCGAATGTTCTTTTTCCACATTCAGGAGATTTACAATCTCGTCAACCTCGTTTTGTCCTGGTTCTCTCTCGCCTCCTACTTCCTCACCACCACTGTTATCATGGATCTTGCTGCCAACCCTCGAAAGTACGGAGGAGACGAAAACTCCCATGGCTTCCCCTTTGGAGATACGGCGTCGCCCATCATCTCGCTGATTCTCAAATACCTGTACTGTGCGTGTCTGGTGATTTCGTTCATTCTGGCGCTTGGAAACCGGCCCAAGGGTTCCAAGACGACATACTACATCATGGTGTGTATCTTTGGATGCATTCAAATCTACGTTTTGGTGATTTCTTTCTGGCTGGCTGCTAATGCGTTCATAGAGAACAAAATCACGAGCGCGTCCGATTTCTTCTCCGACTTCTTCGACTCCATTACCGGTCTCATTGTCGTCGCGTTGGCGTCCACCTACGGTCTCTATTTCATCTCGGGAATCCTCTACCTCGACCCCTGGCATTGCATCCACTCGTTCCCTCAGTACATGTTCTTCATGCAGTCCTTTGTCAACATTCTCAACGTGTATGCCTTCTGCAACTGGCACGATGTGTCCTGGGGAACCAAGGGCTCTGATAAAGCGGACGCCCTGCCCTCGGTGCATTCCAAGAAGAACAAGGAGGACGGAGAAGACGAGGCTGTCATTGAAGAAGCCGATAAACCGCAAAAGGATATCGATATGCAGTTTCAACAGGTGGTCAAACGAGCTCTGACGCCGTACAAACCTCCTCCTCCAGAAAAGACGCTCAATCGAGACGACGAGAACCGAAACTTCCGAACCAATCTCGTCATTGTCTGGCTCATCACTAACGGAGCTCTGGCCATTGGTGTCACTTCCCAGAGCATCCATGCCTTTGGTATCGACGCTTCTCAAACCACCAAGACGGCCTACTTCTTCGGAGCCCTTCTGTGGTCCACTGCCATCGTGGCTCTCATTCGGTTCATTGGATGTCTCTACTTTGTCATCAAGTCCACCTTCAAGCGGCTTATTGCGAAGCGATAAGTGGTGAGAGCCGAAAAGCGAACCAGGTTTGCACTTTTGTAATTATTAAGATAGATACCTCATTGACAAGCGATTATAGTACCGGTAGTACAAGCAGAACGACAAGACCGAAAAGATTTCAATGGTGCCACTCTTGTTTTTTTTAGTGTTACTCGTTCCTTAGCTGAATGTTCAATGGCAGGTGTTGGGAGATACTGCACCATATGCTTCAAATAGTGGAGAACAGCACCACGAAGTGAAAAAAAAGTACACACAGCCCACAGTGTGCATCGAAAATCGGTTGGTATCTTCACATCCAAAAAAGGAAGCCCGACGTGGGGCTTGAACCCACAGCCTTGAGATGACCTTAGAATAAGAGTCTCACGCTCTACCGATTGAGCTAGCCAGGCGGTTTTTTGCCTCGAAAAAGTGGACTTTCAATTCGAACTAACGTATTGCTTAGTAAGCCGCGATTTCAGGATAGGAAAGAGCTGAGACTGTGTATCAGTGATCGAGATGTTCTGCAGCATCCCACAAGGGGTGACTTGGTGTTTTTGTATGTTCTGACGTGAGTTTTGATGTACCCTCGAAGTGCTGAAATGCTGCACTCTGATGACCAATCACATACTGGAGGGATACGACATCAGAGCGGTCTTTGGAGCCAGACAAGAGCTGAGAGGTGGTAGATCTAGGCTGTTTAATGACCACTTCGAAGTGTTGATCTATGTCGGTTGTTGGTGGGGTTGTGTAGAACTTGTGAGAAAGTGGTGTTGGCGAGGAGAGCATTATGTGAGCTCTATGCATCGAGAACAATGACAGTCGCTGAATGAGAAGGTCACAGAGTATTTTCAGGAGCTCAGTGGGGCCGTTATGAGGTTAAAGTGAAGTCTTCGTTGTTTTCCGAGGACTGGATCATCTTTATAAGATCAAAGTGATTCTGAAACAAAACAGAAGAGGAAGTCAACTGTCAATCGTTGAGCCTGTGGAGCTGTAGCAAGCAGAGGGAGATGTTTAGATAACTGTTGAAACGGATCAGTTGGAAGGATTGATGCAGTAGTAGTTCAGTTTGTTCTTGTGGAGTCGGTCGTCATGTTCTTTCGGTTGTAAATGAGTATGGAGAGATAAACCGGGAGCTATTGAAGAACCCTGGGCAATGATTGCTTTATTGAGAAGCTCCTTCGAGAGGCTCTACAAAAATTCTCCTCTCGTCATGTGGTCACAACAAGTGGAGGTGACTCCTTGGGTGGGGGTGCAACAGTGTTATGAGGTTACCAACATGGGAAGACGTAATAGAGACAGTCATAAATACGTGAACAGCAGCTCACTGCCAACTTCCTCGGTCCATTGCAATTGTCTTCAACGACAGAGTACAGTATTATGTGATTAAAAAGAACCCTAGACTTCTACATTCATTCTGGCCTGACTCCAGAACTTCGGCATTGGACGGAAAGGCGTATAGTAGTATTTTGCACAGCTAGAGAGCGGTTCGTAAAGACCACCAGACCTGAGGGGCAGCCCCCTCCGGGTGGGCAGAGTCCCCCTCAGGTCCCCGAGGTTCCTACAGGATTTCCCAGTTGCTGCCGCGTTGTTGACTGGGGTTCACTTATCGTGACTGGGGGGCTTTCTTTTCTGACCGGGGGTCACTCGGGTTTTGCGGAACTCGTTTCCGTGACAACTAATTGCACTACGTACAGGAGTCGTACCGTACAATGACGGCCACAGTCCTCGAACAACAACGTGCGTCTTGCAGAAACTCTGGTTAACTCTGGGGTGGTGACAAGGGTATGGAAAAGCTTTGGAAGGGTTGGGTCGCGGTTAAAGCGGCTCTAGCTTTGATGTCGTGTCGATCAGCCAGCCCCCCGGGAGGTCGCAGATGATCAGCGATGGGGGGTGGGGGTTCTGACTGGTGGTGTTGGTGGTACTAGTGATATAGAGACACTGGTTCTGGTGCTATAGCTGTGAGAGAACTCGTACAAACACTTTAGATGCTACTGGCACTCATTACTTGAAGCAGATACGTGAAGTCACATGGGTTTCCTCCACCCCCCGCCATACCCAAGCGTACCCGCTAGACTGTAAGTTGAGGATATAGAGGCAACATTAAAAAGTGCCGTCTAGGCTATTTCGGGCCTTGTCTGGTGGAGAAGTACGGTTACAACAGTACGACGTGTGCGGTTACAACGGCAGACAATACAACGTCACCCCAAATTGTAATTTCTAGCTGCTGTTCGAGCAGCTGAAACATGTCCTCCTGTTGAGCCCATGAGATGCTCCGTGGGTGTCATGAGGTAGATGTTCCGAAAGGGATGGTGCCTTGGTTGGAATTACGGTACAGTGTCCAGGTCAGAGAGGTACGAAAACCAGAACAAGAGTTGCTGCTAGACTGTTGAGCTCGTTGAACTGATTTGTAATCAGTCAGGTGGTCCCTGAATGGCGAACATTTGTATCCGTAGTCAACTACAACAAGAGCAACACTGATTCTTTACCAGTTCAGGCGATTTTCCATTAACCGCACCCCCGCCCTTTGTCTCATCCTGCTGTCTCACACTCGTAGTTGTACGATTCTCGTAGTGGAAGCAAAAGCTCCGAACAAGTCCAGAGAAGACCCGGAATCTCAGACTCCAGACAGGCAGTCACCTGCATGGTGGAGCACGTCGACAATGGGGGTGGATCTAGCGTAACGAGGACAGACAAAGGGAGGTTTTACAAAGGGAGAGTGTGCAAGACGCACAAAGAGCTTGTCGAGACCGGTCAGCAAAAAGCTGTTCAATCCTGGAAGGAGGGGCAAGATGTACAGTGTGTAGCAGAACAACATGCGTGGAAGGCTCCAAACAGTGAGACTCGAGAGAAAGCACAGGGCGTACACAGTCAAGACGTACTCCGTACGTTCCCTACGCGGAGAGTCTCAGACATTCGGCTGTTTGCGAGTATGTGCGAGTTGCGAGCTGCGAGTTATTTTATCCGTATAAGTTGGGCGAATAACGGTAGGAACCACTCAACAGTATGTACCCAGCACCACTCCGTACCTACGTCATCTGCCGGTACAGCAAGTACGCGCGCAGCAACAGACAATGGTCGCTTGTCTTTTTGTCCGTTTTTTGCGCACTGCCACGATGACGGCAATGACGACTTTGACGACAATGCCACAAGTATACCTTAGACGGCAATGTTCGACAATAGAGACGTCTCACAATGGGATGTGACTCGCTAAACTGTCGCTTGCCCGAGAGAAAGGTTTGTCGTAAAATAAACGTCCACCACGTCTCTTCGGTGGGATGAAAGACAACCCGTTTGGGTGTCTGTGGGGCTCTGAGACAGGCTGAGACAGGTGAATTCGGAGGGTGAGTTGGTGTGGGACCGTGTGAGACTGACTGAGCGCAAATGAACACAGTGCAGTAGCTAAACTACGAGTAGGTGAAACTGATTCAAAAATGAGACAGTAAACAGCCAACTCGGCGGCAGCACGACTACTCATGGTACAGTCACTTGTCAACACCACAATCTTCACCGCAATCACAAACACTCATTGCTTTCCGCCCCTCATCACCCCCACCTGGAGGAAAAGTCAACTGTCCTAGAGCTGGGAACTCTCTGTCTCACGGCCATTGTAGTCGACACACCCACAAAGAATCCACCCCACGGTGCAGCAAGGCAAAAGTATATGTGACCGGGGTGTGTGGAGGTTATTGAAGGGCTCTATTCTCACAGGCTTCATAATCACATTTGCTCATTGCACGATACAATCACATTTGCGAATTGCTTTTGTGGTCATGAGGGGCTCGAAAGCTTGCCAGGGATTAGACGGGTGCAGCTCTGACGACCTCAGGCCAGCTCGTGCCAGCTCAACCGGGGCTTAGCTACCACGTGCCAGACAAACTCTTACCCCAGCTTTCCTCACCCCTTCCTCGAAAGAAACGCACGCACGGGAGTGGATCCCTGTGCACATCTGTCGATCTTTCAATGAATGACGGTGTGCGTTAATGAGTGCCGTTAATGGCGCACACTGCGGGAGAGAGAGCGGCAGGAAGGAGGTGAAAATTGACCCTTCGAGAAACCTCTCTGCCTAAAGAGGTAATCAAATGGCACCCACTGACGTACTACTGACATCGGGCTCTCGACTGTCACCTCGTGTAGTAGAACACAGTCCTCCTACCCTCAAGGTCACATTGCCCCACCTAAAAACACAAAGAGTTTTCGTCTCAAAAACCTCTTTTTCGTCCGTCTCAAACGTCGCCCGTCTCAAGCCGTCCGTCTCAGTTGCGCTAGTGAATCGTTGTATCCCCCGTCCATGCCCCGCTAAAGTCGGAAACCAAAAAAGAGCCACAGTAAAGTTGGCGGTAGTGTCAAAGTTTAGTTGGCTGCCATAAGTGGGTATTTCTTTGTCGCTCCGACTTTGGCTTCTTTTGCTTGTCTTAGGTTTATACAGTGGTTGGTTGGGGGAGCGTTGTATATGACCGGCTAGAGTACTTGTTAGGTGGGGAGGAGTGCTGGTTGCTTAGTAAGCACTTTATCGAGACCACGCGACTGTTTGGCAAGGTCGATTATTCGTTTTAGTCAACAGCTTGAACCACAGGTTAATATTCTTCAAACACCATTCGCTAATTACAGTTCGTACACCACCACACCTCTACACACTAAACCATAACTTAGTGTGATGGGCATGGTTTCGACGATAGACAACAAGAGACACTTGTGAGTGGTGGAAGTAAAACAAAAAGTGAAAGAGGGGAGAGAAAGGCGGGCAGAGAGAAGAAGAAAAAATTGAAGCGACGGAGACCTAACTCTGGTGGTTTTCAGACGAGATTTTTGACTGGTGTTTTGGCCTCTTCTGATTGTGCTGACCATTCCTTCCACATTTGGAAACTGTGGTTTTCACCTGCTTTTTCGCTCCACCTAATACCCCTCATCACCATCGATATCCTGTTCGGAGGACGTCCACCCTCCACCCCTGTTCGAAACCCTGTTCATCACATGCCGATCGCTGCACCCCGCAATTTTAATAGTGCCAGTGTGTATTTCCGTTAAGCTTGAGAAAGACAAGCTTGGGGGATGAGAGCGTTGGCGGCCACAGCGGACAGGATTTGCATCGGGCAAATTATAAATACACCGGGATCCCCATCGACAGATTCTTTCCTTCCATCATCAAGCTTCTTCTCTCACTCAACCAGCTTCTACCTCCCCCCCCTTACATACCCCGATGAAGTTCTCCACCGTCACCCTCGCTGTCGTCGCAGCCACCGCCATCGCCGCTCCCACCCAGCAGCTTGAGTCTCGAGACCTCCAGATCTCCGGCTCCAACGCCGCTGAGCTCGTCAAGCAGTACGCTCCCGTCTACACCCTGGCCCCCGGTGCCTTTGCCACCCAGACCCAGCCCGAGCCCATGGGCTTCCTCGACTTCTCCGGATACGTCAACTTCTTCGTTGGCCTGCTGCAGCTTGGTGGCCAGTTCATCAAGGACGGAGGACGAGCTCTGGTCGACCTTGACATCAACAAGGTCGGATCCGCCGCCGTCAACTTCTTCCAGGGTCTTATGGTCTACTTCAACGCCTTCCTCGCTGCCGTCCAGCAGGGAACCAAGTTCGACAAGGCCGTCTACGAGTTCCTCATCAACTCCGGCCTCAAGGACTTCCTGACCAACGTCTCCGCCTTCATCATCAACATCTCCAAGAACCTGCTCGAGTCTCCCCTGCTCGGCACCATCGTCAACCTGCTCAAGCCTCTCGTCCAGTGGATCTTTGGCGCCAAGCAGTCCGTCCAGAAGAACCTGGGCTCCGCCGCCAACACTGTTGGTTTCGACCGAGCTCTGCTCACCATCCAGTCTTTCGACGCCGCCGCTTCCAAGAAGCTTGGCAACTAGATTGGGGAACAAGCCGCAGCCTTGCCTCAGTTTAGATGATCTGATTCTTTTAGTACTGGTACTAACTAATTCTTCAATTTATTTTTCTCACTTCAACTCCCGGAGGTAATCGTGCGAGCTTTGCGAGCACTGTTACCGACTCATAACAGTAGTCTAGACCTTAGTATTGTAGCAGGTAATGGTTTCTGTCAACGACTTGTGATGGCCAGGAAGTTCTACAAGTAGGCAGTCTGTCTCTACTATCAGAAACAGCTCTCACACACTAACATTCCCAGGACTTACACCTCTGACAGTTATCCTGGCTACTGTAGATGTCCAGTCCTTCCTTCAGCCCAACCACTGTCGTCATCCCCCACTACTCACTCACTCCCTTCTCCTCTCCACACCCCTGCAATGTTTACTTCTCCACCTGGCCCACAAGTAAGACATCGCCCATCGACCCTAAAAAATGCCTCGAGATGTTTTACTAGAATGCGAAACATGATGTCTCGAGATATCTCTACTTGGTCTTGAGCTTTTGCCTGCCCTTTTATCTCCTCCTTTGATCACCCTCCACGGATGTTGTGTTTCACCTTGACTCGTTTGGGTGGAGTCTGGCTGTTTTTGGCGGGACACGAGAAACAAGTTGAGACATGCTCAGTTGAATTAGTGCTCGCAATCAGGCGTGTGTCTGACCATGGCTTATTTTCAAAGCATAGAAGTCCTTTATACGGGAACACGAGTACGACGTACACACGAGTGTGGATTAACTTGTAATTGCTTTAGTTGTAGTTCTTGAACAGTACATACGATGTTCACTGTGTACAGCCCAATAAGCTGATTAGTGATCAATTGTGAGTAGACCACATCTTCGTCAATACTTGTTGAGCCATTCGAACCAATAAGTTGTGAGCACCTCTGCTGTTTCAGGCACCGTAGTATTGTCGATACTGACGAACACTTCTATCTCCTCTTGGTCATTTGCTGTTCTAATTTTTTTACGGGTGATTGAAGATCAGCACACGGACGCCAATTCGAGATCACCATACGATCCCCATGAGACAGCTATTTCGATCGCCGCTTTTCAAAGGTACAAAACGTCGATCAAAGAGGTACACGGAGTCTCACAGTAGGTTTTTGAACGAGTTGAACAGGTTGAGGTGGTTATTTTTTTTTAATCAGGTGATTGTGGTGGTGGTTTGAGGAGTTGACGATATTGCCCATTTGAGATGGTACAGTAACCCTGACTAAGCTAGCGGTGGGGTATGGCACTAGCAGCCGTGTATTAGCCGGAGGTAGTAGTGTTGGGGCGAGGGGCAGAGTCAGCAGTGACTTCTAGAGCACGTGTCCATCATTAGTCGGTTTTCCAGAGTTCTGTCTAGACTACGATACGAGTATTCACGATTTGTCACTGCACCAAGCTCAGCACAGTTTCTATAGAGCACGGTGATGATGAAGCTCAGAGCGAGGGGGTACATTTCCAAACGTGAGTACTGAAAAGCAGGGATACAATTGAATCATTCCACCTTGCCGATTCGGATGGCGTTTTCCAATGCCTATTACATGGATCTAAATGCCCCCTACCAGGTAGCTAATATCTGCCCAACTAACTGTAGGCGTGGCGTCAGCCGCACTCCCGAGACATCCAGGGAGTGCCAGTAAACCACTAACTGAGTGCACTCGTACCACCACCACACTAAGACGCCTCTAAATTAGCAGTCACTAGCGGTCTCAACCCATAGCACCGTCTCATGGTCTAGCTAACCCCGCATTATTGTCTCGCCCAATCGGGACTTGGGACGACGCAAAAGGCAATGGTCCAGAGTTTGCTGTTGCCAGCAAAAACGCAAAGCAAGGCGGAAAAGCAAAGCAAAAAGCAAAGTGAGTGACAAGCGAAGGGTGAAGGTCGGTGGGAGGAAGAGGCACATATATTGGCGCAAGAGAGGCACTGGAGGGCGGCGTCTGACATGTACGAGAACATGGGTTAAAATGACACAATCAAAAAGTCGACCTAATGCGGTGGGGGGCCCTGGTTCACCGGGGGACACGGCTATATACGTTTGTACCTGATTACAGGCACTCTAGCCAGCTATTGTTTTTTTTCACAGGCCTATAGTTAGCCACCGTATTGTACTCGTAGTCCAGTGTGTGTGAGCTATAGACAATGTGTAATAGACTCGCATGTTTACAATTTAAGGTTGCTAATTACAGCGCGCCCAGTAAGCAATCCGTGTCTTTGATTTTGCGTTTCTCATGCTACAGTAGCCCAACCAGTGAAGCAGTAAACGAAACTGCACTCAACAGAGGACGTTACAAAAGCTGCCGAACGTACTCACGGTTTTATCAAATCACGTGCCTCGTCAAATCTCGTGCCCTGGTACCTGAATTCTCCGTACCTGAGTTCTCTGTGGGGTACATCACTCGTACCTGTATCCCTGTCTGCTTGGCACACAACATTGTCAACCGCTTGTAGCTACCAGTAGCTACTTGTACAAAGAGTTTCAGCTTATGGCGGGGTGACGGGGGTTATGGACTGGGTAACTATCGTATGTGGATGTGTCGGGTGGGATATACAAGGGTGTGGTGGGGTTTGATCGGATTCAGACTCAGACTCTACCACCGCGGTAAAAATACGAAAAAGACGCCAACACGACAACACGACCATGACGAACTGTATTGCGACCATGGTGGGGGTATGACAGTGGCGGAGTAGGGCCAAAAGTGGTAACAGCGGCTCCCCTGTGACACATGACGTCTTGCCGTTCCTGTAATTAGTCGGGGTAGTGTTCTGCCAAGCCTTCCAGGAGGGCTATCACCTCTCGAGCGGTTCCTGTCTCAGATGGACGTGAGACGGTGGAAGTCAAAGGCCGTGGTTGATTAGAGGTGAGTGGTGTTTGATCCATGTTTTACGGCGGGGCAGTACATACTCGTAGGTCAGCAGATTATTGGGTAGAGACTACACATCACGAGCTTGCTGCATGTTAATGGATGTACATACTTGAGTATAGTTGACATGTCACTCAAATAAGCACAAAATACTTGATCTTGATACCACACACTTGAGACAATTCGTGGAAATGTAACAGAAATAGCGATCTCGGTATCCTTCCCAGTATCCACGCTAAAAGCCCTAAAATCTTCAAAGTGCACCAACAGACCCACTCCAACCATCCGTCACAATTTCAGTTCCTTCTGAGTCTTCTAGTCCATTTTATGAACGGCCTCAAACACCACCCCCAGGCGTGCGGCTCGGAAATTCAGTCGACCTCAGTCCACCTTAATTGGTGTGAAAAGGGGGCGTGGAACATCTCAGTGAATATTCATCCAGCTGCTTGGATAGGGGTACCATTGAATTCAGCGTTCTAAGGAGATCATTTTGGTACCATTTTTGATAAATACAGCATGCGGGAATCACAAGAAGTCGTTGTGGTGTCTGCGACTCAGTTTCTGGAGCAGTATGTTCTCGTAAAATACCTGTGCATACAGTGACTGCCCAGATGATACTCTTCTTCCCATATGTAGACGGCGCAAAGTACAAGTACTCACAACCCGTGCCTTACAACACAGCTCATCTTCCGTGGAGATGCATTCATTCTCACAGTCTATATATAAATCACTCGAACCCATCGAGCTCGTCTCCATAGCCCTTCGGCCCCTCTTACTCCTTCTCCTACTCCAACTCCTTCTTACGCTCGACAACGTAATCGAGACACTGCTTTTTAGTTCCCTCGGGATTAGTGAACTGCCAGACAACAACATCGTTGAGCAGAGTAGCTAGCCACTTGCCGGGCTTGGCCTGCAAAGTCGCCATAATCTCCTTACCGTTCACCAGAGGCTTGATACTCCATGCGTCGTCCACCTTTTGGTCCACAATGGCGTCCACCAGAGCAGAGTGCTGTTTGAGAGTGGACTCCATATCAGCACCTTCAACAATAGTTTTTTGAGCGGCAAAAAGCACATTAGCAGTCCAGTGTTCGCCACATTTTCGCACCAGCTGAGCCAGGTCGGCCCGTGAGGGTGAAGGTCCACCGTTGACGGCATTTACAGCCTCCTCGATAGCGTCAACATTGCTAATGGCGGCAGTAACCACATCTCCATCATGAGTGGACCATTTGATTCCCTCTCTGATGATCATGAACAAAGCCAGACACGGCTTATTCTTTTCCGTCACAGCCGTGGTCGTACCCCAAGGGTACAGAGCACACAGCGCCCAGATCATCTTTTTGGTTTCTCCAGAGTATGCCATGAGCAGGTTGATATGCAAGTTTTCGCTGCTTCGGATGGCTTCCCAGGTGTCGACAGCCTTGGCCAGATGGAACGTCGGCTTGACAGTTTCCTTGGTGGCGTACTTTTCAGGAAGTCCGAAGATTTCGTGTTCCAGACCAAGCTTGGCAATCAAACGGAGTCCGTACTCGGGACAGGGACCCGTGAACATTTTGTCGAGCTCGATTCCGACCCGTTCCCGCGAAATCTTGGTCTCCAGAGCATGCTTGATGTCTTCTCCACTGACAATGGCCTCAATGGCTTCGGGAGCGAGTTGGAAGTTGAATCGCGCGGCAAAACGGATCAACCGAAGCACTCTGAGAGGATCGTCCTTGAACGTTTGTTTGGGAGCCAACGGAGTCCGCAAAATACCCTCCTCCAGGTCCGCCAGACCTTTTCCGGTCAGATCTTCCACCTTTTTTTCCTGCAGATTGTAGAACAGAGCGTTGAGAGTGGCGTCTCGTCTGTAGGCGTCCTGTTCGGCCGTTCCAAACTGGACCACCGGAACCCGGCTCTCGTCGCTGTACTCCTCGCTTCGCAGATTCACGAAATCCACATCCAGACCAAACAGGTTGGTTGTAGCTGTTTCCAGATGCTTGGACTTGTCGGGGTTCAGCTTGATTGTATGCTTTGATCGAAGCTCGTCCGGGTACGATCCCGGGTTGGCAGAAATCCACGCATGCAGCTGGTCCACAAACTCGGCACCCGTCAAACTGTTGATGGCAATGTCGATGTCGTTGCTGTTCTGGCCCAGCAGTTTATCTCGTACCCAGCCTCCGGTGAACCGCAGAGTCAGAGGGTCCTTGGTGGCGTTTCTGGCGTCCCAATCGTGGCCAAATTTGACCAGCAGATCCGACAACTGCCGCTCCGTGTCGTTGAGCTGGATCGACGTCATTGTGAGCTTGGAGAGCGAGGATAGACGGCGTTGTAGGAGATGTCGGAGGGGGAGCATGGTAGGAATTTTCGGCGGTTAGGGTTTGCAAGCGCGAACCAGCAGAGTGCGTAATTAGCACGAGTTGATGGTGAGCGCCAGGCTTGCGTTAGCGAGTCTAGTGGTCCAATTCTGAGAATAATGTCAGCTATTGGAAGTCTTGAAATTTCGCGAAAATCCCATAACCAAGGTAGGGGTACGAGTTATCCCAGATTTACATGTTTCGACATTTCAAGTTGAGTTTGGTTCAGCCATGCAGTTGTGCGGTGCAGGTTGATCCAGAGGTCTAGATTTGGGGGTGTAAAGTCCTAAGTAATGTTGTCAAGTAATGGTGCCAAGTAAAACGCTGAAATACTTGACAGGAAATGGGGTGTGACAACACCACCCACCACAGTTATGAACAGCAGAGAAGGAGCGAGCAATGATTAGAGATCTATTCCGTCGTGTAAGATAACTTCGTTGACTTCTCTTCAGCTACTCAGGATATCTGTTACTACAGTTGAGTGGTACTTGTAGCTGCTATGCTGTTTTGGTCGTGAGCTTGCAACAAAGATCCCCTTGAAACAAATGATGAAGAACATATTTCGTCTACTAAAAAAGATAATTAGAGAGCTGTGAAGGCAAATAACTGAATGATTGAAACTAACATTCTGTAGAGCAACCACTGCGTACTCGGTGAGTGACTCATGGCTCTGTTGTAGAGAATGCCTACAGAGTCGTCATCTTGAGCTACCAATGTCAAGTCTGAATGAAAGCTTCGAGAGAAACAACAATAAACATTTGATTCACAGAATATCAACTTCTTTTGGCGTCAAGTCATTTAATACTTCATTTGTAGCTGTATTCCCCAAAAAGCTCACTCGTCACTAAAACGGAATAGTACGAGTCCGAATACGAGACCCAAATCCACATGAGAAGTCAGAATTCCGAATTTGTAGCATTGGATTATTCAAACAGTCAACTTCTTGAGCTTCGGAGATGCATCCTCCCTCTTGGACTTGCCTATTTGAGTGGACTGCAAAAAAGCAGTGATACGGGCGATAAAGAGCGGAACCTCTATAGTGACCGGCAAATGAAGCTTTCTGTCATCTGAGAGTACTCTTTGAAGACGTAATTTTAACTCCCCATACACCCAGAGCCCCTCCTTCCGTTCTTACAAGTGGTGTTCACTACCCTAAAAACGCGAAACCCATCTATTTACGTGACATGTATACATGTGTCAGATCGGTTGCCCCGTGACGCCAGTGGCGGAGCAGACAGACGGTAAAAGATGAGAAAATGTATTCCCCAGGCTTGTCTATAGTTACAAGTTCACTTTCCATCATGTTGGAGACATGCACTGGCTGCTGAATAGTGTCCTGGCATAATACAGTAAACAGTAGGAGGATTGAATATCAACACGGTGAAAAGAAATGACTGCACCCTTATCAAAGAGTCACCCCCTAATTCGGTTACGTCAAAAAAACTATTCTCTCACTTTTTCTCATTCTCTTACACCTTCCTCTCTCATTCCTCTTCCACCACACATGGACAACCAACACAAACTGCTACGGTCGCTCTTTCGGCTCCATTACTTGGACAAGATCGGCAAGACGGGCTGGGGAGAGTCGCTACGAGACATGCTGCTCTTCTGCTGTCAACTGTGGAAGCACCAGACTAATCGAAATCACAGGAGTAGTCGACAAGAAGATGAAGCTTTAACCAGATACATTCACCACCTGTACTCCAAGGAGGGGAAAACGGCTCTGGACATGGACTTTGTGCCTCCATTCTGCACTTTCGATATGCTCAAAAACCTGCTGGAGTACGGCTTCAAAAGTGGAGTTGTGTTTAGTCTCGAGAACCCCACAGATCTGAGAGCTCTTTTGAGACACACAGATTCCGACACAAACAGCCGATTTGTTGACGGACTTGAGATTTATCTAGTCCACAGCATGGCAAACAAGTTTCCCAAATCTCTTCTTCATTCAGCTTATCTTTTAATGCACGAACGGTTCCCTCATCGTACTGCAGATGAGTGGCAGGATATACATTTCAACAGTGACATCAACCATGGAAGACATTGTCCACGTGACTATAAAGAGTGTTTCAGTCATTTCTCCAGACGATTCCCCGACAAGTACAGAAAAAAAGATACCAAGACGACTCTTCTTCATGATGTCATATTGATGAACATGTACCTGATGAACCCTTCTTTCCAACAACATGTCCCTACAGTTCTGGCCAAGATTTTCGTTCACAAAAGTGTTGGACAGTGGAGAAGAAAATGCAAGAATGTCTCAAACAGTCTTCCAGCTGATCTGGTCAAGAAACTGTACAGTCAGAACACTTGGTTGAGTTTCTACAGCAGTTTTCTGCCGAGGTATGAACTTTTGAAAGCTGGAAGAAAGGGGAATCCTATTGATTTGGACGAGTCAGAAGAGGTCGGCAAAACGGTTCAGAACACAGCCAAAACCACCACAAATGTTCTGGACATTGGTTTGTCAGGTTCTGGCAGCTCCAACAATGAAACCATGTCTCAAGGGTCTAGTTTTGTTAACAAAAGAGCAGTTAGCAAAGTCATCAATAGTGGTGGGTCCTTGATTCATGAAGATGTGCAGATTCTTGCAGCTGAGAAATCGCCCAAGTCTCAGCCCTCCGTGACTTCCAAGAATCTGATCTCAGACACCACGTTGGGTCGTGAGCTGGAAGACTCTGATTTGAATGTTTCCAGATCTTTGTTGAGGGAACTCAAAGAAACCAGAGCTTCCAGAGCTTCGATGAATGCATCTGGCACTTCAGATCATTCTCTCAGCAGCTCCAAAAACCATTCAACAGCTTTCAATGCTGCTGGCAGCTCTAGAGGGGTAGTGAAAGCTTCTACTGGTAGAGACCCTCTGAACATTATCCCTCCTTCCAACGCCCTGAGAGCTCCAGGTAAAGATTCTCACAACCCTAGAGTTGCTCGGAGTGTTTTTGGTACTTCTGCTAGCTCCACAGGCACTTTCCGCGCCATCAACACCCCCCAAAACACTTTCAATGCCATCAACTCTTCTGGGAGCTTTTCCAAGAGCATCCCGAGCTTTTCCCGTGGCACTGGAGCGTCTAAAGATCCTTCTGGAGACACTTCTGGAGGCTCATCTGGCAAAGCCTTTCTACCCACCAAGGTTACACCTCCTTCCAGTCCTCTGGACATTCTTCCGGCTCACTCCTCGACTCCAGTGACTGTCGCTACTGTTCCCACTCGTCAGGAGGCCAAGGAGAACACTCGCAGAATCCGCGAGTCGCTCATTTTCAAAAAGCCGTTGTTTCGCGAGGCTCGTTTGCATGGTTTTGTTCAGGGCAAACAATTAGGAGCCTCCGGAGCTGTTCAACGACCTTCTGGAACTCAAGAACCAGTGAAGAATTCAGCCCAGCCTAAGATTGAACGACCAATGGAAAAGCCTTCTGTTGAACAACCAGTGAAAAAGCCTTCTGTCGAGCAGCCAGTGAAGAAGTCTTCTGTCGAAATGCCAGTTCAGTCTTCAGTTCGGTTCTCGGTTCAGCCTTCAGTCCAGCCTTCAGTGAGGCCTTCAGTGAAGCCTTCAGTTCCTCCCCCTGCTCAGCTTCCAGTTCCTACCCCTGTTCAACCAGTGGCCAAGCCTATGGTGAAGCGACCTCTACCTCGCTCTCAATTCCAACCTCTTGATCAACTGAAGGCTTCTCAAGTTCGTCAACCTTCGGTACAGCTTCCAGTCTACCAGGAGCGCCAAGAGCGCCCAGCCTCTCCCCCTAATCCCTTTCTGGCTCTGTCTCAAACCATCTCTCAAACGTCTCGGCCTCCTCAAACGTTTCAGCCTCCTTCGTCTCGGCCTCCCCATCGTCCAAACGACTCGAGACCAAAGTTCAGATTTCCGACCCAGACTCAACAACTGAGAGCGACTCAGATTCCGTTGGAGTATCGTACGAGTGCAAGTACAGCCACCACAGTTCCCGTTGCCAAGAAAAGAATGACTGAAGGTGGATATGAACAGTACTTGCTTGAGCGGTTTCAAAACGCAGCTGAGGATGGAGAGTGATATAGGAATTACATATTTTGATTACATCTCACGTTACCTACTGTATGTACTGTAGGCAAATGTTGTAAAAGGGGGAATCTATAATATGTACAGTATATACAGCTATTTACAGCTTGTAGTCGGTTAGACTGGGTGAGATAAGTTCACAGTGAAGCCTCGTATCCTCCAATTAACCCGAACAAGTCTCACAATTGGCCTCGGGAACTAACGAACAGGCTCTCGGAGACTCGTCGTAAATCTCATAAAGGTCGTCCTTCTTGGAAGGGAAGGACACCTCCAGATCGGTGTCAGCTCGTCGCTTGGCCGAATGAATCAGCATGTCACGAGAGCTGGGTGTGGAAGCCCGAGTGGAGGGTCCTGAGGGGGTTTCCGAGGCCTCTGAGGAGGCCCAAGGCATTGAAGGAGGCTCGTAAAGCACCTGTTCAATGTCACCCAAGGGCTCCTGGATGTTTTGGAGCAGCGACTTATCAACGGTGAACTGGATGGCATGGGCAGCAGGTGGAGTACGGAGATAGTACATTCCTGTTTTGAGCCCGGCCTTCCAGCCGTGGAAATGCATCGCTGTGATTTTGCCGTGGGTGATTTCGGGCATGAAAATGTTGAGAGATTGCGACTGGTCAATGTACGGAGCTCGAGCCGCCGCCATATCGATGATGTTGCGAGCCTTGATCTCCCAGGCGGTTCTGTAGACGGCTCTGATGTGTTCGGGGATCTGGGTGATACTCTGGATCGAGCCATTGTCGTGGATGATGCGGTTTTTCATCTCCTCGGTCCACATGCCCAGCTTGATGAGGTCTTTCATCAACCAATGGTTGATCACCAGAAACTCGCCTGCCTGGACTCGACGCAAGTAAATGTTGGACGTGTACGGCTCGAAGCACTCGTTGTGGCCCAGAATCTGAGAAGTGGATGCTGTAGGCATAGGAGCAACCAGCAGCGAGTTTCGCATACCGTGCTTGGCGAGTTTCGACTTCAGCAGAGCCCAATCCCACAGGTCTGAGGGGGTCTTGTTCCACAAATCAAACTGCAACTTACCCTGGCTAGCAGGACTGCCCTCGTAGGTCTCGTAGGGTCCTAGTTCGGCAGCCAGCTCGATGGAAGCCTCACAGGCGGCATGGTAGATGGTTTCGAAAATGAGAACGTTCAGCTCAGCGGCCTCGGGACTGTCGTAGGGCATTCGCAGCTTCATAAACACGTCAGCCAGACCCTGGACACCCACAGCAATCGGTCGATGCCGTTTGTTGGACGTTTCCGCCTCCTTGACGGGGTAACAGTTGGCCTCGATGATGCAGTTGAGGTTTCGGGTCATGTGTTTGACGGTTTCATGCAATTCTCCAAAGTCGTACGACCCCGAGGAGCCAAGGCCGTCGGGACTCTGGTTCAGCTTCACAAACTCAGGCAGGGCAACGGAAGCCAGGTTGCAAACAGCCACCTCTTCGGGAGACGAGTACTGAACAATCTCGGTGCACAGGTTGGACGATTTGATGGTGCCGAGATTCTTCTGGTTGGATTTCGCGTTGCAGCTGTCTTTGTACAGCATGAACGGGCCTCCAGTTTCAATCTGGCTTGTCAAAATCGCCTTGAACAGCTCCTGGGCGTCGATTTGCGAGTTGTACAGCTTTCTAGACTCGTACTCTTCGTACTTGCGGTCGAAATCAGGACCCCAGATGTCTGCCAGTCCTGGGGCCTTTTTGGGGCAGAAAAGCGACCATTTCTCGCCTCTTTCGACTCTCTTCATGAACAGATCGGGAACCCATAGTGCGTAGAAAAGGTCACGTGCTCTGTTTTCTTCGGCTCCATGGTTTTTTCGCAGATTCAAGAAATCCAAAATATCCGCATGCCATGGCTCCAGGTAGACTGCAAACGCTCCAGGACGTTTGTTGCCGCCCTGGTCCACGTATCTGGCTGTGTTATTGAACACTCTGAGCATGGGAACAATGCCCGAGGATCGTCCCTGAGAGCCCGTGATGATAGTGCCCTTGGCTCTGATGTTGTGGATATGCAGACCTATGCCTCCTGCGGTTTTGGAGATTTGGGCGCACGTTTTGAGAGTGTCGTAGATGCCGTCGATGGAGTCTTCGGTCATGGCGACCAGAAAGCAGGACGATAGCTGGCCCTTGGGAGTGCCTGCATTGAACAGGGTTGGAGAAGCATGAGTGAACTTTTTGAGCGACAGAGCCTGGTAAGTATCGAGGACTTTTGGGAGGTCGTTGCCGTGGATACCCAGAGCCACTCTCATGAGCATATGTTGGGGTCGTTCCACCACGTTTCCCTGGGTTCTCAGCAGGTAGGCCTTTTCCAGCGTTTTGAAGCCAAAGTAGGAGTAGCTGAGATCTCTGTCGTAGACGATGGCCTGTTCTAGCAGGTCCGCGTTCGCCTGTGCTCGGTCAAAAAGCTCCTTGGTCACCAGAGGCGCGCTTTCGCCCGTTTCATCCCGGTTGTCGTACAGCTGTTGCATCACGTCCACAAACCTGTCTTTGGTCTGTTTGTGTAGATTCGACACAGACAGCCGGGCAGCTACGACTCCATAGTCCGGGTGACGGGTGATCAACGCCGCAGCTGTTTCCGACGCCAGCTTGTTGAGCTCCACCGTGTTGACTCCGTCGAACGCTCCTTCCACCGTCTTTTGGACAATCTCAGAGGCGCTCACGGCACTGGAGAGGTCGTGGCACAGCGCCTGGACCCGCTCGGTGAACTTGGCCATGCTCAGAGGCTCCCTTTGTCCACCTCTTTTGACAACATGCATTTTTTGAGGGGTTGGTGTTGGTGACTGCAACTGGGTGGTGTCTGGATGTAAAGACTTCAGATCAGACTGATATATCTTAAAGAAGCCGTACACTCTTTCTTGCTGAATTTTCTCGACGTTAGGGTTTGCAGTGAAGCTGCAGGAGGGTGGGTCTGGATACATAGGGATGGGGGCTATTAAGGGGTATTGGCGACGGTTTAGCGTGCTGAAAAGTTGTCACGTGGGTTTTGTGGGGGCGATAAAGGTGTAGGTGGGTTTTGTTTGGCGATGTGGAGCTCCTTAGTCTGCTCACAAACGTACCTTCACGCTGCCGGTGGCAAATTGTTCATGCAGTCACGTGCAGGAAAAGATGCAGGACAATAAACGAAAATGGGAGCTGATAGACCGATTAGGGAAGTGTGATTAGGTTCGCGATCTGGGCAACCGTCATCAGCAAAGGTGGATTAGTAATGGAGAGAGATGGTGAACATATAGGTGGAGCACGTGATGGGTGGCAAATCACGTGCCCGAGAAGACGACTCGTGATGGGGGATTTTCAACCAAAGTGGGCAAAACAGTGAATGGTCATGGGTAAGGAAAGTGAGATGCTATTACTTGTAGCGCTTTTCAGGACTCATAAGATGAACCTGGAGAGCTGAAAGGGACAGTGTTGAACACTGACGCTATGTCTACTTGTTGGCTGGATCGTTAGCAGTAGTTCCCTGAAATCGCCTAATTTACCGAGCCGCACGCCTAGGGGTGGGCTTTCGGGCTTTTCAGGAAGGGACCGGAAGACAGAAGTGTCTGACAGCCGACTTTTGGTAAGGTAGCTGACACGACCCCCACACTTTCAAGCTGACTGATTATGTGCCGAGAGATTACTGGTACTGAGAGTGTGGTGTTTGGTCCAGCCTTCTACTATAACTAAGTAACCCTCTGGCCCTCAGACCAACAGAGTACTACTAATTACACTGTGAAACGAGCCTTACCTACTGGTATCAGATACTGCACCTGGCAAAGCGACATGATTCTATTGGATTATGTCGATGCAATGCTTCTATGTCCATACACACCTGTATGTTAGGTGTTGTTCTATCATCGCAGAGACACAGGTTTAGTTGAGCTCGAGACAGACTACTAGGTGTGAGTTCAGCACCTGGATATCGAGAGAGACCTAACTGGGAGCCCTTCCGTTGTATCCGGAGCAAGCTGCCAATATGGGACTCGTGGTGGAGCATTCGAACTGGAAGCACAGTGCCGCTACTGTCCCTCTTAGACTCTTGGGAGCGAGCCCACGGTGTCCCCAAAGAGTCGTCTGTGTCACCATTAACGCCTCGTGAGCTTGTGATGTGCGTCTGAGACTTGTGGACTTGCAATGGGCGGTCTCGGACTCTGATAAAGTCGCCAAAGTGCCAAGAATGTGCCCAGTAGGACTGTCTCATCTCTGGTGTACTTTGAACGGCGCGTCTCGTAACGCACCCTATCCCTAGCTCATGAAATCCATGAGATTGAGACTCGACTTTTCCTTCTCCTGCTGTTTCTTGAGCTCGAGCATGGCCTTGAGCGAGTTTTTGTTTGTCGTAGCTGTCTTACCAGCCTTGCCAAACTTGGACTGGGGCGGCTTTGAACCGAAAGAGGAAGTCGGTTTCGAGACCTTAGACTCCTGCTTCACCTTTGGAGGAGCCACACGTTTCACTCGGGCTGTTCCGGGAGCTGGTAGAGGGTGTTTGAGCTTGTAGGAGCATCTGTCGCATCTGTAGACGAGATTTCGCACTGCCTTTTGTCGTTTTGTGGTCAGAAACTCGATTTGAACAGAAACAGACCAGCCTGGAATCCACCGGATCCTACAGTTGGCGCAAATGTCTGTGTCTGGATCGGTCTTGGTGGCCGTCAGAGCGTCAAAGGCCTTCTGTTCGTCCAGGGCCTTTTTGTTGTATGCTTGACTGAAGGCTGTGGGGAAAGTCGATTCGCCGGATTTGAGCAGGTGACCAACTCGTAACGGACACAGAGCCGGATCTTCCGACTGTTCTGAGAGTGTTGTCATGGTGCAAGTATGTACGACTGCCAGTACCAGCAACAAGGTGTGTTGATCTGCATGTTCGATAAATTTCAATTAGAGTTGGAGATATGCTATTGTAGGCAGCAGGTGGGGGAAAAGGGGTACCATGTATCTGATCACAGAGAATAGGTGTGACAAATGTGAGTAGATGGTTCGAAAGGGTAGGGCCTCAAGATATCAACCGCGTTTTGACCTTTCTGATTGGACCAACATCAGCGGTTTTGGAAAACTCCTTGTGGTGTTTGATTTGGGTGCCTATAGGCGTGACTAGCCGGTTTGTATTCTAGCCATTTTTAGAAGAGCCCCCAAATGATTTTTCAGTCAGGACTGTTTCCGATCACGTGACTTCGTTATTGACTCGACACTCGAACCCGACAATCACATTCAAACCATTACTAATCAGTCCAATCGCCGCCCATAATATCCCACGTCACAAGACCAAAGCACATGTTTAATTACTTGACAGGAGGTGCTTTGATTACTTGGTCAAAGTGTAATTTTACTTGAGCCGAGGTAGGGGGTGTGGCTGGGCACACTGGACCGAGGTCGTATCACGTGACTCCATGCTGAACACCAACCAATACAGCATCACTTGATCAGCCTTGGGGATTGTGATTACTGCACTGTAAGGTCTAGACCTGTCGAAAGTCCTTGTAAAATTATCAGCCATTTTCAATGTCCAAAAATAGAACAAATTCGATAGAAATTCAGGGACCGTGATTGGAGACGATAAACGAGCATTTGCGCAGTCATGGCTGCAGCTGAATTGGTGTAAACAAATCCCGAAAAATAACCCAGCCCAAATAACCAATATAGGAGGAGTTGTAGGGACAATAATTCTCGATATATGCAGCTGTGCAGTGTATAATTAAGTATAATAGGGAATGGTGAATATTGTAGTACGGGTGCAGGAGGACAGTGCAATAGCATGTCATGAGGTGATATGTCGCTTCCTAGACAATGCAAATGAAACACATGACGCATCACGTGACCCAACGCTACGCTGCGCACGTGACCATCATGCCACCATACTCAGTCTGCCACACTCGTTTCCCTCAATCCGTTGAGCTGCACCCCACAAAGTGTAACTTTGATAAGAAAGGCTGGGGAAGCCAAGAGGGCCATAATATGGGTCATAATACGGGTTCAATCAAAGGCGCTTTTTCGGAGAGTGAGTGGGAGGGGCACGTTTACGACGCACGGAAATGAGGGTTTGTGGAGAAAGGTCTGGACCCTTGTTTTTCGCAGAGTTGATTGGCCAACTGTGATAGCCGAACACGTCTCGTCCTGTGGTGCTTGTCGTATAGTTAAGTTAAAGTGTCCTGTCAGCTGGCTATATATATTGTGGTGTTTAGAGACCTGGGTCTGCAAGCAACTCCTACTGTACAAGTACAAGTACAACTGTCTCAGACACACTGTACCAGTCAACTACCAACTGACACGAGTGACACGAGTGACACAAACGACGTAACCGACCAACTAACACAAACCGACTTCTTACACAAACCCGTCTAACAACGAGATCAAAGCTTCAGACTCGCCACCAACATCATCAGACAAGTTAACCTAACCAGAACTTGCCACAACACAAACGCGACCAACACACAACCACTTGTCTTCGTTACACCCAAGTACCCGTTACAACCACAATGCTCTTCTCATTCACAACTACACGAACTCTCAGCGACGACGAGGGAGACGAGTACGTGCACTCGATCCAAGCGACCCCAACATACTCCATGTTGATAGACCGGGTCGACGAGCTGACCAAACAGCTGGACCAGGAACGACGGGCCCGGCTTGTGCTGGAGGCCAAGTTCATGGAGCTCATTGAGGATTCCTCAAGAGCGCAGTCTCAGTGTTCGAGTTGAGAGCCGACGTCCAATAATGTCAGGGGGACGTCCACCAAAGTCAGAGATGTGATGAGTCGAAGACGACAACTATTATTTATTATTACTAAGTAGCTAAAGAGATGGCTGATAGCTGTGGGTAGGCTGGAGGTGTTGCCAGCTACCCTGTGTTTCTTTTTGTAGACATGCATTCTGTGTTCCCATTCTGTCACCACTTGGTTCCCTCCAACCACCGCATCAACGACTGCTTTTGAACCACCAGCTTCTCAACACTTCTTCGCCAATAGTCCGTCAGACGGACCATGGTCACCGTCTTGTCACTGAGTCCTGATCGCTGCGATCCTACCAAACGAAGGGTCTCTCCGTCGTAACAGCCATCTTCTTTCTCCCATGATGCAAACCACGGAAAATCCGAGGAAGGAGACAGTTCGTCGTCTTCATCATCTAGACCGCCATTGGTCCATCGTTGAAACGAAAGTTCAAGATGTTCTTTTTCAAGCCCAAGACGGGTACTTGTAGCCGACTGCGTTTCCAGCTGGACATGTTTTGATCGCGCTTGGAACCGTTGTGGCTCGTTATTCTCTCCTCGAGGAACACCACTAGGAGGTGTAGGTAGAGATCTGGACATTGTTGGGGTTTAGTTTAGGCATCAAAAGCAGAAGTTCGGTACTCATACCGCCCAGTTTATGCCGTATATGCCATATCAGGAACCAAACCAGGTACCATTCTGTCTATGTTTGTCACTTTATGGCTTCTCGGATTGGTGAGGTAGTGTATGGCTTGAAACAGAGGTGCGGTAGTGATATCGACAGAAAAACAACCAGTGGATAGGGAAATATTTCCAGGTGATTTATGTCAGCTGTCAACAGGAGACAGCTTCAACTACAGTGGCTTCATTTCCTTCAATCAGTCGACTCTTAAGTACCATTGGGAGTTACATCAAGTAAAACCAAGCTCTTCCAAGTAAAGTCAAGTAAAAGGCGCAGTACAGATCATCGCCTATTCGATTGGTGTCTAACGTCCACAACTTGTCCTACAAGGTCGGTGTAGACTCACCAACCGAAGGGTGTGTACTACGATGGACACATTTACAAAATGTACACACTGTGGCTCTTTAACAGTTTATTTTCTTACAGTTCCAAGGAACGTGCTCTAGAAGTGATTCGGGTCACTCTAGTTCGTCTATCGAACTCAACCAAACTCATTCTAGTTAGTTCGCTCAGTTCGTCGCTCGAACTCAACCAAACTAACTAGATCTCGCTTCGCTCGTTCTAGCTCGCTCGTTCTAGTTGACTCGATTTAGTTCTTCTTCTCCTTCTCCTTCTTGTCACCGTTGACAATGTAGTCCTGAACGGAATAGTTCTTGACAGTGTTTCGGATAAACCAATCGGCAAACTTTCGGCCGCCCTTGGCCTCGGCCACGTGGATGAGATCGTTCTCCAGAGCAATGTCCAGCTCGGAGCAGTGCTGGTAGGTTCCATCAGCAAGCTCTCCCTCGGTCCATCGCAGCTGTCGGTTCTTCATCTTCAGAGTCACCAGCTGGGATCGCAGGTCCTCGGCGTCGGTGTCCAGGAAAGACGCCAGCTTGCCCAGATCCATGGTGGCGTACAGGTTGAGGTACGACTTGAGGTTGGCAGTGGACAGGGTGTTGGAGACGTCGACCATGAAGATCTTGAGGTGGTGCTTGAGAGGATCGCCTCCATGGACATCGCCGGGCTGGATGAACTTGGGAGCAGCAAAGGTGAAGAGCTCCTCAAACAGCTTGAGGTCTCCTCGCTGCATGGCGGCCATCTGGTCGCCGTACCGGTCTCGAAGGGCCACGTGGATAGAGTCGTCCAGACGGGCAGGAGACAGAACCACGCAGATGGCCAGAAGAGCGTACATCTGCTCGGATCGCTTGGCGTCGTATCGGGGGCCCTGGACGTTCTTGGTTCGAGCCATGTAGGTGAGCACGTGCGAGAAGCATCGGATGGCGTCGGCGTATCTTCGGGTCATGACGTAGCAGATGCCCACGTAGTAGTAGGTGGCAAAGTGGGCGGGAGCGACTCGGGCAAACAGAGCCTTCTTGGTCAGCTCGATGGACTCCATGGTCTTGAGAGCCAGAGTGAAGTCGCCCAGAAGAGTGTGGACTCGCAGCAGACCAATGACACAGAAGTAGCCCAGCATCTTGTACAGGGGCCGAGATCCGTAGGGTCCGGCAACGTCCATGGGGTCCAGGCCGGCCTTGATGGCTCGAAGCTGTTCTCGGATCTTGGTCTTCTCAGAAAGAGAGTACAGAACGTTGAGAACGGAGTAGGTGCCCCAGGTGTCGGGAGCCACGCCTTCGGCGTTAGTATTGCTGTCGCTGTCGGTCTTGGACATCCAGTACGAGTTGTACTGGTAGATGAACTCGTCCACAATTCCCCAGGCCCAGGAGGTGGGGAGCTCCAGATCCACAGGTCCGTCCGAGTTGAGAATGTAGTTGAACAGGTTGCAGTAGTTGGAGTAGGACTCGAACCGCTCCATGGGAGTGGGGGTCAGCTTGGCGTACAGGTGTCGGTAGTAGAGCTCCGAGTAGAAGTACAGGAAGACGGGGTCGTTCTTGACCAGAGGGGCCACCTGCGCCACGGGATGGGGCCAATGCGAGTTTTTGTAAAACTTGTCGGTCAGCTTGCCGAACGAGTTTTCGTAGCAGCCGTGCAGCTCGTACACAGAGTTGTCCGACAGACATCGGTGGAAGTACTGGATGAAGTCCTTGACCACGGTGGGGATGGCTGTGGAGGCCAGCTTGAGCTGGGCGGCGTACTCCTGCTGCTGCTGGGCAATCTGGGCCTCGTCGTACACAATGTCGCCGACCGCAAGCGAGTTGTCGATGAATTCTTCGTCACTGTCCATGTTGATCTGGGGTGGTGGTACAATGTAAGAGGTGTAATTTTCACACTAGGTTTTTGAAACGGAGAAAGTGCAGAGTCAGAGAGAGAGGTTGCCGGTTCGATTTTCGGGTGCGGTGTTAGCGGTTCGATTTTTTAAATTGAAAGTGGGATATGTGGGTTTAGTCACGTGACTGAAAGTAATCGCTTGCAACATAAATGAATCAGATTGGGCTACTGGGCGTGTAAATAGTCTTTGTAGCTACCAGGGTGTGTTTGTCTCGGCTGTCAAAATGCCAACAAACATTAGGCTTATTACTGAGCTTGTACTTGGGGGTCATGCAATGTGTGACAGGGTAACTCGTGTTCTCATACAACTTACCACGACCAAACGACATCTACGAGTGCAAACAACAACAGACACAGTCCATTTCTTAAACCGTTGAATCACCGTTGAATCAACATCTGAGCAACACCGCAATCACCATCTCACGCATGGACTACAGCTACATTTTCGATACCCTGTTCTTCCACTGGAGCGAGCCTGTAAGAAGAACAGCTCTTCTTGTTGCAACTACCGAACGACACAGAACCGCTGTTGTTACTAGAGCCGAGTTTTCCGACTGGAAACCACTCTCGCTTCAACTTAGGGCGTTTTCAGAGTCTCTGAAGCAGACCTATGGTGCGCGCTGTTTTACTCTGGTCTCTGTGGTGCCTCTACAGCAACGGCGTTGAAGAAGTATCCGCACATTACGTGATACATGTTATTGTGATTACGTGATGCTTGCTCGCTTGATACCAACAATTTGAGACACCTGCCGAGATTAAACGATACCAGGCACCCTGACTACAGGAGATGAGAGATACCAAGACGACATGGGGGTTAGGAAGTGTTCTGGTTGAGAGCAGAAAATAGAAGACCCGATACGCCTCCCCCTAAGTGATACCTTGAGGTGAGGAGCAGTCTATGGATTATTTCAGCGATAGGCGACTGACGACCAGAAGCTACAGTGGCCTGCGACGTCAGAAACTGCAGCAACCCAGATACCCCACAGCAGATACCAGATACCTAAAGTGAACTTCTGACGGTTCTACAGCTTCTATCGAAGCTTCAGCCAGCGACCAAAGAAGGCTCTAGCCACGACAGAGTTACCCCGAAAGATTGACACAAGTGCTCTATCAACCCAAACGATGTCTCCTAGCTCTAGCTCGCAAAGAGATGCTTGGAGAGCAGCTCGAAGGGAAACGTTTAGAGAATAAATAACGGCTTCGTGAAAGCAAACAGCAACGAGAGAGAGGCTGTAACGAGCTACTGACTACTTATGTATAGCTTCTCACTCCTACAATATCTGATATCTACAGCTCCAGCTATAGACAACTATGCGGTAGCGCGAAAGCCGTGAACGTATTTATGGATGTCTGACTGGTATCTCTGTAGGATGTATCAAGCAGTCGACGTTGGTACGAGTACACTGTTGCAGGTTTATCAGTAGCTATTATAGGCTTCTAACAAGATGGTAACTACTGTCATTATAGCTAGCTACATGTGTTCTTCAATCTACAAAAGGCAAGGTCCTTGACACACCACCTTGATCTCTTAACCAAGGTGTGGTCTACTTGTAACCCCTTATTCGGCTGCTACACGCAACAAACTATTGAAATCACAACCACATAGCAAAACCACAGCACAACCACAGCACAACCACACAGCACAAGCACAGCACAAGCACACAACCTCACCAGAACTACGATACCGTTACGTACCCCACTAATAATCGCTCTATAGACAGCCTCAAAAGTCGATATCCCAAAAGGGGAAAAAAGTACTTGGTTCAGTGTGCATTGCATGCCGTTTTGGTGCCGGTAGGTGCGCCTGGTATGCGCCTCAAATTGCCCAAGTCAGCCCCAAAAGTCGGATTTTGGGGCTCATCAGGAGGACACAAAAAAGGTGATAGAATTGTGATGAGCGTTAGTAGAGAGTGCTGGCATTATTACACATCCCTTTCTTGTCTCAGATGTAGTATTTGCTGTCTCTTCAGCAACACTTCTTTGGTTACTTGTAGCTGTACATACTCTCTGATATTGCAAGCACCACTACAAGTACAACCACAACCATCGTCACAAGACCTCACGGATGTTCCTGCAGAAAATGTCACGTGAAACAAAGACTGGGCGACAGGTTTCATTTCCTCCAGAACGTTCAGCCGAGTACGATGCACAACCACGGCTTCCCCCACACGAAATTTCAGCCTTCTTCGAGTAGTCAGACTGGAGAAAATAGGGAGAACAAGAGAACGAAACACAGTCAGAACGACCAGTCAAGTGCTAATTTCGTGAAAAGGACGTCTTTTCCCAACATCCTCTGACAACATCTGACAACATCTTCTAACAGCATCCTTTCACTACATCTTTCAGTACACCCAGCAAACATCACCAGGTTGAGACAACCAGTTCGGGGCCAGTTAAAACATGTCAATGAATGGGCAGAGTGAGGGGAATCTAAGTGGAGGAAACGGAACCAGCTGGAGAAGTCAGGAATACAACGGTCGCAACTTGAACGGGAACAACTCGAATGGCTTGAGCTCAAATGGTTCCAACAGAACCTCTTCCCACGGATACGTGCTCAGAAACACCCCCAGCAACTTCTCCAGCCAGGTCCCCATTCAGGTCTGCAGTCAAGTCAACAGACAGTTCTCCAGTCAAGTTCCTAGAGCCGACAATGGCTTGGTTTCAAGTCAAACCAACAATCAAGGTCCTGGAGCTAGCAGTCAAGTTTCGAGTCAGGAGGCCTCTGGAAACTACAATCAGGCGAATAGTCAGACCAGCAGACAAGTCCCAAATATGATCAACAGGCAATTTCCTAGAGACTCCAGCAATGAAGTTCCCAGTCAAGGTGTCAGAAACATCTTCACTCAGGCTTCCAACCAAGGTGCCAGAAACACCCCCAGCCAAGTCAGAATCCCTGCTAGACCAACTTCGGTCTACCGTAGCCACCACGTTAACCCAGAATACCACACTCCAATGTGCCCTTCATGCCTCCGGGCTCTTCTGCACATTTCGACAGAATCGCTCCACGAAATCGCAGAAGTCCTCAAAACATGGCTGCTTGCAAACCGAAGACACGGGTCTCATGATGTGCGTCACAGAGTGCAGTTTGTGAAGACTCGCCGTATACTCAGATGTATCGCCGACACTGTGGGGTACAGAAACGTCGACGCATGTGCTCCGTACGATTCTAACTGCATGAAATACTCGCAGTGTCATCTTCATCTCACTGATACTGGAGCTGTCACTATCAGAAACGGCGAGGTTTTCAAACTGCCATCTAACGGAATCGCCTGTCTTCTTGACGTCGGTTTTGCAGGACTTATTGCTGATCTTGCAATTCATCATGACGTTTACCGTCTGGAACATGAGACAGAAATTCGGTCCATTATAGCTGAGGACAGGGAGAGAAGGACAGCGGCAGTTCAAAGAAGACCTATGAGAACAGCAACAGTTCAAGGAAGACCGGTGAGACGAACAGCAACAGTTCAAGGTAGACCAGTTCAAAGTGCCCAAGCACAAGTCTTCCAAGCACTAGCCACACAAGCCTCAGCCACGCAAACACAAGTGCAAGCCCGACAAGTGCCAGTACCAGCCACACCAGTCTCACAAATCAACAAGACTCCTGAGTCGTACAAGTCTACTCCACCCACCGAAGACACTCTCAGCACAACGGCTACAATCGACCCGGATGAACTCATCACTCCAGAAGATACAGCCACTGAAACGAGTACCGAACCCACACCCGAAGTTTCAGCAGAGATTTCAGCGGAGCTTTCACCCCAGACTTCCAGTGACTTTGCAACCGAGTTGGCCATGGAAATCTTCAATGATGGCCGTTTTGCACAGGAATGGCAGGCCTTTTGTGCTGAGCTGAATTTTTGAAGCTAGTTTAACGAGACTAAAACGATGCGATATGGACTGTAGGTTTGATTGTATGAGTAAAAGCAAGACATGGTTATTCATTAAGACATTCAAAATACACTATCTATCATTTACCACCCATTTTGGGCAGTTTTCGGGCGGAAATGACTAAGCAGATTATAGATTTGGTAGCCAGAAAAAAGTCGAAGTTTCACTTCCCGGTATCCTGGCCGAGCGGTCTAAGGCGCCAGGTTAAGGCTAATACCTTAACGAATTTCCTGGTCTCTTCGGAGGCGTGAGTTCGAATCTCACGGATATCATTTTTTGCCGAAGACTACGAGCGCAGCGGGTGGTCTACTCGTGGTTCGGCTTTCTTTTTTCTGTCTCAGATGGCAATGGGTCCTATTTTTCTGCTTCCTCTCGTCAGAGCATCTTCTTGATACAAGAACTGTAGCTATGCCTAAAGACAATGTCTAGACTGTTGATCTCAACCTTCAATGGGCTCTAATGATGTCTAGTTGATGAGAGAGACTTCCGATATCGCATTGTGTTCAATAATTGTAGTCATATGTCCAATCTTATCATTGTCACATAAGTGAGATGTCGTAAGGGTATGTACTTGTACGTTTCCTAAGAGTATTTGGTTGCCCGCACGTGACCTACAGCCACTGCCGTTAATCGTGAATCATTACTATACAGAATCTAAATGGTATCGTCAAGGAGTGTTTTGAGAAGTTTTTTTTTTTTGACCGCTCACTCTCTAAGCCCGGGCAGGGAAAGAACCGTAACCGGTAGGAGCAAACTCGACGAGTCCTCGGTTGAGGAACTGGGCCTCGGCAGCCAGAGGGCCGGGAGCGTCGTAGTCAGTAGTGACGACGGAGATGGAAGAGTAACATCCCCAGTTGTTGATGACGTCAGTCTCATCGGGCAGGAAACAGTCTCCGTTCAGACAGGCCTTGGTGGCATCGGACTTGATGTCGCCGTATCGGAAGAGACCGGTAGTCTCGTTGAAAACAAGCTTGTCGGTGATGGCAGCTCGGCCAGTCTGTCGGGTGAAGATGGGCTTGGGGTTGGTGCACTTTCCAGTAGGATCAATGTCTCCAACAAGGGGGAGGTTGACGGAGAGACCAACACCAAGAGGGAGAACGGAGGGCCGGCCCTTGGCGTTCTTGAGCAGGTTCTTGACGATGGCGGTGGAGGACTTGGCGTAGATCTTGTGAGCGGCAGTATCGGCCTTGGAAGCGTTGCCGTAGAAGGTGTGCTTGTTCTCGCCAGAGAAGGCAATGGCGGGGACTCCTCGCAGAACAGAGGTGTACATGGCTCCCTCGGTTCCAGACAGAGTGTAGACAAAGGGACCGAGGTTCCAGCCCTCGTTGGGTCCAGACACAACCAGATCGACGGTGATGTTGTTGTGGAACTTGGGCAGAGCGTAGTCGAAACCGAAAGTCACGGCAGCTCCAGGAGTACCGTCAAAGTACCAGATGTGGTCGTCCTTCTCGTCCTGGCCCCAAGAGGGAGCGCCAGCAGGAACAGAGCCGAACTCGGCGCCCTTCGCAAGAGTCTTGTTTTTGGGCAGAACAAAAGTTCCTCCGGTTCCAGACTGCTGGAGAGCAGGAGCAAACATGAAGACATTGTAGCCCTCCTTCTTGAGCTCATCGTAGAAGGATCGGATGTTGGCAGAAACCCACGAGTCGTCGTTGGTGACAACAATGGTGGTCTTGGAGTTTTCGTTGGGAACAGTGGAGTTGTTGGAGGTGGCGTTGGTCTGGGCAACGGCCAGAGAAGCCAAGAGGGAGACGGCGATAGTTGAGAACTTCATTGTGGAGGAAGGGGGGTTGTGGGGGCTGTGTAAGTGAGTCTGGAGGATCTAGGTGATCAAGCTGGGGGAAGCTGCCCTCTTATACTCCGGCCTGTGCCTTTGTTCTTTCGAATTGACCTCTTTGGGCCATTTTCGGACGGCTATCAGACTGTCGAGATTGGTTGTCTTGTGAAAAGTTCATGCATATCTCGCTGCACGTTTCTGCAAGTTGCTGCATGAGGTGCATAGATTAGTGTAGTGCCGTGCACAAGTGTGGGCTTGGCAGAAGGACGGCGACAGCTTTGTACTGCTAAGATACGCCGACAGAGAGTGTTGTGTTTGTGTTTGTGTCACTGTCTGTGTTCCATTCTGTTTGCCAAACCGTTTTGAACACTGTTGTTCGTATTTGTCGTGTGTTGTTGCTCGTCTCTTTATCAGATCAATCTTGCCATCTAAGGTCGTTAGCCAAAGTCTAGCCAAAGTCAGACTCGTGCTGTATTCTCGTCGAGGTCCAACCAAACGGTGGTCCAGGAACACCGCTGGTGAATCACATAGACGAGACTTGGCACGTGTGGAGTGAGACCAGGTCTTACAGGCCTTGGCTGAGACATCCGGGGAACGATATTATGGGGGGTGTGCACAACAACTCTACAGTCCAGACCGTCCAGACACTTCTCGTCAAAGTCTCCACCAAAACCTTGGTTCTGAATGGGGATGGGTGAATAATACAACTGAGCGGGAACCGAGCTAGAACAGACCAACCCCAAAAGGCAGGTGGGGAAAGAGTGTCTCTGTGCGTGTTACCGGACGGCCCGTCCCATTGGTTGTATTCACTCAACTCGACGAGAGTTTTGATCTTCTTAGCGGCTTGGCTGCAGTAGCACGTCAAGTCATACGCTCTTCTGAACACCCGAATCCGAGTCCGATGTGCGGGTTTAGCATTATTATAGGCCTCAAGTAGCTGAAATGTATTTCCCTAGAATAAA